>OY757930.1:25668440-25676515 GCA_963585895.1 Sepioteuthis lessoniana | reverse complement strand
GCCAATGGTCCGGTCAACTAGGGTTCAATCCCAGGTCGAGTCATACCAAAAACTCAAACATGGTACTTGATTCCGCCTTGTTTAACACTCAACACTATAAGGTAAGGATCAAGGGTAAAGTGGAGCAATCCAGGGAACGGAGTAGTTTCCCCGACTACACCTTGGTGGAGTAGCAATTGAAAAGGAAGCCTTCGGATTACCGTCGACTTAGTTCACCAACTCTACTTGGCTTTTTGAAAAGATTAATCTAGAAACAGTATTTACAAAAAGAATTCGTAAAAAACAGCATGATTTATATGTATTTTTAGAGTGATGAATAGTATTTAATTATCACTGACATTTTTTTCAATTACGGATTACAACGTTGTTCTACGAGACCAAAATGATAAAGATTTTTTTTTTAAATTCGATTTTACTAAAAATGCATATTTTAACGTAATTTTGGCTAAATTTGCATAATTTTGAAATTATAAGGGTAATATGGATTCCATACACGACAAAAATGACCCTGGCTTCCTCATTTTCAGGCTTCGAGCAATGAACTGAATGTTTATGGCTTGAGGATGCTGATGGGGTCTGGAAGAGAATTTAAAAAAATATTTTTACTTATTTTTTAAAATTATTTTAAATTGAATATATATATATATATATATATATATATATATATATATATATATATATATAATATTTAAAAGGAATGTTTTAGAGGGCAACGTTTTAATGAATAGTTCATGTTCAATTTCAAAATTAGATTTTTAATTTCCGTTGAAATTACATTTTTTAGTCAATTTTCATTAACTAAAGTTTAATTTTGTAACTACTGTCAATTCCAATCGATTCATCGTTTTTAAAATTCATCAGAGCAGTATAACCTAAATCAAATTTTAAATAATACGACAAAATGCTCATTTCAAGTTTTAACGAAATTCGACAAGACAAGCTGCACAACCCTACCTGCAAGTTTTGAGTTAGTTCTCTATTCAATTAATTTCTCTCTCTTATTCTCTTTCTCTTGCTCACTTTATCTTTTTCTCTCTTTCTCTTTCTCTCACTCTCTCTCTCTCTCTCTCTCTCTCTATATATATATATATATATATATATATATATATATATATATATATATATATATTAATTTATTCTAATTATGTCTGCATATGTTTGCATAAAATAGTTAGTTTAGAAAATTAAAAAAAAAAATTCTGTTTTTGTTTACACACACACACACACACACATGCACCCCCCCCACACACCCACTTATATATATATATATATATATATATATATATATATATATATTGATAATGTAGTTCACAATATCTATGAATAAAAGAAAATCAACATCAGAGAGAGAGCATATATATATAGTATATATATATATATATATATATATATATATATATATATAAGATAGCATCGAAATAGTTTAACCATTGTATATCTATGCTATTCCTATATATATATATATATTATATATATATATATATATATGAGCACTCACATATATATATAAATCCCATACACGCAAGTCCTTTTATTTTAATATATGTATATATATATATATATATAGGTGCGATGACTTGGGTTCATATACTGGATGAGACTGCTTGCATTTCCCATTGCACAAATACCCTCCGGAAAAGTATAAATTAAATTATTCTCCCTCCATCTAAAATTACATAGTAGGGTAGACTGGTTTCTTCAACGTCAATATTGCACCCGGTCTAGTAGAAGGAAACTATACTTGCAACATGTTAAATTCCACTTAAAATTAACCTTATATCGCATTCTTTTTTGAGTAGAGGGTTTGGTAAGTATACACATATCCATGGGTGTGTCTGTCAGTTGGTATACATTTACGTATTTATCCAGCAAAAATATCACATCCTGTTGATCATCTATTTTTGTTTAATTCATTTAAGATAATTTACCTCAGTGAATAAAATATTAGGCTCAAGTTTGCTACTGGATGATAATTTTCTGTACTTTCTCTTGTATTGAACCTCCTTTATTTGATCTGGTAAATTTCTGAATAAGTATAATTTTTTTTCTTAAATAGAAGTATCAATGACTTTAGGAATTCGTGTTACCAAAGATCGTCTGCACCTCACACGCACACACACATACATTCTCACACGTCAACAATCACACAGACATATACCCTCACACACAAACCACACACACACATACACACACACACACACAACCATACCCATATAGAAACTCACTCTCACACACACACATACACAGACACAAACACACACACATATGCACAATCTCACTGACACATATACTCACACACAATAAAAAACACACACACACACACACACACACACATATATATATATATATATATATATATATATATATATATATATATATATATTTATATATATATATGCGTAAAAAGTGTAAAATGATTTGGCTTGTTGGTTGTTTTACGTCGTATTAAACCTCTTCAAGTCATTTAACGCCGAAATAAGTCATTTTGCTAAAAGTTTCAAACGATTCACTTTAATATAAGTATATTTTTTTTTAACACCGGTAATTATCAGAACAGTTCTATTTTAAACAATTCAGTTTAGCATAAACACACACCAGGTTTTGTTGGTTAGTTGATTGTGATAGTTTATAGCATATCAATCTTTGTAGGTTATCTACTTTCAAATTCATTTTATATAAATATTCTGTTCTATTTCAAACAATTAAGTTTATCATCAGTACACATTTTAACTGTCAAAAACATTTCTATTTCGAACGATTCAGTTTAGTCAAATAATTCTAGTTGAAACAATTCAGGTTCGTATGTGTATATTTTTTCCACTGACAGTTAAATATCAAAACAGTTTTACTTCAGATATTTCATTTTAGTATAAGTACGCAGTTTTGATGTCAAAACAGTTCTATTTCCAGCAATTTAGTTTAGCACAGGTACGCAGTTTAACTCTAAAAGCTATTCTATTTCAAGCAATTTTTTTACGCATTCTAGTTCTATTTGACGCATGGATTGGACCCAATTAGGTGCTACCACTCCGTGCCACTGTGGACGTGGGAGCGATGGCAATGAAAGCGTACTCCTCATTTCCCAAAGCTCCAGCATTACTGGAACTTAACCATTAGATTGTTTACTGTCATATCCAGGATATTCGTGGGGGTGGAGTTTAACCCTTCTGAAGAGATGTAGTCGGTGTATTCTGCAGCCCCAGCCGACTAAGCCAAAAATAAATTGATCAAAACAGCGTGTGTACATCAAACACAAATTCTCAAGCATACGCAGACATTCATTAACTCACACTTACACATATCCACCCCCATCTGTATATATGTAATGAGAGGAAGAGGCTTAAACCTTTTGATCAATGCAGGATTATATCATTACTTTGATCAGTAATTTTTTAATATCACATTTTTTGTTTCTTAGTTTCATTTTCAATTTCAGGCAATGTGTTCTGATAAGATGATGATCGAAACAGTATTCAGTATCAAAACCAACGAAAATGAGTGTTCTTTTAACAGCATGTTTAAAAAGGTGTATATTACAAGCAGAGGATGTTAATAAATTTCCGAGTATTCAGTAACGGATGGCTTGTTTGTTATATTCAGCCGGGAAAACACTTCTTCATTCAAGGCAAAGTGCAATTCCATGTTCAGACAGAAAATTATTTAATCACTCACAAGATTAATTAGGATGCTGACTTATCTCCCTTTAACACTCTCTATCAGGTCAATTTTTACGTCTAGATATTTTTAATTCGTCATTTGTTTTGCTATTATTTCTATCGAACTTACAGATGATTACTGAATGTTAGTTCTTGTTGGTTGGTTGGATTTTATGACATATCAACATTTCTATGCATTCACCCAACCCTCTCCACGAGTAGGATGTGACACAACATCAAATTTTACGTAGAATTTAACAGATTTGAATTCTCTGAGTCCAGTTTCCTTACCAAGGTTAAAGAAATGTGGCTACCCTACTATTCACATAAAACTGGCGGGGGAATAGTCGGATTCATACCTTTTCCAATGGTACAAGCTCTTTGGAAAATACAAACAGCCTTGATCATACCTGGAGCTTAGGTCACGGTGTCCATTTCTAACGACTTTAACATTTACACCACTGACTTCTCAGACCTTCGAACGTTATTTAATGGCAACTCCTTTCTGTACATTCATAAATATTACGTGTATATGATTTGTGAAAGCATAGTTTGAAGATAACCTTTTTTTAACGAGTCAGAGTTCATTTGTTTGCACAATTGAAAGGTTTTAAGGATTGCATTTTAGCACTTATAAATCTATATAACACTAAAACATCTATGGGGGTGTCCTCGTGGTGTAATGGTTAAAGCGATGGACTGAGGAATCGTAGAACGAGAGTTCGTACTCTAGTCGCGCTATTACGTTCACTTCCGGGCAAATACCCTTGGGAAAGGTATGAGCCCCCTTATCCTCCTAGTTATGGGTTAAATAGTACCACTACTGTTCTTTTCGAAGAACCGATTGGGCATTAAATAACCCACGGAGGTTGATATGCCATTAAACAAACAGACCAAACTAAAACATCTATTTAACACTAATACATCTATATAACACGAATAAATCTATTTAATATTAATTTATTTCCATTCAGTGAAGTGGTTTTCACTATTGCTATGTAACTCTAATAATTCTATTCCACATATACCATTTATTTGCACAGTGAAATAGTACTAGATATTGCCATGTGATATCAATAGTTCAACTTTTGCATAAGAATTCTAACCTTCCACGAATTCTAACCTTCAAGAATTCTAACCTTCCACGAATTTTATTTCATATCAATAATTTGTTAGTAGGCAATGTACACGTATTGCTATGGAACAATAACAATTAAATTTAATATCAATCATTTGTTTTCATACAATTACAGGTTTAAACAGCTATATTTGACCAATAGATAGGACACTCATATACTTACAACCAGACGTAAAAAATCATACAAAATCCCAATGGTATTTTTTCGATTTTCGATTCATTTAATTTTCTTAACTGCCAGGTAATTATTGTTTTGCAAAAAATTCCATGAAACCCAGGATCTAATATTTATTTATTAAAAAGAAAAATTAGAAATAGGAAAGCTGCAGGACTGGACGAAATTCCCCCGGAAGTATGGAAGACCAGACAATTCGACGACATACTGCTCCGACACTGCAACGCAGTATACAATCAAAATCCGATAGATAGATGGACGAAGGGATGCATACTCCCCTTCCCTAAAAAAGGGGACCTCGGATTAGCCAAAAACTACCGAGGCATAACACTTACATCCATAGCTGCCAAAATCTACAATGCCCTACTACGAAACCGAATAGAACCCAAAATCGACAACATACTTAGAAAAAACCAAAATGGCTTCCGAAGAAATAGATCTACGACCTCACAAATATTAACCATCCGCAGAATCCTTGAAGGTGTACGGGCAAAGAACCTACAAGCGACATTAATATTTGTCGACTTTACCAAGGCTTTCGACTCCATTCACAGAGGAAAGATGGAACAAATCCTACTAGCGTACGGCATACCTAAAGAAACCGTAGCGGCAATAACGATTCTCTATAAAGTACGATCACCAGATGGAGACACAGAATACTTCGACATTGTAGCAGGAGTACTACAAGGGGACACGCTGGCTCCGTATCTCTTTATCATTTGTCTAGACTACGTACTTAGAACATCGATTGACAAAATCAAAGAGAATGGCTTCGAACTGACGAAGAAAAGAAGCAGAAGATACCCCGCAACAACAATTACCGACGCCGACTACGCCAATGACATAGCGATACTGGCAAATACACCTGACCAAGCCGAAACACTTCTGCATAGTTTGGAACGAGCAGCAGCAAGCATAGTCCTCCATGTTAATGCACACAAAACGGAATATATGTGCTATAACCAAACGGGGGACATCTCCACTCTAGAAGGAACCCCACTTAAACTAGTAGACAAATTCACGTACCTAGGAAGCAGCGTCGAATCAACCGAAAAGGACATCGAAACGAGGTTAACGAAAGCATGGACAGCTATCAATAGGCTATCGACTATATGGAAATCAGACCTAACCGATAAAATGAAACGCAGTTTCTTCCAGGCAGCGGTCACATCGATACTGCTATATGGATGCACTACATGGACGCTAACAAAACGGCTGGAGAAGAAACTAGATGGCAATTACACAAGAATGCTGCGTGCAATCCTGAACAAGTCCTGCCAGCAACACCCCACAAGACATCAACTGTACGGCCACCTGCCCCCTATCACGAAAACTATTCAAGTTAGGCGAACCAGACATGCAGGACATTGCTGGAGAAGCAGAGATGAACTCATAAGAGATGTACTCTTATGGATCCCCACACACGGCCACGCAAAAGCAGGACGACCAGCACGAACGTACATTCAGCAGCTATGTGAGGATACAGGTTGTTGTCCTGAAGACCTACCTAGGGCGATGAACGATAGGGAGGAGTGGCGAGAGAGGGTCAGGGATATCCGTGCTGCCAGCACGATATAATGATGATGATATGATAGCTATATCCTAGATTTTGAGCACTCTCCATATTATCTTGTAGTTGGTTCGACACAAACCCACAAAGAGATTTAGTGACAACTAAAACTGTTATATATATATATATATATATATATATATATATATATATATATTGCTATTACTCCCATGTGTAGACTGAATAAGAGTGGTGCTATCTCTTGAGGTTTCATATATGACCCTAAAAGTTCTGTTTATGAATTATTCGGATTCAGTATTATGGTAAGCGAAAAATTATTTCAAGAACAAATACAAAAAAACAAATGTGAAAATTAACGTACAATGAATGTTATTTCCAAAGATTATGCAATAAAGATATGGAAGCGTCGTTCAAAAAGTTTTAAGCCTCAATGATATTTTAGATTTGTCGTAAAACCCTCGCGTTTGAATGGGTCTCACCTGCACAGGAATGAAAACAGAAATTCGAATTAGTTTTTCTCGTTTCATAAGAAGTGGTATTGTAAAAATCGTTAATTCCCTCGCTCAAGAGCTCAACATCATGAAGCTCGGAGAGCACACACACGCACACGCACACACACACATACACACACACATATATCTATATATATATATATGTGTGTGTGTGTGTGTGTGTGTGTGTATATATATATATATATATATGTAATATTGTTGGGTATCACCCACCTTTTCCCACACAATGAACTAGTCTATCGGCCGTATATAGCAGTAGCTACCAATACCACGGTAGACTAGAAGGTGAAGAGCAGCTTCTTATAGGAATAGTATTAGAGCGTTGGAGACTGGAGATCGCACTAGATCACCTTACTTGCTACCGTAATAACGGAAGCCAATACTATCGTTGGACTATAACTTTATTCTGTATTCACCAATCTTATGTTCTTGCCTACTAATAGTCTCTCTATTATATATACCTTTTCCTGAGAATATATCTCTATTTCCTCTCATATCGTGGTTTGTCCTTTATTTAATATTACAAGCGTTCACAAACCAGAACACAACAAATATGAAACAGGAAAATTCCAAATATTTAAATAGTTAAAAAAAACTTTGATAATCGGGACACAAAAGTTATGGTCAAAAAGTTTCATTTGAAAATGAATATCGGTATCTACCAAAAATGAGGAAGACAGATCTTAGTGATGTGACATAGAGAGTTAGTGTAATCACTTGGGTCTCGTCTATTAGTTAAACAGGAACATTTAATCGTTTACTATACTTGAAACCCTTTAATTGTATGTAAACAAATGATTAGTATTTAATTAGGTATCTTTGAAAAGTACAAATGATAATATTAAAAAGCAATACTCAAAATCATTTATTGGTGTACAGACAGAACTATTAGTAAAACATAGCAATAAGAATCACTTTAATGTGTTAAAAAAATGACATCTTGCACGTTTAAAAATGTTAGTATCTATTCGCTTAGAAATCATACACACTTGCATACATACATTTTTTACATGCTGCTTTTGCCCGGCCATATGTGGAGGTCCATAAGAGTAGATCGCTAATG
>OY757930.1:25640940-25663440 GCA_963585895.1 Sepioteuthis lessoniana | reverse complement strand
TATTATTCCTTCTTTGATATTTCATCTCCGTTATATCATATTTTTTTCTTTTTCGTCCACATTCACGCTGTTGTGTACGTTCAGTTCAAACATACTGGTTCACTCAGTGCAGCTGTATACTTAAGCAGGTGCACATGGATCCCTCACCGCCCGGTCCACAATAGAATCGAACTTAAATGTAAAAAAGTTAAAAAAAAAATATCCGATCTTTGACGTATAAAGTCACGCGGAAGGACAACACACCGAAGTTGTTCTTCTGGGATATATACATAAGTAAAAAAGAAAAATATCAAGATCATTCATTTAAATGTCGATTATCTATTTATCTGTCTATCTATGCCAGTATATTCATGTCTTCATGTCGATTTATTCATATCTATTTCTCTCTGTCTGTCTGTCTGTCCCTTTTTCTTTCTGTCTCTGTCTTTCTAACTATCTATACTAGTATATTCATATCAACATATTTCACTTTGTTCATTTCTCTCATTCTCTCTCTCTCTCTCTCTCTCTTTCTCTCTCTCTGTGTCTGTCTCTCTCTCTCTCTCTTGGTCCATTTATATCATAATATTCCTACCTACCTATGTCTATTTGTTCTTATCTATCTATCTATCTTAGAATACTTATATCTTTATATGCCAATTTGTTAATACGTATTTACCTATCCGTACCAGCATGTTGATTGTTACATGTCAATCTTTTCAGTCTTATCTATCTATCTATCTATCTATCTATCTATCTCAGAATAAATATATTTACATATGTCAATTTGTTAGTATCAATTTATCTAAGAGAGCATACTGATGATAGCATGTCAATCTTTTCAGTATTGTCAATCTATCCCTCTCTCTCTCTCTCTATATATATATATATATATATATATATCTACCAATCAATCGATTTATTCGAGTCTGTTCATATCAATGTATGTCAGTCTTTTCATTCTATCAATCGACATAGATATGCATAGATTGGCAGATAATTGTTTTGAAGACATTTATTTACACGTCAATAATTCTCGATGCACGTGATTCTACTTTAGCATCCTTG
The DNA here is from genome assembly GCA_963585895.1 of Sepioteuthis lessoniana. Lineage (NCBI taxonomy): Eukaryota > Metazoa > Mollusca > Cephalopoda > Myopsida > Loliginidae > Sepioteuthis > Sepioteuthis lessoniana. Next base: position 25,662,393 of record OY757930.1, on the reverse strand, counting down.
TGCCTACATTATAAGAGATTTTCTAAGCTTTCTACAAGGTAATGTCTGAAAACTGTACAATATTTAAATACACACACACAAACACACACACGCACGTATATATATATATATATATATATATATATAGAGAGAGAGAGAGAGAAAGATTGAAAAACAAAGTATTTTCTTTCTTCTTTGGATTACTTTGTTTTTCAATCTTTCTCTCTCTCTCTCTCTCTATATATATATATATATATATACATGATGGATATATATATATATATATATATATATATATATATATAGAGAGAGAGAGAGAGAGAGAGAGAGAGATATTCAAAAAACAGTAATCCAAAGAGAAGAATTTAATCTAACAGAGAGTCGACGTTGTAAAATTTCGCTTCTAATGAATTTTCATCAGGACTGGGAAGTTATAATATCCAGTAACGTTTGATTACCGATGGATTTTTAAACGTCAATTGAAATCATCCTTTCTAGTCCAGATGAACGTTCTTTTGAACAGAAACGTTATAACGTCAATTTTCTGCTACATTACATTTTTCTCTTTGGTTTACCAAGTTTTTCAAATTTTTCTCATTATTGTTGCCTTAGTTTCAACACTATATATATATATATCATATTAACCCAACCCCTCCGCTCGGGCAGGATATGACACAAGGTCAGTTTTTAAGCGGAGTTTAACAGGTTTGAATTCAGAGTTTTCCTTCTCCTAGAGTAGTTGCCTCGACAAGGCTGAAGAGCCTCGTCTCCCCTACTATTTACACATAGCTGGAGGGTGAATAATTGGATTCATACTTTTCCCAAGGGTATTAGTGCAATGTGTAATGCAATCAGTCTCGTCCAGGATTTGAACTCGTGTCGCCGTGTTCATTTCCTACGACGAAAACCATTACACCACGGGCACTATATATATATATATATATATATATATATATATATATATATATATATATAAACAAACGAAAGTTAATACATAAACATTAAATTCCCGAGCTTCCATCCAGTCGTCTGCTTGCTAAGTGGTATTTTATCTGTCTGACGTTATATTAGGATGGTTTCAATCCCAACTTGAAGCATCTCACGTGTCTAGACAGACTGAAGAATTGTGATACAGCGAAGCTTCTCTGAAGATGACAATACACTCACACACACACACACACACACACACACACAGATATATATATAGTCCCATGGGAAACTTTAGCAGTGAGAGAAAAACGTGCACAAATGAAAACAGCCTCCAAAAACTATCGAAAAAACCCAACAAACACAAATGCCTTAAAACTAAAAACGGCACAATATCAATTAGCAGGCATATATATATAAAGGAACAGACAGAATACATTCAAAATCAGATAGATAAGATTAGAGACTCGGTGGAAGATAAACAATCTGGGATAGCCTGGCAAACAATAAACGAAGTGAGTAGAAGAAAGAACACAGCCAAAGCAAAACTGAAAGCAGCAAACCAACAAGAAAGAATAAAACTGTGGAAACAGCACTGCGGAAACGTACTAGAAAACCCACCGAAAATAACGCATGAACCAATCCCCAGAATAATTAGTAAACAATTAGATATTAAACTAGGACCGTTCACACAAGAAGAACTCGACTCGGCTCTCAGAAAAATTAAAAATTGGAAAGGTGCAGAGCTGGAGGAGATTCCCCCAGAAGTATGGAAGACCAGACAATTCGACGACATACTGCTCCGCCACTGCAACGCAGTATACAATCAAAATCCGATAGATAGATGGATGAAGGGATGCATACTCCCCTTCTCTAAAAAAGGGGACCTCGGATTAGCCAAAAACTACCGAGGCATAACACTTACATCCATAGCAGCCAAAATCTACAATGCCCTACTACGAAACCGCATAGAACCCAAAATCGACAACATACTTCGGAAAAACCAAAATGGCTTCCGAAGAAATAGATCCACGACCTCACAAATATTAACCATCCGTAGAATCTTTGAAGGTGTACGGGGAAAAAACCTACAGGCGACATTAATATTTGTCGACTTTACCAAGGCCTTCGATTCCATTCACAGAAGAAAGATGGAACAAATCCTACTAGCGTACGGCATACCTAAAGAAACCGTAGCAGCAATAACGATTCTCTATAGAAACACCAAAGTAAAAGTACGATCACCAGATGGAGACACAGAATACTTCGACGTTGTAGCAGGAGTACTACAAGGGGACACGCTGGCTCTGTACCTCTTTATCTTTTGTCTAGACTACGTACTTAGAACGTCGATTGACAAAAGCAGAGAGAATGGCTTCGAGCTGACGAAGAAAAGAAGCAAAAGGTACCCCGCAAAAACAATTACCGACACCGACTACGCCGATGAAATAGCGATACTGGCAAATCCACCCGACCAAGCTGAAACGCTACTGCATAGTTTGGAACGAGCAGCCGCAGGCATAGGCCTCTCTGTTGATGCACACAAAACGGAATATATGTGCTCTAATCAAATGGGGGACATCTCCACTCGAGACGGAACCCCTCTTAAACTAGTTGACAGATTCACTTACCTAGGAAGCAGCGTCGCATCACCCGAAAAATACATCGACACGAGGTTAACGAAAGCATGGACAGCTATCAATAGGCTATCGATTATATGGAAATCAGACCTAACCGATAAAATGAAACGCAGTTTCTTCCAGGCAGCGGTCACATCGATACTGCTATATGGCTGCACTACATGGACGCTAACAAAACTGCTGGAGAAGAAGCTAGACGGCAATTACACAAGAATGCTGCGAGCAATCTTGAACAAGTCCTGGCGGCAACACCCCACAAGACACCAACTGTACGGCCACCTGCCTCCTATCACGAAAACTATTCAAGTTAGACGAACCAGACATGCAGGACACTGCTGGAGAAGCAGGGACGAACTCATAAGAGATGTCCTCTTATGGACCCCCACACATGGCCGTGCAAAAGTAGGACGACCAGCACGAACATACAGTCAGCAGCTATGTAAGGATACGGGATGTTGTTCTGAAGACCTGCCTAGGGCGATGAACGATAGGGAGCCGTGGCGAAAGAGAGTCAGGTATATCCGTGCTACCAGCACGACATGATGATGATGATGATGATATATTTATTCTGTTTCTATCGATATTTCTTGCGACCAAGTTGTCTCACTCAGTTCTTATGTCTAACTCTTTATTTCTTTCTGCTCTCTCTCTCTCTCAATATATATATGTATATATATTCACACACACGTATATATATATAACTATCAGTCTACATCATTATTTTCATATATACAGATTTCCGTTTTTTTTTGTCTTTCTATGACTATATATATTATTGCCTATATCAATTTCTTTCTCACTGTCTATCTATCTATCTATCTATGCCTGTTCGTTGATATTCGCCTATTTCACTCTATTAAGATCTGTCAATCAATGTGCGTCTGTTCATGTCTAAGTATCTATCGATGGAAAATCGAAAGTTGCCTATGCAGGAAGTCTTTTAACAGCATCGTGGCTGTTGCAAGAACTTGGTTGAAGACAAAGTTGGATTACTTTTAGGACACTGTTTCTTGGCTCTATATTAAGAGTTCTCTTTTCAGATCATTGCTTACAAAAATAGCCTGCCTAAACCGTCCCACTATTTATGTATAGCTGGTTAGAGAGAGAAAAGTTGGATTCACATCTTTCCGAAGATCATTAGTGCTAACTGAAATGCAAGCAGATCTGTCCAGATTTTGAAAGTGTCTCACTGATTCCATCAACATGACGCTACCTGCACATCCATTGGGTTAGAAATTCTGTATATATATATATATATATATATATATATATATATATATTTCTTTAAGAAAAAACAATGAAACCAATCACAAAGGATTATAAATTTACTTCCATCCTGTTACGCATTTTTGAAATTTCCAAAAAACACGAAAAAAAAGCTCTGTTCTGGAGATTTACTCAATGTCGTGAAACTGGACTTTTACAGAAGGAATATATCTGGACACCGTTTTGATTTATTATCTAAGGAAGGATTTTTTTTAACCCTTTCACTGTTCAAGACAAAGTGTAATCATAAATTTTCTCTAAATTTCATCCTTTATTTTGAATGCGGGTCAAGAGCTTTGTATTATCTTCAAATGTGGCACATAAAACACTAGGAGCCATATATGACTCCCAAAATAGGGAAAAAAACAAAACCAGTGTGGAAAAATAATTACCCTTTCTCCCATAGATGTTAATTTTCATACAACCTTTTATGATTTAATTATTAATAAAAGAGATTCCCAAAATTATGTTCCCTTATACATCAAACCTTTATTTCTCACCCCTAATATTTTCTAAGTCTAATACACATACTAAAATACAAATTAAATGCAGATTAACATACCCATCCTGCTCAACAAATACATATCTGACCGCAGAGAAAAAACAAGTACTGTCAGCCAACTATATTTTGTGCAGTAGTCTACTAAAGGCTTAATATATAAGTATTTTGCATATATAATAATTATATGATGATCTTATACCATCCATCCCCCTTGTGGGTCTATGTATCTCCGTTTAGATATCAACATAGGCCAGAACAAGTTTGTTAGGAAGATCGGAAGTTGCCTTTGCAGACGGTTTCTCTTCTGTGGGTTACCGATACTTTTTTTTTTCACGAGCAAGGCAATGTGCTTTATAATTTAGAATAAAAGTTATAAGAACAATTTGGAATATAATATCGGGCTGATGGTAGGACTCAAGCCTTTGGTCTTGAAAAGATACACATCTATCTTCCGAGCGGCGAAAAGAGACGGATTTGTGCCATTTCCAAGAAAATGAGCTCGAAGTGAAACATAATCAGCTTCATAAAGAATTTATACTCGAGACTCTATCTCCCTTTCCTAGTGGTTAACTGGTACATTAAGGATGTCTTCTATGATAATTTACGTATGTGCTCATTGGTTAAAATAGATATACATTTTCCTTCATTATCTAGTGTTATTAAGCCTTGGATGACACATAAGTATGAATTTTTTCTAAATTAAATTGATATTCACAGCTTAAAAGATGAGATACGTCTTCAAGTGGACCATTCATTTTTGCCAAAATTATGAAGATTGATAATAAAACCATATTATTTAGTCTCCAAAAACAGCACATGTATGCGAGGAAGTGTACGTTATTTTTAGACAATCCTGTATCTTTTATTGATAGAAACACACATACACACACACACACACACACACATATATATACATATATATATATATATATATATATATATATATATATATATATATATATATATAACACATATGTGTCTGCTATAGCGGAACACCTTAAAAATAACCATGACTGTGCCTCAACCTTAAGTGCGGATCTTTTTACTATTTTAAGCAGGTCCCACTCAGATTAACACCTTAAATTGTAAGAGACTAGATATATTTTGACCCAGAAACCGTCCCTCTGTAAGCAGAGGGAATGTTTTTTGGGTCTTAATGTATTTACAATTTAACATTCCTCTCCCCGTCATTGATTTTTTTTCAAAACTTGACAGAGTCTATTTTCTCACCTTTGTCTTAATCGTTGTCCTAGTTTATCTGTGACAAGGTAGGATTGAAACCGGTAGTTGCTCATTTTTATTTTTTTTAACAGGAATAAATTTGGTCTGTTTTGAATATATATATATATATATATATATATATATATAGTATTTTTCGGTCCAGTTAAACCAGAGTTGGGAGTAATTCCTTCAGGACAAGAAAATCATTCAGGAGCTGAACATTTAAATTTTCCTGGTAGAGAGCTCAATGTAATTGATTTTACAGACCAATATTTCTTTAAAGGAAAAACCAAAGACCGGTTATTTTAGGATTATAAATTTATTTCCATCCTGTTTTTCGTTTCTGGTTTGAACCAAATGATATATATATATATATATATATATATATATATATATATATATATATATATATATATGTTTTCGTGGTGGGCTACGTGATATAAAAGCAAAATATATGTATACGTGGCAGTGTACTTACTTTTTAGACAAGTCTGTTTCTTTTATTGAATGAAACACACACACACACACACACACACACACGTTCGCGCGCACACACACACTATAAAGTGATAAAACTAATAGGAGTATTTAAATTTGTTGTTCATTTTTGGATCGTTCTTAACTTGTTTCGACCTTAGATTATCAACAGAATAAACAAGTTTTTTTTTTGTTTTTCTATGCAAATGAAAGATTCTTTAGAAAGTTTTGGAAGCTTTTTTTAAGAATACTTTAAAAAAAAGCTGACACACTATCAGAAAAATGATATAAAATTTGTTGGTACCTGAGCATATCTATTTTGCCAATGGATACTGTACGCCAATAGTATATATATATATATATATATATATATATATATATATATATATATATATATATATATATATATATATATGTATGTATGTTTGTGAGTTGGCATGTGTCATGTGTATTTGGAGAAATAAAAATCGTCACTTAATGGTTTAGAGATTTTTAAAAAAAGATAAGGAACAATAAGGCACGAAAAAATTGTTATTGAAATCCAAATTCCATTCGAAGAGAAGAAATAGTTTCCGTCCTTGAAAGGTCTTGTGAAAAATCTTGGTTCAATTTTGATTTATTTTATTAACACCATATAATCACTTTATGGTTTATTTCATGCTAAAATTTGCAAAAAAAAAAAGCAGATTTTCTTCAGTTTATTTGTTTAATTAGATATAAATCCTTTGCGGGTTATTCAATTTCGAAAACTGGAGTCATTTGTAAACGTTTCGTTCACCTTATTTGTTAACGGCATATCAATTCCCTATGTTGCATTAAACTATTAGAATCCAATGTCCTTGTTTAAGGAAAGTAAAAGTAATTATGAAAATCGCATAGCATATCTACATTTTGCTTAATTTAATGTATACGTAATTCTTAATTTCTTTATAAATTGGAAAATTAGAAATTCGGGTCATAATGGGTTATATACCGAAACTTAATTGCCCAGTCAGCTGGGGCTGTAGAATGTACCGACTACACTTCTGCAGAGGGGTAAGACCCCCGCCAATGATTGTCTTGGATATGACATGAAACGATCTGATAGTGTTTATTTTAAGCTTGGGCTTTGGGGAATGCAGAGTACCCCTTGATTGAAATTGCTCCCAGGTCCACTCTGGATCTCGTGGTAGCACCTGATAGGGCCCTATATATGGGTTGAATGGTACTAACGGTATACTTATGCTAAACTGAATTGTTTGACTAAACTGAATAGCTTGAAATAAAAATGTTTTTGACAATGAAACTTTACTTACATTTAAACAGCGTGCTTTTGCTAAACTGAATTATTTGAAATGGAACTGTTTTTTGACTGTGAAACTGTAGTTACACTAAACTGATATTTTTAAATATAGAATTGTTTTGACATTTAACTGTGTGTAAACAAAATCTGTACTTATACTAAACAGCATTTTTTTTAGATATCATCATAAGTTTACACAGTGGTATACGATCAAGTTTTTAATAAATTTTTACCCTTTAACCCATCCTATTTAAGCGAAAACTAAAAATCAGATTCTACTTCTTTTTTTGTTTGTTTGCGAATACATGTAAACTGCCAGGAAAAAAATATTGACTAAGAAAAAATTTTAAGAAAAACCAAATATTTAAGAATTTAAGGAGGGGATTATTTTTTTATGTGAATTTAACGTAAAATGATCTCCCACTTCCGGACCAACGAGCATTACTGACAACCAGAGATCGTGTAAGGGACGTGTAACCATTCTTTTTTGTAGGGAAAACAGACGGAAAGGATGAAGGTGTTAACTAAGCTCATTTGCGGATATTTTTTCAGGCTCTTTACATGTATTCAAAAAAAAAAAAAAAAAAAGAAGGATGGGTTAAAGATTAAAAATCTACCAAGTTTCCCTATCAAATAAGAATTGTTGTCACATGGATTTATTTGATCCGTGGATAGTATCCTAAAATGTATAACCACTCCGGGTCAGAATAGACCAGGGAGTGTTGGCTATAAGTAAAGTTAGCGACCTTAGTCGAGAGTGACACAAAGGCTCCATTTTCAATAACTTCTACACCGATATTTGGGTAGGGCGCTACTTCTTTCCCTGGATTGCTCCACTTTACCCTTGATCCGACATCAAGTACCATTTTTTTAGTCTTTGGTATGACTCGACGTAGGATTGAACCTCGGTCACCCGGACCATTGCCAAATACTCTACTCATTAGGCTAATGAATTTCTCATCACTGGGTGCTTAATCTTAAAACCCCCTGTAAAAAGCTTGCTCAAAACCCCCAATAACCTCTATATCAAAATCCTCGATTATAACCGTTCATAACGATTGCACAAAACCTTTATGAGAAGCCTTACCAACTCTTGCATAAAGAAAAAAAAATTATTAGAAGTATCAATAACTGTTATGGGGAAATACCCCAAGACGTCACTGCAGGGACCCGCCCCGTGACTGACTCGATAAACGAGTCAAACGAGTCTAGTCAGTTACCGGTAAACATTACTGCCAGTTTTTCCGTAAATATATACCGATGTAAACCTTACATATCTTTGGGTTCTTCATTTCTGGCCCTTCAAAGCCACAACAATAACCCCTGTAGAAAAAACCCTGATGGAAATCCTCAATAGCAGAGCATGAAAATTCTTTCTCATACATCGGTAATCCCAACTTAAAGACTCCGCGCAATAACCTTAATAAACTCCACATAAAAATCCTTTCTAAAGACCCTTAATAACGCTTGCATAAAACCTTGCACAAAACACGTAATGACCCTGGCATAAACTATGCTGAAAACCCTTCATAACTCTAGCATAAAACCTGACTCAAACCTTAAATATCCCCTGCATAAAAAAATCCTGTTAAGATCACTTTAAAATTCCAGTATAAAAGCCGGCTAAAAGCTCTTTTATAAAAGTGTTGCATAACACTCTACTTAATGATCCAAGCATAAAAAGACGACACTACTTGAAATCCTTAATAAACTCATCATATAAACTCTCCTCAAAATCCTTAATAAACCCTGCAATAAACCTTCTGGTGAAGTACCCAAGAGAAAATGACTTTAGTAATGGACTGCGACATTTAGTAAACGAGTTTGAACTCTAGTCCCGCTATAACATTCACTCAGACTAATCCCCTGGCGAAAGGCATGAATCACCTTATTCACCTCAGCAATCGGTTAAATTGTACAAATACTGCCTTTCCGTAAGGATGGCTTTGGCATTAAATAAACATAGGAAAGTTGATATGCAAAAAACAAAGAGATCAGATATAAATAGAACCCTTAATAACTCTTTATCCGAAATCTCGTGAAACAAAACTCGAGAAAATGACAGATTAATACTTATTATTTATGTTAAATTAAATATTAGTGCCCACAAAAGCACACTAAATAGGGGTGTCCTCGTGGTGTAATGGTTAAAGCGCTAGACTACTGAATGGTTGTAAGCGAGTTCGAACTCTTGTTACGCTATCAGGTAACAGACAAATACCCTAGTGAAAGGTATGAACTTTCTTATCCTATATAAGTTAAATAGCAGAAGGATGAATATAGTATTAAATAACCCAACAAATTTTGATATGGCATTAAAAACAAATATCAAAGTGAATAGAAAAATGGATTACAAGGTCTTGTTTAAATGTTATATCAAACTTTATGCCTGAAGAAGAACAAAACTGATACAATTAAACAATACTATTAAACAATAGTAATATTATTAAATCAACTGCGGGTGGGATGATATCTTTCCCAAGTCTGTAAGTTCTAACGTGAAAGAAATTGTACGACTGGTGTTTGAACCTGCGAACTACAATGTCAGAGTCAAGCGCGTTAACTTAAATGCAACGGCTAACCTCCTCGGGCTAGGAACAGATTTGTTACACAGGTGTTGTGAAATCTTGGCCATGACACCAGCGACCTATGAAATCCGATAGTAAACTAAATAAACTGCTTATTCGATTAAGTTGGGCAATAGAGATTGGAACTTTACAACTTGGTGCTCCATTATGCATATCCACATTTCGATATAAGTGTGAGTGGGAAATTACTAAAAAAGAATTGTTTGTGGTGTCATTTTGACAGACTTCTGACCCAAAAAAGGACCTATTGGCAACTCCGTTGCTAAAATTGACCTTAGTTATTCAATGAGTGTCGTACGCACACACACACACACATATATATATATATATAGGGCAGGAGTTCAGTCTGTAATAGTGGCCGTCTTAGGAAATGGACACGGTGACCCAAATTCAAATCATTGATGAGTTCTTTTTTTCATTTCACAGTGCACGAATACCCATAAGGAATGTATATACATATATATTTACCAACAATTTTTTTAAGCGGAGTTTGAATTCAGAGTTTTCCTTCTCCTATACTTGTTGCCTCACCAAGGCCGAAGAACTTAGCCTGCCCTACTATTTACCCATTGTTTGAGGGAGAATAATTGGATTCATACCTTTCCCAAGGATATTCGTGCTATGGGAAATGCAATCAGTCTTGAGGAATGTATAAATCCAACTATTCTCTTTCGAGAATATGTTTAAAAAGTAGGACAGACTTGGCTCTGTTATCTTGTCATTGAACCGGTTTAGGAGAAGGAAAATTCTGAATTCCAACCGGTCAAACTTCGCGTAATAATTTACTTAGAGTCACTTATTGCTCTTGTGAAGTAGTTGTTACATATATATATATATATATATATATATACTGGGTGATTGAACAGTAATTTCCTATATTTCGCCGCGTGGCCTGCCAGAATCACTGACTTAACACACAGTGACTTTTTTTCTTCTGGATCGGTTAAAGGATCGAGTCAACTCAAACAAAACAACGACACTAGAGGACAGATTACAAGAAGCTTTGTTTTCAATGCCACAAGTGTTCAAGTTGAAATCAGCTGATGGGATTCCCGGTATGTTTGTGAAGCTGTTGACAAATGCTGGTGCCCATTCTGATTTTAAATAAAACTCCATAGTATACGATTTCTTCACAAGATCATTACCTGTAAAACTTGTGTGTATGACTTAAGTTATACAGAATTTCAAAAAGGCAGTTACTTTTAATTTGACTGGTATATGTATTTTCATGAAAATAAATAGAATGTTTGGATTCATATTTTTTGGCAATATTCTGTTCATTGTGATGTTAAAATCCTATAATTATCTTTAAAACTAGCGTTGACCTAAAGCATGTAAAATAATAATGATGTAAGAATTAATTTTTTTTTTTAATTTAAATTTATTTTTTATTTATTGCGAAAAAAAATTCTCAGATTAAGAAGCCTCATCTCAAAATGATTCCAATGAAGGACAATAATGATGTACCTTTTTCATTTCTCACTTATTTTTATTTGATATTTTTGTTTAATGTCATATCAAAATTACTGTTGTTTTTTTAATGCCAAAGTCATCCCTGTAGAAAAAAAAAACATTATCATGTTATTTAATACATAGCTGGGTTAAAAAGGAAGTTCATGCCTTTCCTTACACCAAATATGCGAGAAAACAACGCAACTGGAATTCGATGTCGCAGTTAAGCAAGTTACTAACTAAACTAACGAGATTCCATCTTCTCATTTGACTGGGATCCTAAAATGATATACCGCGAGTAGTTTCGCCTATGGTCCGGGAGACCGGGGTTCAATCCCAGGTTGTGTCATACCAAAGACTTTAAAAACGGTACTTGATATCTCCTTGCTTAACTCAGCAATATAAGGTTGGTGTCAAGAGTAAACTGTAGCAATCCTGGGAAAGGAGTAGAGCCCTGCCCTACACTTCGGTGTAGTAGCTATTGAAAAGGGAGCCTTCTGGTCGCCCTCGACTACGGTCGCTTACCTTACTTACTTTAGTATTACTTTTTATACACTGGTCTATATTGTGACTAAACTGAAACAAGCTCAAATTTAAGGCGTTGCTATTGTTTTTGTGTCAGTGTCAATTGACATCAATTAATAGTGAAACATTTTTTGATAGTAAGAGATTGGTGTGTAGATTTATATGAGAACAGACCTTAACAGATAAATAGGTGTGGACAATGATATATATATATATATATATATATATATATATATATATATATATATATATATATATATATATTAGTATGTTCTTCTCTCTGTATTTGATAATTATCATTACTTTCTAGTGCAAATACATTACGCCTGTTAGTAACTCGTGGTAAGTAGCTTCAGACTAATTAAATTTGCATCCTATCTTCCTGTTACTCATTAATCATAGAATTGACTAATCTTCGCTATGTCTGTCTCACAGACATCAGATTGTTGACTGTATTTGTTGTTCCTAAGTTCTTATTCATCTAACTGATGAGCCTTGCCATATTGGTGGAGTTTAAAATATTCTGACTGTATCCCTGTGTATTTCACCTAACTGCATTTATACCCAATTGGCTAGGGCTGCAGAATTCACCAAATTGCATCTCTGCAGAGGGGTTAGACCCCCAATGAGTGTCCTGGGCATGACAATAAACAATCTAGTGATGGGACCCCAGCGTTAGAGATTTGGGTTAAATAGTATCACTGCTGTGCTTTTACAGGGATGGCTTAGGCATTAAATAACCTATGAAGATTACTAGACCGTTAAACAAAAAATAAAATATAAAACTTCCAAATACCCATCTGCATTGGAAACGGTTAGTGTTTTCTAATACCTAACGTTGGGCAAGGCGCTTTGTCTGAATTAGTTAGAATTAGCTAGTTCGATTCTCAATGATCATATTTAGTTAGATCAGAATTCTCAATGATCATATTTAGTCAGATCAGAATTCTCACTGATCATATTTAGTTAGATCAGAATTAGTTAGTTCGATTCTCAATGATCATATTTTATCTTTGTGTTAACCTAAACATTACACTTAGCCTGACTGTGTGTCTTCGAAAACACTGTATCCCATTCAGAGAGGTATTGCTTAGGATTGGTTTCTTTGTTTATTGGCGTATCACGGTTCAGGTGTTATTTAAAGCCAAAACCATAACTGTTAAAGAACAGCAGTAAATACGAACTCATAACCTCTCATACCAGAAAGAGCAGCTTCTCTAATATCCTAACTTATGTATTTACTCAACGAATCAACAGGCACTCTGCCGATATCTTGCATTTGGTAGCTAAAAAAGTTTACAAACATTGATGTGATTTTAATTTCAGGAAACTTTAATAAAATGCAAATTGGAGTTCAAATTATATAATTCCACCACACTGGTCTGAAGACTAAATCCAAATAGACGAAAGCGTGGATTATCGGCTACCACTGACACGAAGTTCAAGGGCTTTAGATAATTAGATTACTCGATAACAAATGACTTATTATATGTCAGCTTCCTTTTCCAATGGTGGATAGAAACACGACGAATAACTCATGTCATTTATTTCATCGAGTTTTGGGACAAAAAAAAATAACGTAGATCCATAACTTTTACACACACACATACACAGGCACACACACACAGAGATTTAAATACACACACAATATATATATATATATATATATATATATATATATATATATATATATATAAACAAGAATATGTAACAAAATGATTTATATTCTTTTCTAAAAATTTGTCTTTTTTCATCAATTTTTTTCTGAAGGAGTCCTGTTAATTTTTAGAGAATGGATTAATATACAGACTTTTTTTAACAGGATGGAAATACATTGATTTTTTCAATGTGACCGATTTAAAATATATATATATATATATATATATATATATATATATATATATATATATTGTAAATATGATTTTAAGTGAATATTTTATAGATAACTTAATTTTTAAACGAGCGAGAGCTCATCTGTTTGTAAACGGTTAAATGGTTTCAAGTGTCTGATTGACACTAATAATTTCTATTCAAAATTAATCATTCGTTTTCTCCTAGTTAAATGTTTTGAATTATTGCTATTTATCACCAATAATTCCATTCAACATAAGCCATTTGCCTGCATACAGTTAAATGGTTTAGATTATTGTTACGTAATACAAATCATATAATTTAACTTTAGTCATTTGTCTGCACAGTGTTCCATGCTTATAAGTGTAGAAAATGATTAAATGTCCCTATTTGATTCAGGAAGGGATGCTGCCAGGTGTTAGCATTCTGGTTTAGAGTGTACTTAGAAGTAATGGCAATAGAAGAATCATAGACATTCCACGAAAGCTCCTGGAGATGAACCCTACCAATAGAGTGTCTAGTGTCGTATCAGGACATTCACTATAGGGGATTACTCTTTTGAAAAAATGCAGTCAGCTTATTGTACCGCCCTAAACAACTGATTTTATGAAAAAGGTATATATATAGAGAGAGAGAGAGAAAGAGAGAGAAGGAGGAAAGAGGACGAGAGAGAGAGAGGGTATAGAAAGAAAAAGGCTGAATAGAGGCCAAATAATAGTTTACCCTGACGAAAAACAATTGTGTCCAGATATGTTTGCATATATTATACATAAGTTCGGTTCTTATACTTCAGTTGATCCAAAATATAAATGGACAGAATATATATATATATATATCAGTGGCGACTCTAGCCTATTTTTGCTACTCGTGCCCCCCGCCCTCTGTCAACGTGAGTTCCCAACCCGTGGTCCGTGGACCCAAAGTAAGTCATCATAGTTGCTATTGCGTGATTCTCCATTGTATAGCAAAGATTGACAACCGTACCTTGCATGGTGTTTTTTTTTGTAATCAATCAAGATACTATATAATTTGTAGTCTTGTTAATACAGTAGATAAGATATTTTTTTCATTTCAAAAGTATAGAAGAAAAGAGAAGATGTTCATTACTATGACGAGAAAAATATATTTATTAGAAAAAAGAAATTGATGACAATATACACAGACACAGCTAGTAGTTTCAATTTCGCTTAAAATAAAGATTATTTGTTGAAAATGTATTCATATAAAGAAATTTTAGTTACAGAATGTAATATATGCAACATTCATTAAAGAAATAGAGATCTGTTAGTGAAAAAACGAATTAAAACACGCCGTTTAACCAACATTTATCTGCTATCCCCCTACTCTCTCTCTCTCTCAGTCTCTCTCGATCCCTCTCCCTCTTCCCAAGACAGTTGTCAGTTGTCAGTTGTGCTAATTTTTTTGAGCACGGTATTCTGGCTTGCTTTTTCTATTGGCTACAGCGAAAAGCGAGATTTCGCTAACATTACTGTTATTATAAGGGTCTAGTGCCTGGCACGGATTACGCGTGTTCAACATTATAGCCGATTTTATGGGATGTTCAATGGATCTGACGGTGGCCGGACAAAGGCCATCCGTTCAAAACAGCATTGTTGTATTGTTCCCAGATATATTTATGAACTTTTGACTACTTAGTTATCGAAACTTGAATAGATACGTAATTTAATTGAGATCAGACTAAGTATGTTTGCTTGAAATTAATGGATGATTTTTAATCCATTTTTAATAACATTGCCCGAGATATTGGTCGTGCCGGGCACGAGTAGCACTAGTCCCATCTCCGCCCCTGATATATATATATATATATATATATATATACCATTGACATAGTTTCACCATTGCATATCTATGCTATTCTTATATATATATATACATATATATATATATATATATATATATATATATATATATATATATTACATACATACATACATACATACATATATATAAGATAAATACATATAGATAATTAAAAGTGAAATAAATATGCCAATTTGTTAAAAACAGTTTTCAACAAGCATTATTCTATTTCTATTCTATATCATGACACTCACCCTAACATATATATATATATATATACATATATATGTGTGTGTGTGTGTGTGTGTGTGTGTGTGTGTGTGTGTGTGTGTGTGTGTGTGTGTGTGTGATGGAAAATACAACTTGAAAACCTGAAGTCAGTGTTAAAATTGTTTCATTTCCTGTATATATAATTTTTTTTTATTCTACAATCATTTTCAAACAAAAGTAAAATATTTTTAAACACAGAAAAAAAAAGTTGCTGATACAGTTGTTCTATTTATTACACGTGAACGTGACGAGTCGTTATGTGAATATATTTTGACATAACGGATTTTAAAGAGATCTTTTTTTAAGTGAAATTTCTTTCTTTTTTCAATTTTCTGTTATTATAAAACTCTCAATATCACAGTATATTCCTATTACGCAACGGCACGTTTGAATAAGGTAAATGAAACATTCAAAAGATTAGAAAAAAGTTTTTGTGACGTGGGAAAATGAACCTACGATGAAGTCTATTATTGTTGCACAGGAAACAAAACTATCATGATATCTACGTCTGGTTTTCCAGTTTTACTTCTTATTTTCTTTCAGATGTTATATTATTACATGGAATACGTTCATTATATATATATATATATATATATATATATATATATATATATATACTGAAAAACGTACCTTATTATGTTTAGCAAGGAGGTATTAAGTACCTTTTTGAGTTTTTGGTATGACTCGACCTGGAATTCAATCTGGGATATATATATATATATATATATATATATATATATATATATATATTGAATAGATAAATGGAAGAAATCTATATAAACATTGAAGTGTATGATAATTTATTGCATTTATTTTAGCAACGGGTGTTTCGACTAAAATTTAGCTCACATGAAAAATTCTAAGATTTATTTAGATTTAAAAGAATATCCGCGCCAAAGTATATGTCTTTCTTCTGATTATCTTTTCTACACATTTTCCTGATTCATTTTCATTTTCCTCTCAGTTATATATATATATATATATATATATATATATATATATATATATATTCAATACTCATACACACACACAATACTGGAACATCACCTTCAGATTGCTTAGTTTCATATTTAGGAAACTCGTTGGTGTGGAGTCTTACCCCTCTGCAGAGATGTAGTCAGTGTATTTTTTGCTGGGTCAGCTTAGAGATTAGAAAATTGCATTTATTGTACGTTCATATTTACATTTTTGGGTTACTGTCATTTAGAATATGATTTTTTCTTTTAAAACATATCTATTTGACCCACGAATGGTATTATATCCGGTACTAATCTACTGTGTCAGAATGGGCCTTGGAGAAAAGGAAATGAAAGGGCTACTCTACACTCCTCAGATCTCTCGACCTGGAGCTTTACTATTAGATGCAATTTAGTGTCATATCTTGGACATCTCTTTCAGAGGGAGTCGTCTCTTCAAAGGAAGCAGTCAGTCTATTCTAAGCCCCACCGACAGAGCTGTCATATAAATTTAGGTTGGGGTAATGGTTATCGTCGCAGGAATTGGACACGTCGCCACGAGTTCAAATCCTGGACTGATTGCATTTCACATAGCACTAATACCCTTGGGAAAGGTATGAATCCGATTATTCTCCCTCAAGCTATGGGTAAATAGTAGGGCAGACTAGGTTCTTCAGCCTTTGTGAGGCAACTAGTCTAAGAGAAGGAAAACTCTGAATTCAAACCTGTTAAACTCCGCTTAAAAAATTGACCTTGTGTCATATCCTGCCCGAGCGGAGGGGCTGGGGAAAAAAGTGGAGGTGCCCGTGGTGTAATTGTTATCGTCGTAGGAAATGAACACGGCGACACGAGTTCAAATCCTAGACGAGACTGATTGCATTTCACATAGCACTAATACCCTTGGGAAAGGTATGAATCCAATTATTCTCCCTCCACCTATGGGTAAATAGTAGGACAGACTAGGTTCTTCAGCCTTTGTTAGGCAACTAGTCTCGGAGAAGGAAAACTCTGAATTAAAACCTGTAAAACTCCGCTTAAAAATTGACCTTGTGTCATATCCTGCCCGAGCGGAGGGGTTGGTAAATAGGATAAATTTAGGTTGGATTAAAAGATGTCACAACGTTATCAGAATGAGTACCTGGTTCAAATTATTTGTTTAATGGCGTATCAATATTTGTCAGTTATTTGATGCACAAGTACAGTCGGTTGGAACAGTAGAATATATCGATTGCTTCTCTGCAGAGGAGAAAGACTCCCTCAACTAGAGTCCAGGATAGGACACTAAACAATCAGATGATGAGGTTCCAGTAATGCTGAAGGTTTGGGGAATGCGGAATACTCCTTCATTGGCATTGCTCCCGGGTCCACTCTAGCACGGAGTGGAAGTACTTAGTAGTACCTTATCTGTAGGTCGAGTAGAACTGCTTGACTTTTAAACTGTGTGTTTTGATATTTAAAGTAAATACTCCCGGGTCCACTCATGCCCAGAGTGGAAGTACTTAGTAGGAGCTTATCTCTAGGTAAAGTAGAACTGCTTGACTTATAAACTGTGTGGTTTTATATTTAAAGTGAATGCTCCCTGGTCCACTCATGCCCGGAGTGGCAGTACTAAGTAGGAGCTTATCTCTAGGTCAAGTTGAACTGTTTGAGTTTTAAACTGTGTGTTTTGATATTTTAAGTGAATGCAAACAAATGACTTTTTCTAACCCAAATTGTTTGAAATAGAACTGTTATCCCATTAACTGTGTATAAACAAATTGACTGATGTTTAATTGAATTTTTAGTGATACATAAAAATACTGGGAACCATTTACTTTTGTTGACTTTATGAAGCTGAATTGTTTGAAATCAAACTGTTTGATCATTTAACTGTGTACAAGTAACCGTTTGATGTTTAATTGAATTGTTTGTTTTAAATATCAACACTTGAAAACATTTAACTGTGTGCAAACAAATGATTAATAATGAATAGAATTATTCGTATTAAGGAGAAATAAGTGAAAAAAAAATCACTGCGCACAAACAAAATGAGCTCAGGCAGATTTTAAAATATTATCAACAAAATATGTTTAAGTTTGGTTTGCATATCAACTCTTTTTAGGTTATTTAATGCCAAAGCCATTCTCCTAGAAGAACAGTACTTTTTAACATAGATGGGAGGATAAGTGGGTTCATACCTTTCCCAAGGGTATTTGCCCGAAAGTGAACATAATAGCACGCTTTAACCATTACACCACGAGGACACCCTTTCAAAATATGTTTAGAAATCATATATTTGATATATATATATATATATATATATATATATATATATATATATGTATAAAAAGGATTTGGCATTCAATAACCTCGAATGTTTGATAAGCTATAAAACTGAACCAAAACAAAGTCATCACTGTAGAACAGTGGTGGCACTATTTAAACGATACCTTTCCCAATGTTATTTGTTCAAAAGTGTCCATAATAGAACAACTGGGGTTCGAACTCTCTTAACACAATATCTCAGTCCGGTCAGTTATCCACAACACTACAGGGATTCTCTCTTCAGAATTAGGAAGTGCATAAGACGTGTATATAAACTCGCCGAAAGATAGAAAAGAAACAAAAAAACAGACATGGAGACTGAGTTGAATTGAGAACAGAAGGAGAAAGAGAAAGAAAGAAAGAGAGAGAGAGAGAGAGAGAGAGAGAGAGAGAAAGAGAAAGAGATAGAGAGAGTGAGCGAGTTTAGAGAGGAAAATACTGAATTATAACAAGATGGAGCGATTAGTGAACTGTAGAAGCCACGTCTGATTTCTGTTTATTTTCGGTGTGCAGCTTCCTACTGTTGGAAGATTAGCTGCTTGATTAGGCTGCTGCCAGTCGAACTGGAAAGTGTGGGTTTTGGAGAATCAGTGAGATCACATGGACAAGCGCAAAACACACACACACACACACACACACATACACACAGAAGCTAGTTACAAAAAAAACATACACTTTTTAAATGAACCAGAAAACATAGACTGACGCATGCGCACAACTAAATAACCTCGTAGCTAAAGTTGTTACGTATGCCCGACGAGTTCCAGGCCAGGTATAAAAATACATAATAATTCGAATGGGGATTTTCAAAGCTGGTTGATTTTACAAATATGAGTATAATACGTCATATTATCTTCATTTAATATTTCATGTTTCTGTAGAGGCGTGTAATGTAACGGATATCGTCTTGGGAAATGGTCCTGACGAGCCGGTTTCAAATTCTGGATGAAGCTGTTAAATTTGGATGTCGCGCTAAAGCCCTGACGAAGGTGTGAATCCATGTCTTCACCCTGTAGCGATAAGTAATTTGTTGGGTAGATTGGGGTATTTAACTATGGCACTGTAGCAGTCAATGAGAGGGGAATCACTGAGTTTAAATAAACTGTAACTCACTTAAAAATTGATACTGTGTCATACTCTGTTGATAGCGGAGGAAGGGTAAATATATACTTACGAAGATTATTAAATAAGTTTCCTGACTTTTTCGTATGGCACTTTTACTGATAATACACACATGAAACTCTAGTCCCCTTGAAGTAATCTCCTCCGGTTGCAATGCACTTGTACCGTTCCAACAACTTCTGGAAGGCTCCACGGAAGTCATCTTGTATGAGCATGTCAATGACCTTCGTCACAGCCTCTTTCATCTCCTCAATTGTCTCTGAGTTTAAGGAATAACGAAAAGTCACAGAGAGCAAGGTCTTGACTCTTGGGAGGCTGAGGACCTGTCTGGATTCCCATCTTGGTCAAATAGTCTGTGACAAGGATGGAGTTGTAGACTGGTACATTGTCCTGGTGGAAATGCCACTGATCCAATTTGAATCGTGCTGGCCTCTTCTGACGAAATCTCTTCCTGCACTCCCTTAAAACCTCAAGATAGTAACCCTAACCCTAACCCTTTGGCCAATCAACTCTGGTGTATTGACTTCCTTACTCCTGCCACACCTCTTATCATCCTTTACAGATTCCCTGCCTTCCTTGAATCTCTTATGCCACTTAAAGACTGATGCTCGATTCATGAAAGATGCTCCAAAAGCAGTCTAAAGCATTCCATACGTTTCTGTGGTATTTTTTCCAAGTTTAAAAACAGTATTTTCTAAAGTGTCCTCACGTCCAAATTGCATTTCTGAAATTCACCAACTGTGACAATCAGGCTTTAGTAGGGTGTATTCCAGTTCCTGCTGTAGCTGTTCATTTGAACCTGAAATCATAAAAATTGGTCAGTCATCTCATAATATGTATAGCAACAACATACTGAATTTACAACAGTCTACAACAATTTTAAATGCCTGTATAAAAAAAGTCTGGAAACTTATTGAAAGCACCACGTATGTTTCTGTATCATATGATAAGTCTTCTACAGGAATGTAACTTTAAACTTAGTGCTTTAATAGATTTTTTTTTAATTACGGGGACTTTTTTGAATAATGAGTAATTAAGCAGTATAGCAACATTTTATTCCTGTTTTAAAAGTTTCCAGGTTTGAAGAACATTATGAAGTTGAGAAAAAGTACCAAAAGAATGACAACCTCATCGAAACATTGAACCTGGTTTGCCCTGTTCATTTTCATGCTCGCAGCCACTCCTACTGAGAAGCCGGGAACATGCCCGTACCCTCTTGTGTGATCTGGTGCTAAGTTTTATTTGTAAGCTGATGGAGGGTATATAATAA
>OY757930.1:25615940-25635940 GCA_963585895.1 Sepioteuthis lessoniana | reverse complement strand
CTTTAGGTTTCAATTTGCACTTACACTGTTGAGAAAGTTGAGATTCCATATCTTCCCTTTCCGTCCAGTTGAAACTTGCAGGGAAGACCTTGCAGGAATCAGTCTGTGATGAAGGAAAACCTTAATTCCAATCTATTTTACACAACTTAAATCACTGAGCTTCTGACATATTGCGCCCTCGGCGAAGAGTTAGCTTAAAGATGTACGTTCAAATTTCTAGAAAAGTTATCTATAAAGATAGACACCTCAGGATGGGTATAGTGTACAGTGGTTCTAAACGTGAATTGAAGAAGACAAGAGTTACAATCTCAGCTTCAGTTTGTTCTATGGAGTATCAATATTCGTGGGTTATTTCGTATATAATAATCTTATCTAGAATTATCATTCTCAGTGTAATAAGCATGATAAGGTAGAGATCAAAGGTAAAGTGGAGCAATTCGGAGTAGTCTCAAATAAAAAAAAGAGTTTTCAGGTCCCCCTCGAATACGGTCGTCACCTTTACTTTACTTACATATATACATATATGTGAGTGTTAGTGTGTACTCGTGTAATTCTCTCTCTATCTCTTTCTCTCTCTCTCACTCTCTGTTTTTCTGTGCCCTTTCTCTTTCTCTCTCTCTCTCTATATATATATATATATATATGTGTGTGTGTGTGTGTGTGTGTGTGTGTGACTCTCTTGCTCACTCTCTTTCACTCTTTACGTCTGTTTCTCACTCTATCTTTCTCCTTTGTTTTATTGTACTCTCTCTCTCTCTCTCTCTGTTTTTTCTGTGCCCTTTCTTATTCTCTCTCTCTCTCTCTCTCTCTCTCTCTCTCTCTTTATATATATATGTGTGTGTGTGTGTGTGTGTGTGTGTGTGACTCTCTTGCTCACTCTCTTTCACTCTTTACGTCTGTTTCTCAATCTATCTTTCTCCTTTGTTTTATTGTACTCTCTCTCTCTCTCTGTTTTTTCTGTGCCCTTTCTCTTTCTCTCTCTCTCTATATATATATATATATATATGTGTGTGTGTGTGTGTGTGTGTGTGTGTGTGACTCTCTTGCTCACTCTCTTTCACTCTTTACGTCTGTTTCTCACTCTATCTTTCTCCTTTGTTTTATTGTACTCTCTCTCTCTCTTTCTCTCGCTCTTTAAAATTGCCGCTCATTCATGGGAAGACTATTCGAACGAACAGATAAATGAAGTCTCTTGGTATTAACGATAGAAGATGTTGTACGACTCCTGTGGCATGTCCGTTGCATTCCCGATCATTCTTCTTGTTATCTTCCGCTTTTCAAACCCTTTTATGGCTATATCTCACAATCTTTCTCTCTCTCCCTCTTTCACTTTCTCTCTCACTCTCTCTCTCTCACTCTCACTCTCTCTCTCTCTCTCTCTCTCTCTCTCTGTTTTTCTATCTTGTTCTCTCTGCTTTTTCTCTCTTTACTTTTTCTATCTCTGTTTCGCACTCTATCTCTCTGTCTGACTGCTTCTGTGTCTCTCTTGTTTCTTCTTCTTCTTCTTCTTCTTCTTCTTCTTCTTCTTCTTCTTCTTCTTCTTCTTCTCTCATTGTTTTTTTCTATCTCTGTATCACTATATGTCTGTATCTCTGTCAGTTTGTGTCGTGCTTTTATTACATAGGTCTGTAAATATGATTTTTGCTTTCATTGTATGATATCTTTTTTATTGCACGGGATATTTCGACTAATTTCAACCTCCTAACCGTTAACTTCTTTCATCATTCGTGATTTCTATACCCAAATCCGCAATAAAAAATATAGTAACAGTCACATTGAAAAGTACATTTAAAAAAGAGGTTTTGTAAATAAAGAAACTGAAAGTGAAAATAAAAATGAATTATAACGTCTAGAAGGGACTAGGAATATATAAAAAGAAAGAAAACCAAAAGAAAGAAAGAAAGAAAGAAAGAAAGAAAGAGAAAACAACGAAAGAAAGAAAGAAAAAGAAAGAAAGAAAAGAAAACAAAAAAAGAAAACGAAAGAAGAAAAGAAAGAAAGAATTAAATCAAGAAAAAAAAAGAAAAAAGAAAGAAAAAAGAAAGATAGAAAGAAAATAAAAGAAAAACAGAATAATGAATAAAGAAAGCGGGAAAGAAAGAAAAAGAAGAAAAAAAGAAGAAAAAAAGAAATAGATAAACAAATAAATAAATAAATAAATAAACGATTAAATAAATAGACAAATAAATAAAGAAAGAATTGATAATCATGAAAGGCAAATAAAAAAGAAAGAACGAAATAAATAAATAAGTAAAGAAATGAATAAAACAGGAAATAAGGAATTAAGAAAGGACAAAAAATAAAGGAAAGAAATAGCTTAGAACAGCAACTACACATATTCATAAAAATGTGCAAAAAAATAAAAGCTAAAAAAAGGGAACGTATAAAAGAAAAATGTGTTG
The DNA here is from genome assembly GCA_963585895.1 of Sepioteuthis lessoniana. NCBI lineage: Eukaryota > Metazoa > Mollusca > Cephalopoda > Myopsida > Loliginidae > Sepioteuthis > Sepioteuthis lessoniana. The sequence goes on along the minus strand of OY757930.1, from coordinate 25,633,538 downwards.
TATCAGGGCTGCAGGGAAATTTCCGTGTCTTAGCTATTCCTGTGAAAAAGAACACAGCAAATTGACTAGATTAACATATCAACGATAAATATCGTTGCCTAAGGGGAATAGAGGTAGCAGCTTTGAATATTTGAACGTGGCTAAGCGATGAAAATTGACATTGACAAGACTCGTCTGGCATAACTTTCAGTCAATTAGCAGTGAAGTCTTTATTGAATTAGAAAGAATCAACATATTTGCCTGTACTCTATCGAAAAATAAAATAAAATAACATAAAATAAAATAAAATAAAATAAATAATTAATAGATAAGATTTGAAAAAAAATGTCCGAAATAAATAACTGAAAATATATAATAAGAAACTGTTTTTTTTAACCAGGAACCCAATCACAGAACAAAAAAAAAATATGATTAGTTTGGTTTCTTTGTTTAATGACATATCAACTTTCGTAGGTTATGCATTGCTAAATGAATATTTTTTCATGCGCAGGAGTGATACTATTTAACACATAGCAGAGGGATAAGTGGGCCCATACTTTTCCCAAATTTATTTGAGTGAAAGTGAATGTTCTCGCGAGATCAGAGTTCGAACAGACCTTCCTTGAGACAGTCCAGTAGTTTACTTATTACGCCCCCTTAAAAATTTGTTTATGTACAAAGAAGTGGTAAAATGCTCAACGATTTAAAAAATATATTTCGTCTCTATTTTTATCAATCTCACTTTTTCTCTCTGTATATCTGGCTGTCTCATAATTTATTAAACTTTCAAACAACTCTACGTTTTTTATCCATATAAGACTCTGGTCAATACTAATGTATTTAGAAAGAAAGCTTTATGCAGATTGATTGATAGTGAGATAAATCAACTTAATTTATTTTTGATTAATGGTAAGCAATTTTTTTTGCGAAGATTTATTTCTGTTTGTAGGTTTGTTTCAATGACATATCAACCTTTGTAGGTTTCCTAATGCCAAAGACATCCCCCTAGAAGAACATTAGTTGTACTATTTAATCCAAGGCTTGGATAAGGGGGTTCATACCTTTCCCAAGGGTATTTGTCCTAAAGTGAACATTATAACACGACTGAAATTTGAACTCACTTACTAAGATTCCGCAGTACAGTGCTTTAACAAATACACCCCGAGAACAACCTCATTTATTTCTATTGCACAATAATGTGCATTCGTGTATATATATATATATATATATATATATATATATGTGTGTGTGTGTGTGTGTGTGTGGATGTATGTATTGTGAGTGGCTGCCTGTGTCGGAGGGATTCTTATCTTCTGCATCCTTTAAGCAGCCTTAGCTTGTCTGGAAGGTCTTTCTTTGTCTATTTTAATGCCACGAATACCATAGAAAGAGCTGGGTCCCCGTGAACCGGTCAGACCAGAGGTAGGGGTTGGAAATGACCAAGGACGTTGGTAAGCCAAATAAAAGACATAAAGCAGTCGAGTCAAAGACGCTGGGCAAGTCAGTCAAATCTACGATACGAAGCAGAGAAGGGTATTGGGCTGTCAGAAGGCAAAATGGAGTCAGAATTGCCGGGCTGAGTAGGGAAAACGATGACCAGAGATGACCCAGCATTTTTGGTTACTCCGTAGGATTTTCACTAAATTCTCGCGATAGCCATACATAAACACACACAGAGTGCCAAAATAATGCCACATACGTCACCTTTTTACGTTTGTTTGTTTTAAATCCGTGTTTTGTTTTGTTTTTTCTTTTCTCCCTTTGTATTTTGTGGGGTTTTATTCCCTATTCAACTCCTGAAATGTCCACTCGGCCGGGTGTTTAAAAAAATAACGGGGTCTCACTTGACAGTCGGATGATCAACGACCAACCAATCCAGTGTGTAAGATATTTCATATTTCAACTAACATCATTGAAGTGAGTCTAAATCAAAAGTTACCTAATGACCAAGTCAAGACATGTGTTTACAGTGGTGTAGATTTTTATAGGACTTGCCAGACCTTTTGAATGAACTGATAAAAAAAATGGTGTTTCAGATCTGTGGAACAGCTTTTCTCAGGTTTGAAATTCAGATATTTTTCCTTTCCATAGTAAGGTTGTCTTCTGAAACTAAAGAGCACAATTTGACTTACTAGTTGCCAATTGCTAGGCAACTAAAGTAGCCTGATATTTATCTTACCATTTTTCAATGAAGCACCCATTTACATATATGTATGTTTGTGTTTGTATCTGTAGTAACCTTGATATGTGTTAAAATAATTACTTATTTCAAATTACCGCCGTTCGTGCTGAGACTAAAGATCATTTTTGAATGCTGCAATATTTGAGCGTTAGACCCTCTAAAGATTGGAGCAACATAATCTTCTTGGCATTTTTCCCCCTTTTTGTTCTACTTACCCGCATTAACTGTTTCAGCAATAGATCACGCCAAGTATACACTTTCCGAAGTTTAAGATCCATCCCTATACCAATTTTTGGGTAGGACACGAAACCTGCATCAGATGGTTTGGCTCTAATACTTGAAATTTAAGAAATGGGAAATACCCTTTCATTCCTATTACAACCAGGTTCACTCTGACCCGGCATGGAAGTACCTCTCAGATGTTGTATACTCATATGCAGATGCATGCAGAATCATAACAACGACAAAAAAAAGACGAGGGACAAAGTTCTTAGAAAAATACACCTCTCACTTTATTGAAAGGGTTGTGTGTGAGAGGGAGTTGGAGACCGAACAGAACTGCAACATTTTGACCCACACTCTATTGGCCATAACCGCGTTTCTTTCCCGTTCTCGTGGGCTGCTCAAGCGAGGGCCTGGGGTCCAGCCTCTCTGGGTGCTGGTTTTCTCTACCGCATCTTATCCCCAACTCGTCTAATCTCCAACTGATTGATCTCCAAACTGATTAATCGGGGGCCTGAGGGCTCCCTCTGCTGAGTGCTGGCTTTCTCTACCGCATCTTGTCTCCAACTGATTGAATTTTCTGTGTACTGAGTTATATAATAGTTCAACACCCACCTTCTTCTAGTGGGCCTCACAAATTGCACTCATTCAACCTATCCACGGTCTGCTATTCTTCAAACAGATGCACCTGTTATTTACATAGGTGCATTTCCTATTCTGACAGCCCGGCCGGGTCGTAGGTCTATATACAACATCAGTGTCTCGTTTATGGGTCAAATAGAATTATTCATTTATTTACTATGCCTTACAATTGTTTCAAACCATGCAGTCGTGAAAATTTATCTACATTACACATGAATAAATGTAAAATTTCCAGGCTCGATGCATTTGACTCGCAGAGCATTTTACGGCGTTGCAGTATGCGGTCGAGTTTCCTTGTCTTTCATATTTATGATAGTATTTCATCAAGACAAGCAACTTTCCTGTTTTTAATTTTCGTTATTATTTCGACAAGTTCTTTTAGCGTAAACGATCGTAGTTTGATGTCAAAGAAAATTCTTAAAAAGAACCAAAATGGTTTTCGGAGAAACCGATCCACAACATGGCAAATTTTGTCAATCTGTCTAATTTTAAAAGGAGTTCGTATAAAAAAAAACTTCGATGTGAACTTTCGTTGGGAAGATGGAGCAAATACTTTTAGGCAACCGTCTTCCCAAAGAAACTGTCACAGACATAATGATGCTCATTTGCTCATTAGATGGAGATGCAAACTTCTATGACATTGTTGCTGGTGTTCTGCGAGAGGATACGTTAGCTACATACCTGTTCATAATCTGTTCAGTCTACGTATACGAACGTCGATAGATCTAATGAAAGGAAGTGGCTTTATCCCTCACATACTATTACGGAAGGAAACTACGATGATGACGTAGCAGTAAAAGCAAATACACCTACCCAGGCTGAATCACTGCTGCATAGCCCGGAGCAGGCAGCAGGTGGTATTGGCCTCCACGTGATTACAGACAAAGCAGAATACATGTGTTTTAATCAAAAAAGATATATCTCCACTTTAAATTGTGGTTCACTGAAACTAGTGGACAATTTTCCCTATTTCGGAAGCAAGGTTTCATCAACGGAAAGTAACACCAATACACGACTAGTGAAGGCATAGACTGCCATTAATCATATTTACCAACCGCTCCGCTCGGTCATGTTATGACACAAGGTCAAATTTTAAGCTGAGTTTAACAGGTTTGAAATCAGAGTTTTCCTTCACCTAGACTAGTTGCCTCACCAAGGCTGAAGAACCCAGTCTGTCCTACTATTTATCCATAGCTGGAGGGAGAATAATTGGATTCATACCTTTCGCAAGGGTATTAGTGCTATGTGAAATGCAATTAGTCTCGGCCAGGATTTGAACTCGTGTCGCCGTGTCCATTTTCTATGACGGTAACTATTACACCACGGGCACCTCCACCGATTAAGAGGTTATCGATCATATCGAAGAGTATATATCAGATAAAATAAAACGTATTTTTTTCCAAGCCACGGTCGTATCAATACTGCTATACAGATGCACCACATAGACGCAGACAAAGCATACAAAGAAAGAGCTAGACGGGAATTGCACGAGAAAACTGAGAGCTATATTGAACGAATCCTGGAAGTAGCTTCCCACATAAAACAATCCAAATAAGACGAACAAGGCAAGCAGGACACTGCAGGAGAAGTAAGGACGTATTCATAAGCGATGTTTTCCTATGGACCCCTTAACACGGACGTTGGGGTGTTGGATTACCTGCTAGAATTTATCTACGACAGCACCGTACGGACAAAGAAGCGATGGACGATAGAGACCAATAGAGAGACAGGGAAATCAGTGCAAGCGGCACAACATGATAATGAGGATGATGACTCGTAAAGTCAGATACTCGCTAGATAGAATTACTAATATAAATAAGCTTTACTTGAAACATTTTAATCCGTGCAACAAATTATTATTAAATGGAATTATTAGTGTTAGATAGGAATACTTGAAACCATTCAACTATAAGTAATGTGACGCGAAATTGACTAAAATCCCAAAACGGGACATTTATTTTCGCACGTGTGAAAACGGGGCAGGTTGGCACTTGATCCCCTATGTAATAAGTCCTCGTTCAGAGTTATTCTCTCAGGCATATAAGAACTGGCATATTATGTGAGGGACTAATTTAGGGACAGACTGACCGCCGCTGGCAAGGGGTTCCAAATTTCACACACCCACCAGGCCGCTTTCACTTCCTTCCCCAAGATAATAGAAGAATATGGACCTATAGGTTTTAGTCGTAATAATATTATATTGTAGTAGTCGGCAACTCCGGTTTCCCGTGTGATATTTTAAAGGAATTAATAGGACAATTCTAAGCAAGATAACATAAGGCGAATAGAAGCTGAAAAGGAAATGTTACAACAACAAATTCGTAGTAGAACTGCAAAGAACAACATAGACCACGTGGTAACATAAAAATATATGATTCCTTTACTACAGTTATATACACTTTCAAAGTGTCAAAACATATAATAATTGGACAGTCCACGAATATAAATGTCTTTTCTTGACTTTTGCTTTTCTTCAAGTTGAGAGAGAGAGAGAGAGAGTGGTATACAAAATTTGGGTATAAAGGAGAAATGTCCCCAAAGTTACTTATCTTATTTTACGACGGGGTTCCACTGGAGAATCTTTCATCTTTCACGGGCTAATAGACTTTGTTCTATTTTTTTACACTGGCTTGAAGAACCTGGGGTCCCTCATGTCTCAGAAATTCTTTTGTCTTCAACCCGGAATACTGCTATGGTTCGTCTGCCCGCAACGAACCCTGCTCAAAAACTAACCTTCTTACTATCTATTTCCGCTGACGGGGGAGAGTCCCCACTTCCGTTTTAGGGTCCCAGCCAATCATTTGGCCTCTCTATCCCTCCCCTTCCGGTGTCCGGCGACCTGAGGTTACTAAGTACCAACACCTGTTGACACCCCCTCTGTGACCCACATTCTCTCTTAACGGTCACTTGTTTGACGGCTCATCATCATCATATCGCGCTGGTAGCACGGATATCCCTGTCCCTCTCTCGCCACTCCTCCCTATCGTTCATCGCCCTAGGTAGGTCTTCAGGACAACATCCCGTATCCTCACATAGCTGCTGAATGTACGTTCGTGCTGGTCGTCCGGCTTTTGCGTGGCCATGTGTGGGGATCCATAAGAGTACATCTATTATGAGTTCATCTCTGCTTCTCCAGCAGTGTCCTGCATGTCTGGTTCGTCTACCTTGAATAGTTTCCGTGATAGGGGGCAGGTGGCCGTACAGTTGGTGTCTTGTGGGGTGTTGCTGCCAGGACTTGTTCAGGATTGCACGCAGCATTCTTGTGTAATTGCCATCTAGCTTCTTCTCCAGCCGTTTTGTTAGCGTCCATGTAGTGCATCCATATAGCAGTATCGATGTGACCGCTGCCTGGAAGACACTGCGTTTCATTTTATCGGTTAGGTCTGATTTCCATATAATCGATAGCCTATTGATAACTGTCCATGCTTTCGTTAACCTCTTTTCGATGTCCTTTTCGGTTGATTCGACGCTGCTTCCTAGGTACGTGAATTTGTCAACTAGTTTAAGAGGAGTTCCTTCTAGAGTGGAGATGTCCCCCTTTTGGTTATAGCACATATATTCCATTTTGTGTGCATTAACATAGAGGCCTATGCTTGCTGCTGCTCATTCCAAACTATGCAGAAGTGTTTCGGCTTGGTCAGGTGTATTTTCCAGCATCGCTATGTCATCGGCGTAGTCGGCGTCGGTAATTGTTGTTGCGGGGTACCTTCTGCTTCTTTTCTTCGTCAGTTCGGAGCCATTCTCTTTGATTTTGTCAATCAATGTTCTAAGTACGCAGTCTAGACAAATGATAAAGAGGTACGGGGCCAGCGTGTCCCCTTGTAGTACTCCTGCTAAAATGTCAAAGTATTCTGTGTCTCCATCCGGTGATCGTACTTTTACTTGAGTGTTTCTATAGAGAATCGTTATTGCCGCTACGGTTTCTTTAGGTATGCCGTACGCTAGTAGGATTTGTTCCATCTTTCCTCTGTGAATGGAATCGAAAGCCTTGGTAAAGTCGACAAATATTAATGTCGCTTGTAGGTTCTTTGCCCGTACACCTTCAAGGATTCTGCGGATGGTTAATATTTGTGAGGTCGTGGATCTATTTCTTCGGAAGCCATTTTGGTTTTTTCTAAGTATGTTGTCGATTTTGGGTTCTATTCGGTTTCGCAGTAGGGCATTGTAGATTTTGGCAGCTATGGATGTAAGTGTTATGCCTCGGTAGTTTTTGGCTACTCCGAGGTCCCCCTTTTTAGGGAAGGGGAGTATGCATCCCTTCATCCATCTATCTATCGGATTTTGATTGTATACTGCGTTGCAGTGGCGGAGCAGTATGTCGTCGAATTGTCTGGTCTTCCATACTTCTGGGGGAATTTCGTCCAGCCCTGCAGCTTTCTTATCTTTAATTTTTCTGAGAACCGAGTCGAGTTCTTCTTGTGTGAACGGTCCTACTTTAATGTCGAATTGTTTGCTAATTATTCTGGTGATTGGTTCATGTGTTAATTTTGGTGGATTTCCAAGTAAGTTTTCGAAGTGCTGTTTCCACAGTTTTATTCTTTCTTGTTGGTTTGCTGCTTTAAGTTTTGCTTTGGCTGTGTTCTTTCTTCTACTCACTACGTTTATTGTTTGCAAGGCTATCCTAGATTGTCTATCTTCCACCGAGTCTCTAATCTTATCTATCTGATTTTGAATGTATTCTGTCTGTTCCTTTATATATGTGCCTGCTAATTGATATTGTGCCGTTTTTAGTTTTAAGCCATTTGTGTTTGTTGGGTTTTTTCGATAGTTTTTGGTGGCTGTTTTCACTAGTGCACGTTTTTCTCTCACCGCTAAAGTTTCCCATGGGACTCTATATTTAGTTTTAATTTTTGTTGGAATGTATTTTGCTGCTGCTTCGAGGTGTGCATTGACGAAATTTTCATTTTCGTCGTTTGGTGTACTTTTTTCCGTCTTTTCTTGTAGTGTTTCGAATCTGTTTCTTAATTTTAATACGTATTTATCTCTTATATTTTTTTTGTTCAATAGGGCCCAGTCATAGTGTTTGGTAGTCGCTGTTCGTTTGGCGCTTTTTCGTAGGCTTAACCGTATTTTCGCCGTGACTATTCGGTGATCGGTGGACACACCCTCAAAAGAGGAGTATGCCTCGCAATTCAATGCACTATTTTTCCATTTCTTATTTATAAGGACGTAGTCTATCTGAGCTTTAGTATTGTTTGCGTACGTGTATGTCCATAGTTTGCAATCTCTTTTTTGGTAGTTTGTATTGAGGCGTGCTAATCTATTTTCTATTATGAAATCTGTTAGATGTTGCCCATTTCTTTTTGACGTGTTGTTGAGGCTGTATTTGTTGTTTCCGTTTTTCCCGATTTGGGCATTCATGTCTCCGCCAATGACTAACATGTTGTGTTTCGGGATGCTACGCACTAATTAGGATCTAGATACTGTTAATTCAACGGGAGGATAGTATTAATCTTATTTCTATCGTCTCCGTGGGCTATCACGTGACAGTAAGTATATGTGCTCTAAGGACTCATTGAAATTAAGTTACTGATAAACTATTCGCGTACAAATCCTAATATATATATATATTGGTCGAATGTGTAGAGTGTTAACCAATGGTTCTGGAGACCAGCGTTCAATCCCAGGTCGAGCCATTCAAAAAATGGTACTCAATTCCACCTTGCTTAACATTTCTTTGTATGCTTTGTCTATGTGGTGCATCTGTATGGCAGTATTGATACGACCGTGGCTTGGAAAAAATTACGTTTTATTTTATCAGAGATATACATTTTAAGGTAAGGATCAAGGGTAAAGTGGAACATTCCAAGGAATGGAGTAGCGTCCTCCCGTACACCTCGGTGTTGTAGCAAAGGGGACCCTTTGGGTAACTCTCGACTAAGATCGTCAACTTTTATATATATAATTACTTAAACGTCTAACTTAAGGTAAATTGTACTCCCACTGTGTTGTGCCGGTGCTTGTGGCATAAGGTTATCGTCGTAGAAAATGAACTCCTCAAACCAAGTTCAAATTTCAGATGTAACTGCCTGGGTTTCACGTTGAACTTATACTAAAAAAAAATGAATTTAATTAATAACCCTATTCCTCTATGGGTAAATAGTAGGACAGTCTGTGTTTTTAATCTCGAGATGGTCTTGAAGAGGAAAAATCCTGAATGGAAATCAGTTGTACTCTGCTAAAATATTGACCTGGATTCGCATCTATCCATAATATATATATATATATATATATATATATATATATATATATATATATATATCGATTAGTACATATGTTACATATTCTTGTATAACAAGACCACATGCAATCACTTTGCATCTCTTTTTCTATCAACTAGTCCCACAATTACTCTATTTCACATCCACTAAAACACACATACATACACTTAAACTTAAACAATGCCAATAATTTAGTACATTGTAACCATGATTTTAGATTATTACAATTAATGAATATTCAGTCGATCAGCTTGCACATCATTTTAATTCTTTATATCTTTTTAGAGGTTTTTAAATACAATTTTTCTTTCTAAATTTTGAACGTAACTCCTTTTTTTAAATCCTCAACATTAAAAATACACTCTATAGTGAAAGACAATTCCTATTTATATGAATAAACATCATCGATCAATTACAAAGAAGTTTATGGAAAATGTTCTATTTTAGCAAAATGAAATGCAATTCAGAGGTTTTGTAATTTTTATTTCGATAAGGATTAACACATTAGACCATTTGTAGTGAAATGATTCCATAAAATATACACAATTTATCCACTATCCATGACTGCAAGATTGGAATCCAAAAAAAAAAAAAAATGATAAAGCAAAATGCTTTCTTTATTTTCTACATTCACAAAATGAATTAATAAATTAATAAAATGAAATACAAAATGAAATAAATGGACATGTATTGACAAGAATACAAGATTTACAAATTATAAAAGTTTTTGGATTAGATTATACAGTTAAACATCATATCAAAACTTTATAGCTTGTTAAATACCAAAATTTGATTCTTATTTATTACTAATTATTCATAGGTAATCATATAATTTGAAATTAGTATTCCTACATAATAATGGTGATTTGTTAGCATATAGTGATACGGTTTCCCGGATTCCTTTCCCATAATAATTTTCAAAGTAGACCAATCTAATCCATAAATGGAATACTCCGGAGTATTACAAATTTTGGTTTGAGTGAACCTGGGAGTAATTGCAATGAAATGGTATTCCACATTCCTCAGTTTCACTAACAGATGTAGTTAAGTTGCATATCCAGAACAAAGAATTTTTGGAATCAACAATCCGTTAAGAGGCGTAATTTGTAATACTTTAGCCCAGTTGAATGGGCAAGGAATACTTTTGAAATATCCTTGTATAATATCTCACGCAAAAGCGGAAATCCCAAAGACAAACATTACAAAGAGTCTTACCTAATTGTACATTATGTCAGAGGGATGATACTGTTTTGTTTAAGATTGTTCTATGTAGAGAAAAAAAGTGAAAGTAACGACTAGCCTACACACTAAAAGAGTAAATGATTAAAGTCCCAGATAGAGTTCTGACTTCAAAGTAGGTCCTTCGAAGTCAGACAGAAAATTTGGTCAAAGAAAGTCTAAGGATATTTTTTGTAGTAATAAATCTAAAGACATTTTTTGTAGAAAAGCAATCCTGCAATTCAGAAGTTTATTATTATATTCAGAATCATGAAAAAAGACTGGTGGAAGTCAAATAAAAAAAGGGATATTTGTATCCTCGAAGAAATACTTAGAAGTTCACTCAATGACAGAAAAGAAAATGGTTTGTTTTAGTCGTATTCTATAACTTATCAATCCTTTTGGTATACTTAATTTCAAAACTTCACACACACACACACACACACACACACACACACACACAGATATATATATATATATATATATATATATACGTATGATCCAACTATTCCAATTTAGTTGGGTATGATAGAAGGTCAATTTTAAGAGGTGTTTAACAATTTTGAATTAAGAGTTTGTTATCTCCTAAACCGGTTTGCCCAGTCGGCAGGGGTTGTAGAATACACCGACTGCTTTTCTGCTGAGGGGTAAACCCCATAAACGAGTGTCCTATATAGGAGACTAAAAAATCTGATGGTGAGGTTCCAGTAATGCTGGAGCTTTGGGGAATGCGGTGTACCCCTTCCAGTAGCCATACCTAGATTTAAGAATTCATTCGGGCCTACTATTTGCTCATCGCGAGAGAGAGAGAGAGAGTATTTGGATTCAAACCTTTCCCACGTGGGTTAGCGCTGTGTGAAAGGCAAAAAAAGGCTTCGTTCAGAATATCAATTGGATCACCCTGTCAATTTCCCACGACTATTATGATTACAGCATTTTTCCTATGGGTACCTCCAAATAAGCTCTGGATCGTTTAAAATGTTACCTCCAAACTATTCGCTTGCAAACAATATATATATATATAAATATATATATATATATATATATATATATATATATATATATATATATATCTACTAAATTACTATCTAGCAGCATTCACAATTACCAGGAAAAAGAGAAAAAAAAACGCCAGAATTTAGAGATAACAATATCCTGAATCACTGCCTGAGGGGAATAAGAAAAAAAATTCTTTTACGAAAAAAATAAAGAAAAGGCCAACTTCGTCACACCAGTTGAAAAAAATCAAGGGATATGCAGTCCGTTGGTCAAAAGAACAAAAACCCACCGTAAAATGCTGCAATGCTACGATTACAAATAGTGCTCAATACAAAAGTAGAGTTAATTACAGAAATTATATATATATACAATTTGTTTGCAAATAGTTTGCTAATATTTTTAAACAATCCTAACCTAATTTGCTTCCAGCCCGTTAAATGGTTTCAAATTTTGCTGTTTAACTCATAGCTCCTCAAAACTTTTACTTAATATTATTCATTTTATTGTTCACAATTAAATTATTTCAAGTTTAGTAAATGATAGAATATTTCCATTTGTGCAAGAGATGTCTCACATTCCTTTTCAATAATAATAACTTTCAAAGTAGATCTATTTAACCCATAGATGCGATACTCACAAATACCACAGATTTTGGAATGAGTGAACATGGGAATAATTTCAGTGACATTGTATTCCACATTCCCCTGTTTCACAAACAGATGTAGTTAACTTGTATATCCGGAACAAATAACTTTTTGTATCAAGAATCCATTAAGTGGCTTAATTTGTATTACATTAGCCCAGCTGAATGGGCAAGAAATACTTTTAAAATATCCTTGTATATTATTTCACGCAAAAGCAGAAATTCCAAGGACAAACATTTGAGAGAGTCTCAACTTATGTTACATTATTATGTCTGAGGGATGATACAGTGTTATTTAAGATTGTTCTATGTAAAGAAAGAAAAGAAAATGAATGGAATTAACGGTCGGGCTACACACCGGTAAATTAAATGACTAAAGTTTTAGACAGCGTTGTAATTTCAAAGAAGGTCTATGAAGGCAGGCAGACAATTTGGTGAAATAAAGTCTAAGGATATCTTTGGTAGAAAAAAAAATCTAAGGATATTTTTTGTAGAAAAGGAATCCTGTAATTCATAAATTTATTATGACATTCAGAATCATTAAAAAAAGACTGGTGGATGTCAAATTAAAAATAAGATATTTGCGTCTTCTATTTGGGCCAGAGATGAACCCCTAAGAGGCACCTCTACCCCGATTAAGAGTGAACCTTGGAATACATGCAATAAAGGAGTAATTTGCATTCCCCGATGCTTCGAGACTGGTACATCACTATCAGAATATTTAGTATCATACCCAGTTCCATCTTTGGGGGTGGATTGCTAAAACTATTCAAGGGTGGAGTCGCTGTGTTTTACAGTCACACGTGACAGAGCGGTAAACAGAAAAGGGAAAATAACAATTTATGAGCTTTTAATTACTTGAGGTTTTTATAAATACAAAGCCACAATCCGATACCATCTAAGATTATTTGACCTACAGAGTCGATAGATAATGGGATTCGACCGAAGTCGACAGACAGAATGTTTTGATCTTTCAAATCGATGAGTCAAGTTTGTATGAGAATTTTACCATGAGAAAGACCTAACTGTCCGTCTCTTTCTCTCACACACATAAAAGTCAATTATATTTTGACAGGCTGTCTACGGACTATAATAAAAGATTGTAAAACTGAAATTCATTGCACTTATATCAGTTAGTGTTAACGTGCCCAGCAAGGAATCGTTCATCCAGAAAGGAATCGAGAACCTCCTTGTTTTTCAGGGAAAAGAAGGAATGATGCAGAATTCGACCACCATTCATAGAAAACTCAAGCGAAGAGCCAAGTTTTTGTTTGCCTGTTTCATTCTTCATTCTCCGTATTTCAGTCCAGCACTTACAAAGCAACACATATCCCTAAATACAAGACACGCTGCCATTTGTTTCGGTCGCTACTTTGGGTCAAAATTAGAACGTTAAATCCACCATATATATTCATTTGGCAACATGTGACATGGATAACTGTACATCCCCCCAACAGGGGATTGAGATAGAGACGGAGCAAAACTGCAAACATTCTCGTAAACTTCCAAAGAAGTGTGTATGCTGAATCGTCAATGTATGAGGGTATGGCAAACATAAAAGAAACGATAACAGAAGAAATTGCTGCCATTAGTTTTGATCACCTTCATTGAACAGTTAAGAATATGGAAGAAAAATGACAAGCTGATGTAAATCAAGAAAGGAAATCCACTGAATATTTCACTTGACTTTGATAAACCGTAGCGTAGTCACCGTTGGAAGTGACACAGAATTAGAATTTTATATTAAGCCTTTTCGTTTAGCCGCTGCCGTTTTCAACTTCGGTTTTATATATTGGTCTTTAGCTTGCTGCTTTTGGCCTCTGTTTCTGAGGGAGGATCAATTTAAGATAGCCACTTCTTTCAATGGGGAGCGGTACTGACTCATTCCGTAAGAAAAAAAAAACAGGAACATAAACAGTTTGTGTTTTCTAGTGGTGAAATGATAGGGCCAGAGAGACAGACAGACAGACAGACAGAGAAAGCGACAGAGATTTGGGACTTTGGCTACAATATGGTCGACAATACCAAAATTCCAGGCCTGGCCATCCTCTGACAACTTGGCTCGCCTGCTGCCTCCTTATATCTCTAACTCTCTCACAGACTGATTCCCTCGAGCCCCCCAAAGGGTCTCATTTATAGTCATTTTCTTTAAACCATTACATTGCTATTTTTCCTATCCTATTCTCCACCTTCGACGCTAACAGTTGATTGATCTTTTGTAAAGGGTTTCGTATTTATTTATCTGTTACTCCTAATTCTTGAAAGGTAATCTAAATGTGTAAACGCCTTTAAGTCGTTTTCAAAGAGAAGGGTTTAAACAGGTTGTGCCATTAATCACAAATAACTGTTTAGTAGCCTACATTAATAGATTAATAAATACCAGTCTCTGTAAATTATTTAAACGAGCATTCCACATTTGATTAAGAATTTCAACCAAAACAAAAATTCAATGGTTAATTTTACTTAATTTTACCCTGCAAAGCCAAGAAATCATGTTGTTTTCGTATCTTTTTGAACCGCAGATACCAGGAAAACATTTACAGATTATGATATTATGGCATTTTATAATTGTTCTTTCTCATTAATATTTCTTTTGTTCATTTGATAAAATATATCAAGTGATTTTTTAAACGTTCTATATCATTTTTCTTTCAACGATAACCTTCTAAATAAGTTCAGGTTGGCTTTCGTTTTTTTTTTTTTTGTTTAATGGCCTATCAACCATCTTGGATTATTTAATGCCAAACCATACTTGTAGTAGAACAGTACGAATACTATTCTGCTCATACCTGCGAGTAAAAGGGTTTTCATACATTTTCGAACGGTTTATCCTTGAAAGAGAAACCAATAGCACGACTTCCTCTTACGGCTGGTTCTTAGAATAAGCTGACTGTATTCTCTGATAGAGAGGTAAGATCTTCTCAACAAAAAGGGTGTCCCGAGTATATCATTAAACTGCACTTAGTGGTGCAGTGATTGTTCAAAAGCTCTAGAGTGTGTGGAGTTCCCCTTTTTTGCAATTAATGACCAGTCTTCTCTGATGAAATAGTAATACCTGTTAGGATGCAAACTATACGTTATATTGGAATATTTAAACATTGATATTAGTAGATTGTAATACTTAACATATAACAATGTGCAAAAAAATATCAAGAAACAAGTACACAAAACATTTTAATACGAATTCACAATATACGCGAATCACTTTTCACAAAATATAAAATAAACCTAGAAGGGACTGACTTATCGTAAAAATCAATCAATAAATATCAGTGCTTACTTTACATTTTGATCTAAGTAAAATGTCTATACTTGCCTACACGATCAAGTAAATGAGAATTAAATATATTCATACGCTGATTAATAACTAATTATCGATAAAAACTACTTCCAACTCAGATATAATCGTAAAGGAACTTTTGTAGCTACATAGATAAAAAAATAGTACCAGAAAAACTTTGTTAAGTGTTACAGAAATACTTATTTACACATAACTATCTGCTAATTAGTATACACAAATTGCATTGGATGCATTCATTCTAAGCCCATGTCTGAATGAAAACAAGTGGGTTTTAAAAATCCTTTTATTACCTTCTGAAGTAAGCCATGAAAATGTTTAATGAGTGGGGAAAGACTATTTTAAAAGATTTTAACTGATTAGAGTTTAACTGTAGCTTATGATAAAGTCAGGCTGAAAAACCTGGGTTCCTGTCAGATCATCGAAGCAATGAGTCAGTTCAGTTCGGAGGTGAGTAAACACTGAGTAAATATTAAGTACAGGAAGCAAATACCTAGAGGAATTTGGAGGACCCTTTCGTTACCATTACTCCTAGGACCACTCTGACTTGTTGTAGTAGCACCAGTTAAGGTATTCTCAATAAGTCAAGAAGAATTATTTAAACATTCATTTTAATTGAAACTATTTAACAGTGTGCAAACAAATGGTTGACACTAAATTGAATTACTCGTATTGGATAGGAATACTTGAAAATATTTAAATGTGTGCACATAATGAAAAGCAATGCTTGAAAGGATTAAACTGTGTAAAAATAGAAAGATTAGTGTTACTTAGCAATACTTGAAACTATTTAACAGTGTGCAATTGACTGAATAGAATTATTAATGTCTAACGACAATACTGAAGGTCTTTCACCAGGAATATCATCATCATCATCATCATGTCGTGCCGCTAGCACGGATATCCCTGACCCTCTCTCGCCACTTATCCCTATCGTTCATCGCCTCTGTTAGGTCTTCAGGGCCACATCCCGTATCCTCAAATAGCTCCTGAACGTATGTTCGAGCTGGTCGTCCTGCTTTTGCCCGGCCATAATGTGGGCGTCCATAGGAGTAAATCACTTATTAGCTCGTCCCTGCTTCTCCAGCAGTGACCTGCATATCTGGTTCGTCTAAATTGGATAGTTTTCGTGATGGGAGGCTGGTGGCCGTATAGGTGGTGCCTTGTGGGGTGTTGCCGCCAGGACTTGCTCGCAACATACTTGGGTAATTGCCGTTTAGCTTCTTCTCCAGCCGTTTAGTTAGAGTCCAAGTAGTGCATCCATATAGCAGTATCGATACGACCACTGCCTGGAAGAAACTGCGTTTCATTTTATCGGTCAGGTCTGATTTCCATATGATCGATTGACTATCGATAGCTGTCCATGCCTTCGTTAGCCGCATGTCGATGTCCTTTTCGCTTGATGGGACACTGCTTCCTAGGTAGGTAAATTTGTGTACTAGTTTAAGAGGCGGTTCCATCATGTGCGGTGATGTCGCCTCTTCGATTATAGCACATATATTCCGTTTTGTGTGCATTGACATGGAGGCCAGTGCCTGCGGCGGCTCGTTCCAAACTATACAGTAGTGTTTCGGCTTGGTTGGGTGTATTTGCCAGTATCGGCGTAGTCAAAGCAATATTAAATTGTATTATTAGAGTTAAATGGCAATACATGAACCCATTTAACTGTGTGCGAATTCATTTGCTGCAGTTCGTATGAAAATGAAACTAAGCATTCTGTCTTCTTATATATATATATATATATATATATATATTGAAAAAAATATATGTACGGCTACTTACCACCCATATCGAAAACAATCCCAATTAGACTAACAGGATATGCGGGAAATCCTTGTGAGACATGATGAAGATGATGATGATGTTACTAGAATAGGAATTGAGAATTTGGGTTTGGTCTTTTTGTTGAATAGTATATCAAAGTTTGTGGGTAATTCAAATGCCGAAGCCATTCTTGTTGAATAATAGTTGTGGTACTATTTAAGGTTTCTTTTTTTAATGACATATCAGAGTTTGTGGATTATTTAATACTGAAGCCATTCCCGAAAGAAGAACAGTAGGGGTAGTATTTAATCGAGAAGAGGGAGGATAAGAGGATTCTTACCTTTTTCGAGGATATTTGTACGAAATCTAACGTAATAGCATGACTGGAGTCAAAACCCGCTTACTATGATGTTGCAGTCGAGCAAGTCTG
>OY757930.1:25603440-25610940 GCA_963585895.1 Sepioteuthis lessoniana | reverse complement strand
TTAAGCAAGGAGGTATGAACTACCATTTTTAAAGTCTTTGGTATGACTCGACCTGGGATTGAACCTAAGTCTCCCAGATCATTGGCGAACAGTCTACCCATTAGAAATGAGTCTAAAAAATACTTATCACGTCTGCTTTATTTATTTATGTACTCATAATAATTTATGTATTTTAATTTGAAAAAAAAAGTCCAAAATTAAAAGTACTAAACCCCAGTTTTCGTGTCACAATAACGTGCCTGTAACGATGGGAAGGGTGATCAAGTTTGTTGGTACAAGGGTGGTCAGATTTATTTTACGTGGTTACAAGATATTGTGTAACTTGTTAATTTATTTACTCTGTTATGTTTTATTCAGCATTATTTTTTTCTCTTTTGAGATAATTTCATTGGAGTTCGAGTGACAACCAGTCTCCTCAAGTCTCCAGGACTTTTCTCAGTATTCTGACCGATCTCAATAACGCTTGTAGTTTGGGTAATCTCCTCTTGTCATCTTAATTCCAAGTCCTACAGTCCTTGTATCAAATCCTTGGTGACTGTTCCGAGCGCGTTAGTTACAAATGCTATCACCGTCACTTTCCTGTTGCATAGTGTTTTTTTCAGTTCATTAGCTAGGTCTAGATATTTATCTCTCTTTGTTTCCATTCAGTTTTACCTTGTGGTCAGCCTAAACCACAAATTCGACAATTTTTTTTTTTTTTTTTTTTTTTTTTTGCTGAATATCACTTGGCCTGGTCGATGTTAAATGATCTATTTACATCTCAAAATCCCAGTGAATTATGTTTGTTTCCCTTTCTAGAGAGGATTAGGGGTTGTGCATATAGCATTTGCACAATTCCTTGTGGAACAGCTGCAACTCATATTTGTGTCTAGTCTTATACTCTTTCTATGATAATTTAAGGCACTCGCTCATCATATGACAAAATGGTTAATCTCTATCACCACGTAATCTACATCAGTTATTTTGTTGGGTCTTATCTATTCTTGCTTTGATATTATGTCGTTGTTTTGTGCTGCTAACTGAAGAGACTCAATTTCTCTTTTAAAGTTTCCCTTTCTTAGCCATACCCATGCTTTCTTGTGTGAGATTTCTCTTGTTTGTCACTTGAAATATCAATGCAGTTGTTTTTCTTCCTTTTTTTTTTTGTTTTTTCGTTATTTTTGTTCCCTTGATGTTTGTGTTGTCTGTATTGTTTCTGGTTTCTGTAATTATTATTATAATCATTATTCACTCATAAGAGCTTTTCACATCAGCGTTAGCCGATGGTTTTTCACCGGAGTCTGAGTGACAGCAAGTCTCCTCAAGTCTCCATGATCATTATTATTATTATTATTATTATTATTTACTCATTGAGAGTTTTTTCACATCAGCTAACGTCGATGGTCTTTCACTAGAGTGACAACAAGTCTCCTCAAGTCTCCAGGACTCGTCTCAGTATTCTGGCCGTTCTCAACAAAGCTGTAGTTTGGATAGTCTCTACTCTTCCTCCAACTTCCAAGTCATCCAGTCCATTTAAAAATCCTTTATTTACTGTACCGTATGCACCAATCACGATTGGAATAATCGTAATATTCATGTTCCATGTTCTTTTCAATTTTCTAGCAAGGTCGAGGTACTTATCCTTCTTTTCCATTTCTTTCAGTTTTATTCTGTAGTCAGTGGGGACAGCTAGGTCCACAATTTTGCAAGTCTCTTTTATTTTGTTGTTGATTACTATAAGGTCTGGACGAGATTACGTGATCTGTTTCTATGTAAAATTCTCATAGGAGTTTGAGAGTGTCATTCTCTAACACAGATGCTGGGTTGTGCATATATCATTTGTCCGTATGGTCAAATTTCAATTTCTTACACATCTCTCAGTTGATCACCTTGCCCACCTAGTTGTGCCTCGTCTCATACTCATTCTGTGCTAATTTGCTGCATTCATTTTTTATGAGATTAATCGTTTCGTCTCTATCACCATATAACCTACATTTGCTACTTTGTTGTGTCTCATCTTTTTTTGCTTTAATATGATTGGTTCTTATGTCGTTCTTTTGAGCTGCTATTAAGAAAGATTCTGTTTCTCTCTTACGGTTTCCTTTCTTTAACCACGTCCTGGTTTTCTTATGTGAGATGTTGTTTATTAGACGTTTAAAACGCCCATAGAGTTTTTTTTTCTTCCCATTTTTGTTTCCTGGTTATTGTCATTCTGTTGACCATTATGTTGTCAGTATCGTTTGTGGTGGTTGTAATCAATCTTCCTTCATGCTTTTCTATGCAGTCCTCGAGTCATTGTATCGATGCATCAACACTGTCTTCAATGCTGGCAAATCCTTTTCCTCGTTCCTTTCTTGATACATATCGTCTCTCAACAACGTCTCTTGGATGTAATGCCTTATTTATGGCCATTAGTTTTCTTGTTCTTTGGTCCATTTCCTTAATTTCTTCCCTGGTCTCCTTCAAAAGAATCCCGAATATCTAACGAGGGGTACAGCTCAGGTATTTATTCCTTTGATAAGGTTTCCGTCTCTGTAGTTCTGAGGTATTCTTTCTTAATTTTGACTTTCATCGCCTTTTGTTTGTTGGTGTCAGCTTCCAAGTGCCCAAGCATTTGTAGGTTTCATTTTCTCCCATCGTTCTAATCTTGTCTTGATTTGGTAGTTCCATTCTGTCAGACAGATGTCGTTTGCCACTTTTCATTCCTAGCATGGCACGTTTTTCTATGCCAAATTCCACTCCGATGTCTTGACTGAATATTCTAACAACATGTATTAGAGTTTCCTGTTCTTTTTCAATTTTAGAAAGTAGTTTGATTTCATTCGTG
The DNA here is from genome assembly GCA_963585895.1 of Sepioteuthis lessoniana. Lineage (NCBI taxonomy): Eukaryota > Metazoa > Mollusca > Cephalopoda > Myopsida > Loliginidae > Sepioteuthis > Sepioteuthis lessoniana. The sequence goes on along the minus strand of OY757930.1, from coordinate 25,608,134 downwards.
TACTTTAGGTGATTGATCTTTTCGTCATATCTACTAAGTCTGTATCCGGCTGTGCATTTTCTGAGTATGTGGTTAAGTGGTATCATTGAAATAATGAATAATAACAGTGATAGTGCATTTCCTTGGAAAATACCACTTTGAATCTTTGCTTCAGCTAAGTTTCTAGCTTTAGCTGCCAATTCCACTTTCAAAGTTTTCATAGTTTCTCGATAAAGTTTAACTTCATAAGATATTTTGTACATTATGAGGGAGTTTATTATCCAGCTTGGGGGACCATATCATATGCTTTTTGTATTCAATCCAGGCCATAGCTAGATTTTTTCGTCAGGTCTTGCCCTCATTTAGGATGTTTTGATCTAAGTAAAGTAACTCTCCTGTACTTCTGGATCCTTTGCGGCATCCTTTTTGCTCCTCGGGGAGCAATCCGTGGCTTGTTAACGAGTAGTAAATATTTTCTCTTATTTGTGCTATTTATATTTTCCACATCATCGGTAGGCATTTTATGGGTATGTAGTTGTTTGGAGCAGTTCCTTTGCTTGGGTCCTTTTGGATCAAAGTGGTCTTTCCTTTGGTAATCCATTTGGGTACGTGTACTCCTTGTAGGCATCTGTTCATTTCTAGTGCTAGTCTGTCTTGAATGGAGGGGGATTTCTTAAATCTGAAACTATATATTTCATCATGGTCAGGAGTTTTCCAGTTTGATATTTTTTGTATTGTTTTGCGCATTTTTTTTTCCACGCCAGCCATAGCTGAGCGTCTTTCATTGGATTCTGAGTAACAGAAAATCTCCTTAATTCTCCCAGACTATTCTTAGTATTTTGACCGATCTCATTCGTCCTCTGATTTTCAACTCATATAGTGCTTTTTACTAGCCGCTTAAGACGTTCAAACTTCGCCAATTACAATTGCTATCACTGATATTCTCATATTCCACGGCTATTTTAGTTCTCTGGAAAATTCCAAATACTTCCAAATCCTTTCGTTTTCTTTAATATTCATTATTATCAGTAAAGTTATTAATTCACTCCATGTGACTCATTCACACCAACATTAGCTGATAAGAGATTGAGTGACAGCAAGTCTCCTCGGGTTTCCTTGACACTTCTCAGTATTCTTTTGAATATTGACTTGAATACCAATTTTGATAAGCCGTATAATTTGCATGGGTGGTGTAACAGAAAATATTCCTATTTCCTAAAGTAAGCCTGACGCAAATGCCCCAGCGGAAATTCCACAGAAACTGCGTGGGTGGTCTGCTAGAAGCATCAGATGCTGGAAGCAGAAACGCAACAGGAATTATGACTGTTACCTTAAGTAAAGAGGACTCACGTATTTCCTTCGAGGAAGTGCTGCATAAATGTCGTGGGTGGCATGTTAGACAGAAGGCATGCATCGTGTGGGCAATATATATATATATATATATATATGAATTCCCGAAATACTCGTCCTGGCTTTTATAGTATTTCACCTTACTTGAGCAAATCCATTTTAAATAGCTACCATATATTCCACAGACATCATAATCTTATGCTTTCTTTTCTTTTTGTCTTTCTCCTTTTCTTCCTTTGATTCGAAATCTTTCTCGATAAACAAAGTAAAGTAAAGTTGGCGACCATAGTCGAGGGTGACCCGAAGGCTCCCTTTTCGATAGCTACTACACCAAGGTGTAGGGGAGGGCGCTACTCCTTCCCAGGATTGCTCTACTTTACCCTTGATCCGTACCTTATAATGCTGAGTGTTAAGCAAGGAGGCATCAAGTACCATTTTTTGAGTCTTTGGTATGACTCGACCTGGGATTGAACCCAGGTCTCCCGGGCGATAGGCGAACACTCTAACTGTTAAGCCAATGAACGTAACATAAATTCTGTACAATATTCCTAATAAGTCAAATTACGTAATTTAAAACAACAAACGCTGATTCACTAATTAAACGGCCAACTTTTTCTTGTCATATAAATTTTCCCAAGGTTTTTGTATTTTGCATTTTTAAACACCCATCGTTGATTTAACATCACTGATATCATCCCTTATAGCGGATAAAAAAGTCGTTTAAAAATTGTTTATCTCGGACGTTCTCCTGCCTTTCCAGTAATGGTTGATGTTCTTATTTCACTGTAGGTTTTAAGTTAAAATGAAGTAATTTACAATTCATTTTTGAGAGCTTTATCACTTGTTTTGCTTGTGGATTTCATGAAAATTCTATAATAACTTATAGTAATGACGTTTCATCATTGAGATGATTAAAATTTCGCATGAGTAAATTAACGTTTCATAGGTTGAAAGTTGTGAATAAAAACATTTCCTGTACCTTGATTGTCATTCTGGCAAAAAATAAATGAAACTTGCCGATATTGAAAGATACTAGTGGAGCTCTTGGTAGTAATAATATTTTGGCCTCGAAAAGTTGCCTCATACACAGTCGTTATCTAACGAACAATTTCTTTTATCTTTTCTTTTTGGCATTATGAGTATATAATATTATTATAGCACTTTTATTGATTTGTTGTTATTTTTCATGGCATATGAAGGACACTTAATTCTAAAAAATACATGGAGAAGAATAATTGTAATACCCCATCGCTGGGGGATGAGGGCTTTATTGCTTTTTTAAGTGTATTAGTCCTAAAGTGAATGTAAGAACGTGACGGAGGTTCGACATCGTTCACTACAATGTCACTATGTCCCGGTAACCTACCACTCCGCCATATAAAGTATAACAAAAGAGATAAAAATTCTGCATGCACGATTAACTAAGGATCTTGAAAACACAGAAAAATCGAATTATTTTGACATCTTAAATGGTTTGTTTTCTTTGGTAGTGTTTCGTGATTAATAGTTTAATTTCTTTGTTTTTAATGGCATACCAACATTTGTCGGTTATTTATTCACGAAGCCATTCTTCTGGAAGTACAGTAGTGGTACTATCAATCCAGAGATAGGCAGATGAGTAGGTTGCTACCTTTTCCCAAGGACATTTGTCCAAAAGTGAACGTAATACAGAGACTGGATTTTAAACTCGCTTACTACGATTCGGCAGTCCATCGTTTTAACCAGTGCACTAGGAGGACATCAATTTCGTGATTAAGTAGATCCTTTTGGAATATAGTTTCCAATGGCAATTAAAAAAATTTATACCTTAATTGTAGCCTTGCTTTGGGCAAAAATATTCGTTTAAATATAAATGTTGGAATAATATGGATGTGTTCAGAAAGTGTCGCAACATCTAGATTGTGCAGTTATATTATCGCTAATGTATGTATCTGGTCAAGCACACTGAGAATATTCCATATATTCTTCATTCAATATATGTGAAATTTCTGCTATAATATTCTGCGTCTTTATCTCAAAAGATCCACTCTCTTAAAAATCGATAATATTTCTGTGATAACCCCTCAGGAAATTCATTGGTTCCCTCCCCAACATCTGTGAGGTTGATAAAAATTGCTCTATTCTACACTACATATCTTAGATTTTTTTTTCGTTCCATCAACATGAGACATTCTGACCATAAGTGTCATTTAGTTAACTCCAGTAACCTCGGAGATCAACACCATGTATAACATAACCATTCTTAAGTTATGCAGTCGAGTTACCCCACATAGACTCAGTTTTATCCCCGAGAGCCCAACATATTAGAAAATCACGAGACGCAGATAACCACACACACACACACACACACACACACACACACACACACACATATATATATATATATATATATATGTATGTATGTATGTGTGTCTGTGAGTCTGTATATATATATATACTTTTTTTCTTGCAAAAACTTCTCTCTTATGCATAAAGAAGAGTTTTATTAAACATCTATCACATCTTATAAAACTAGAAAAATCTGAATAAGTTTTTCTTGGTTTATGAAAAAAAAAAATGGTCATGTGTTACCACAACCAAACATTTCAACTCTGCTTTTCTCAGTCATTTAGACTTAGAAATATTTTAACGAACCTATATAGATTTTTTTGTTATATCCATACGAGCCAATGGAAGTATAATATTTATGTTTCAGATTTTGACACATAATGCTCATTTAAGTTCTCCTTGATATCCTATATAAAAGTGTCATTATATAAATGAAATATACTTATTAGGTAAAAAGAAAACTATTTTTTAGAATTTTTTACATCTTTTTCGAATCAGTAAATCAAAGAGAGCTTTCTTCATCTGAAAATATATATGTCATTAAATTTTTGGTGACTGAGAAATGATAAATGCGTGTAATGTTCTGAAGAATGTGAGATCTGTACAAAGAAAACGGTTTAACTAAAAAATGTTTAGAAATTGGCTAACGAAGGCTTTACCTCTACGAGCATTAGACGAAAATACAATTCATCGAATGGAAACTTCATGGTAAAGAGAAAGTTTCTGGCGCGGCAGACAGTAACGAATGCCATGCTAATTTCTGGGACATGAAAGGACCTATTACTTTTGATTTCCTAAGGAGGTGGGGACGTAATTTGCATTCACGCAGAGAGAGAGAGAGAGAGAGAGAGAGAGAGAGAGAGAGAGAGAGAGAGAGAATTTTAAGCAGAGTATATGCGGATAATGGGGGTTTTCAAAGGTGCAATTAATTCCGAGAAGATTAGTAATTAAGTGAAAGAAAAACGCAAAGAAAAAGAAAATAGAAAAAAGTATTAGATTTATCGTTTTGGGGTTAAATATTTAATCGTTGTCGCTAA
>OY757930.1:25555940-25598440 GCA_963585895.1 Sepioteuthis lessoniana | reverse complement strand
CAATGTATGAGAAGGAAAACTCTGAATTCAAACCAATTGTACTTCACTGACAAAATTAACTTCGGTTGAAATTAGCGTATGTCAGGTAAACAGGCACATACAAACACACACACACACGCATATATATACATGTATATGTGTGTGTGTGTGTGTGTATATATATATATATATATATATATATATATATGCATTTACCATATTTACACGTATATATATGTATATATACACGCTCACGCAAACACACACATATATAACTAGACATTGGCATAATGTTCGCAAATGACCCGAGAGATCTGAAATCAATTCCAGGTCGAGACACACCAAAGACTCAATAAAATGGTACTTGATGCCTCCTAGCTTAAACAATCAGCATTATAAGGTATGGATCAATGGTAAAGTGGAGCAATCCCCTACACCTTGGAGTTGTAGCTATCGAAAAGTGACCCTTCGTGTCACACTCGACTATGGTCGCCAACTTTACTTGTATATATATAACAATCGACCACGTAACGAAAACATCATTATTGGCGCCAACTTCTCTGAGTTACGATAATATTTTTATTCGTTCTAGTTTGTTCCCCACCATCTCCAGGCTTTTTCGATGGTCACTTTTTAATGTTTACTTTCTCTGATTTTCACTGACATATTTGTCGGAATAGAAGTGTCCCAAAACAAAGGATCTCATTTTTAGGATTTTAAAATATTCATTTTAGAATATTTCATTACACTCATGCTTTTAAAAACGATATTTGAATTATGTAATTACTGCAAGATATATATATATATATATATATATATATATATATATATATATATATATATAATATATAAGCATCATTGGTGTAATGATAATTGTGGTAAGATATGAACATGGTAAACAAACCTGCATAAGGCTATTTACTTTTCAAATTGCGCTATTATGTTCGCAAAAGTAATGAATCAAATTAATGTTCCACCAGCTATGAGTAAACAGTTGAACCGATAAATTTGATATAGCAATTGATCTAAGAGAAGGAAATATCAGAATTTAAAACTGTCAAACTCTGCTTAAAAATTGGCCTTATCTTTTATCCGGCTCATACAGACGGGTATATATATATATATATATATATATGCAATGTGTCAAAAGTGGCTGGATAACGAATGTATTTCCTATCGAAGTCGGATGTAGAGATTTTATTGCCAACTTAACCTCCGTTTTTTTTTTTAAACTAATCTTGGATTTCATCCATCAAACAAGAGGAAATACATCGAAAAGATCCAAGATAAGGCTCTAACTGCATCAGCGTGGATCTGGCAATCCCATAGAGTGACAACAATCAGACAAAGTCTGGTCGCGTTGTGAGATACTGCTGGGGCGGTCTGGATTAGTGGTAATGATTTTTCGGCCCCGAAACCATGCCTGAGCCCAGAGTTATCATCTGATGAAGGCTTTGTTAGAAGCAATGCTGTTGTATAAACATCAGTTATTGTATGATACCTACTATATATATATATATATATATATATATATATATATATATATATCATATAAAAGAAAATAACTTTTAAAATTACTCATATTTTTTCTAATGATATATATTTAAACAATCTGTATCTTCAATGAAATAATGAGAAATTTCTAATAACGATTTAGAAAAACCCACAAAATGCCGGTCAACCTAAATCCCTAAACTAAATTTCATTGCTTTTTTTTATTTTCATTTTTTTTAGTAAGTCAAGAGCAGACCATTCGTTTTTGCTGTCTGGTTGACAAATAACATTCAATTTCTGTATCAAGATGTGTCAATCTTTTCACAATCATTCACATCATTTCCTTTCCACTTATTTTATATAATGGCAAAGAAATTCTTAAGGAGGTGAGTAAAAATATAGAATAAAGGAATAAATTGATTAAGGAGATAAAGTTATTTCATGTATTATTCATATTTAAAAATATTCATTATTTATACTTACAATTATTTTATGCTATCTTATGTATTATATATATATATATATATATATATATATATTTATATATATAAAGTAATGTTGGCGACTTTATTCGAGAGTGACCCAAAGGTTCCCTTTTCAATAGCTGCTTCACCGAGGTGTAGGAGAGGGTGCTACTCCATTCCTGGATTGCTCTACTTTACCCTTGATCCTTACCTTATAATGCTGAGTGTTAAGCAAGGCTATATCAAGTATCATTTTTTTTAGTCTTTGGTATGACTCGACCTGGGATTGAACCCCAGTCTACTGGACCATTGGTGAACACTCCACTAATTGGGATATAATTTGCTCAGAGAAATATCATTTCAAAATTTACTGATACTGATATTTTACACCTTACATGGACCGAAAAGATCAGTTTAAATATTATTTTTATTCGATAAGAATATTTGCTGCCATATGACATTAAATTGCTTGTGGTAAAAATAATTATTCGAATCTTAGTAAGGATTGATACTATACAACCGTGTACATATGACTATTATTAAATAGAAATAATTTCTTGAAACCACATAATAATGAGAATCAAATCGGAATATATGGAACAATAACACTTGTGAAAATTATTGATATTAGATAGGAATACTTAAGATCATCTATGAGCAAAACTTTTCAGACACAAAGTTACAAAGGTGTCAGAATAAAGAAGATTTCTCCAGTTTCAGGCATAAAACAGCCGTACGGGTACACTTGCTATAAAAATTATGGAAACAATCAATACTGCATTATTTAAGTCTAAATATTTCCATGAAAGCATATAATTTCGCCCACTTGGAGCTTTGGTGAATGCGGAGTACCCATTCAGTGCCATCACTCCCAAGTCGACTCTGAACCGGAGTGGTAGCACCTGCTCCGGTATTATCTATGGATCAAATAGAACTATTTAATCCTTTAAGTCTATGTAAAAAATGGCTGATGTTTAATAGAATATTTAGTTATACGTAGCAGTACTTGAAACCATTTGATTTTGTTGCTGTGCTAAACTGATTTATTTTAAATAGAACTATTTAATCCTTTAAGTCTATGTAAAAAATGGCTGATGTTTAATAGAATATTTAGTTATACGTAGCAGTACTTGAAACCATTTGATTTTGTTGCTGTGCTAAACTGATTTATTTTAAATAGAACTGTTTAATCATTTAACTGCGTGTAAACAAATGACTTATTAAATTGTTAGAGTTGAATAGAAATATTTGAAAAGACTTAATTGTGGGCAATCTAAGGAATAATAGTAAATGGAAGTATTCGTATTTGATAGAAATAGGTGAAACCATTTAATTGCAGGAAAAATAATTTCAGGGTCGTTTGAAATGTTATCTACCAAACGTATTTAGAAATTATATATTTAATATATATTTATAAAAAGGATTTGGCATTAGATAATCTACAATGTTTGATATACGGTAAAACCCAACCAAACCAAATCATATATATTTAATATATATGTATAAAGAGGATTCGGCATTAAATAACCTACAATAGTTGATATGTCATCAAACCAAACCATATATATTTGTATAAAAAGCATTTGGCATTAAATAACCTACAATGATTGATACGCCATAAAACCCAACTAAACCAAATCATACCAAATTATATATATTTAATATATATGTATAAAAATGATCCGGCATTAAATAACCTGTAATGTTGATACGCCATAAAACCCAACTAAACCAAATCATACCAAATTATATATATTTAATATATATGTATAAAAATGATCTGGCATTAAATAACCTGTAATGTTGATACGCCATAAAACCTAACCAAATCAAATCATACCAAATTATATATATTTAATATATATGTATAAAAATGATCTGGCATTAAATAACCTGTAATGTTGATACGCCATAAAACCTAACCAAATCAAATCATACCACATTATATATATTTAATATATATGTATGAAAATGATCTGGCATTAAATAACCTGTAATGTTGATACGCCATAAAACCCAACTAAACCAAATCATACCAAATTATATATATTTGATATATTTGTATAAAAAATGATCTGGCATTAAATAACCAGTAATGTTGATACGCCATAAAACCCAACTAAACCAAATCATACCAAATTATATATATTTGATATATATTTTTAAAAATGATCTGGCATTAAATAACCTACAATGGTTGATACGCCATAAAACCTAACTAAATCAAATCATACCAAATTATATATATTTGATATATATGTATAAAAATGATCTGGCATTAAATAACCTACAATGGTTGATACGCCATAAAACAAAACCATGTAATTGTCTATAAATGTTTTATATTAGATAAGAATACTTCTAAAAGTAATATGCATAGTGTTACTATGTAAGGGTAATTTTATAGTACTTGAATAATAATTTCTTGAAATCAATTGGTGTTCGGTAGAAATACAAGAATTCATACAATGCAAAAAGAAATCTTAAAAGACTTCATGAAAATAAGTAAGTTAAGTTGTCGACCTTAGTTGAACGTGACCCGAAGGTCCCCTTTTCAAAAGCTACTACACCGAGCTGTAGGGAAGGGCGCTACTCTATTCCCTGGATTGCTCCACTTTACGATTGATCTTTACCTCATAAGGCTGAGTGTTAAGCAAAGGCAGCATCAAGAATCTGAGTCTTTGGTATAGAATTCAAGTCTCCTGGACCATTGGCGAACACTCAACTTATTAGATCAATGGCCCTGTAAATGTGAATATAAATGTACAATTATTGTGATTCCTTAATGTCTCAAAATAAAAAAAAATCTCTACGTGTTAACATGCCATTAAAATCAATAAATGGATCATTGGACTTTGTTTACAATGAGTATGATCTGGTCTGCTGACTAAATCTTAACGATCAGAAGGAATTTTAAAGCCAGATTGTCTTCTGGTAAACTGAATTACCATGACCAGAAAATCCGGTAAACACTCGCATGTGACATACGGAAACACTACACAGCAGTTTCGACATTATTCAGTCTACTATGCAGTATAAACCGTGGTTTCCCTCACTGGAGATCGAACTAACAACCACAGAATGCAGTGTCAAAACTCTACCACTAGCCACCGGCCTACACAAGTGATACTGCATTTACAATATAATTCAATTTACAATATAATTCCTTTACTTAAAAACGAAAACGTACATCAATTTCCTTACCCTTATCGTTATAGCAACTACATGCTAGTAAATTCGGGAAGACGAGGCCCTGGAGGTGACTGTGTCCTCTATAAAGGGTACGGATGTAATTTTCAAGACACATTCACGTTAACTGACCGCGCGATCGCTACAACCACTTAATTTAGCATCGTGTATTTCTGGCTCAGTGGTAGAGTTTCTGTTCTGAATTCTGTGGTCGTTGGGTCGATCTTCTTTAGAGGAGGTCATGCTATACACTTCTGAATAGACCTCATGAGATCGAAGCAGCTGTCAAGTGTTTACCGGACTTTCTGGCCATGGTAATTTAAGTTTTAATCTATAATTTCTCTACTAAAAAAAGAAAATGTACATCTAAATTCTCATCTCACACCACTATTCTTTGTTATTCTCAAAAGTGGTTGTATGTATGTGTATCTCTCTTTTTTTAACTTAAAAATCAATCAATCTACAATTTCCCTACAAGCTTTATTCAATCATGCGTTCAGAGAAATCGAAGGTGTAATCATTTTATGATTGTTGGCACCACTGGGCGAATTGTTCTTGTGCAAGGCATCATCAGTAAATAAGTAAGGATTATGTCACTTCTTCTATTGAACATACGATTGTCTATATTTTCGCCTTGAGGAAGTCGACATCGACCAAGAACAAGTCGAAAATTTAATACTGCCATTTCATTTCAGGTAGCGTGTGGGCTGAAAAAGTACTAGCTTAGAAGGGACAAGGAAAAAAAAATAAGCAGGATAAACTGTAAAAGAATATTATCTGTCACCTATTTTTGTTCATCCACTACACCATGCAAATTGTCTTAACTCACCATTAAAACTGGGTGGGGTGCACCCACGCAAAAGTGTCCCAATTTCTGTTCATGGTATTAGTTTATGTGGGTCTGTGAAAAATTCATAGGCTGACCAAGTGTTGTATAGTGGCTCGTACCACGTGACTTCCGGGATCGCGGAAGTATAAAAGACGCCGTGTTTCTCAAGAGACAGATATCTCTGAAGGATGTAAGTTAGTCGAAGAACAACTTCAGACGTAACACCTACAGCGAGAGAATTATGATTCTAGTCGGACTGTACCACTTGAGTTAATAAATAATGAACTCTGTTTCACTGTGTATCGTTTCCTTACCACGATACAACACCAAAATACTCGCTTGGAATGTGATAAAAAAAAGTACATTTTTTGTTCATATACAGTCATTTGATTAAATATATTTTTGTTTACACAGATAAATTTTAAAACAGTTCTATTTCAAAAAATTTCAAAAAATTCAGTCTAACCTGAGTAAAATGTTAAATGGTTCCAAGTATTGCTATGTATCTTGAACAATTCAATTAAAAATTAGTCCTTTCTTTACTCGCAGATTAATCATCAAACAGTTCTATTTCAAACAATTCAGTTTAGCATAAGTAAGTAAAAGTAAGTAGAGTTGGAGACCGTAGTTGAGGGCGACCAGAAGGCCACCTTTTCGATAGCTACTACACCGAGGTGTAGGGGAGGACGCTACTCCTTTCCCTGGATTGCTACACTTTACCGTTGATACGTACCTTATATCGCTGAGTGTTAAGCAAGAAGGTATCAGGTACCATTTTTAAAGTCTTTGGTATGACGCGACGTGGGATTGAACCCAGGTCTCCCGGACCCTTGGCAAACACTCTACCCACTAGGCCAATGACAGGTTAAACAATTAAGTTTCGCATAAGTACACAGTTTAAATGTCAAAAAGTACTATTTAACCCATAGATTGGACCATATCAGATGCTACCACTCCGCGCCAGAGTAGAACTGGGAGTGATGGAAATGAAGGGGTAGTCTGAATCCCCCTAAACTCCAGCATTACTGAAGCCTCACCATCACATTGCTTATTATCATATGCAGTAGATTGACAAGAATAGATATCCCTTGCCTACTGCAAGGTCGGAGCTTCCTAGAATTTAAATTATGCTGTCTGTATGGTGATATTACTGCAGCATTATTCATTTTAAGTTTTTAAACCACGATGAAACTCTTTCAATCCAGATTTATGCTCATGGCAGCTGTGACGTCTGCACAAAAATGTAAGTAAACGCCCAACACTCGTCAGTAGGAGAAACATTGTTCTCCAAATAACGCAAAGTAACATTCTGCCAGAATCTAACAGGAAAATCATTGTATTTAGTCTGGTCCATTGTACCCCATCAACCATATTCATTAAATTTTGGACTGAATGATTTGTATCTTATTCGCTATCTACAAAATGCTTTAAATGACAAAATATTTAGTCAAGGTCATGCAAAAACGCTTTGGGAAAAATCTTGAGCAAGATTTCAACTGAATTATACTTGAGAGGAATCAACAAGAAACTGGAAAAATGGCAAGAGATTATTCGAAATAATGACGAATAAGATACGAACTGAAATTAATTCATTGTTAAATAATCCCTGAATATATCATGTTTTACGAAAACGGAAATTACTTATAACCCAGCTTGATATATATAATTATATATATGTGTGTGTGTGTGTGTGTGTGTGTGTGTGTGTGTGTGTGAGTGTGTATTCGTGAGTGTGTGCATATTATATATATATATATATATATATATAAAGAGAGAGAGATTACGATATAGATTGATGATTGATATATGTATAAAGTAAGAGAGAGAGAGAGAGAGAGAGAGAGAGAGAGAACGATATAGATTGGTAGAAATGCTTCTATATGATATGTTGATTGGTTGGTGGACTGGTTGATTGGCTAGATAGATATTTTGTTGGAGACCTTGTTCCCTAGTTAATTTGTACGTTGTACACACACACACACAAACACACACACATATATATATATATATATATATATATATATATATATATATATATGTGTGTGTGTGTGTGTGTGTGTGTGTGTGTGTGTGTCTGTAACTGGTTGATTGGATGGTTGGTTGGTTTGGAGATTTTTAGAAAACTATATAGATACATAGATCGTCGATGAGTTGCTTGGTTAGATAGACAATAGATAGATAGATAGATAGATTCTGACAATATAAAAAAAAAACTCGAAGCGTCATATAAAACTAAGAAAGCTGCGGAACTCATCAGTGAATTTTACATCGAAAAAATAAGGTTGAGACTTTTCGTCGGGTAGATTTTTTAAAAGAATTAAGATTAGAAACATACCATAGGCTTAGCGTCATGGTTATGGCGGTAAAAATGGATTCAGTGTTTCGAGCACAACTCTCGGATAAGGCTTTTTTAGGGAAGGCATGAGTATATCTCTTATTCACCCAGCTATGGGTAAATACTCAGGTTGACTGAGTGTTTTAGCCTTGGTAAAATAACTGCTCAAGGAGATAGAAAACCCTGATTTCCAATCAGCTGAACTCCACTTAAACATTGAACTGGTTTTCCATATTGGCGGTTACGGAGAATTTAGTGGATTCATACATCACGTGATGTAAATAAGTTTATCTTGCAGACCATTTATTATACTGCTTGATTCTCACTGTATGAAACAGTTTTTTGGAGGAGGAGCTTGTGCGATGTTTTGCCAGATAATCACTTCGATCCTTAACCCAACAGCTTTTATCTCATGTCAAAAGAAATATTACAAAAAAGACAGCTGATATAGCAAAGGTGATCACTACTGAGTGCCTAAACTGAGTAAATATCAATAAAGAAAGAGATGAAATCATCGTTTCTTTTACATTTTTCTCCTTTCTTTCTTTCTTTCTTTCTTTCTTTCTTTGCAAGCGTAGTGTTCTTTCTTCCTCTTTTTTTCTACTTCTTCATTAACCTTCATCTATATAGCTCAATAAGCAATAAACTGAACATCACATCTCATAAAGGAAGGAAATAAGCCTTGAGTCTTGCATCGTACAAAACTATGTCAAGTAAATATTAACGAAACGTTTTTAAGAAACTGCTATTTTTCTTTCTTAGACTTATTTCCATTCGAATGTAATATTTCGCTTTCGACAGCCTTATCACTCTAAATATTGAAAAAAATCTTACGGAAGTACACATCGTTCATTATAAACTTTATCTTTAAGTTTAAAGAGAAGTAGATTACACTGTAAGTAGCCAACGGTAGGGGATATACCTTGTATGTAATTAAGTCGTCCATTTTTTTTAGTTTCAAGCGTTCCTGAATTGATCTTTCTAAAGTCAACTCTCTGGCGATTTTCGGTCGTTGTCATAGCTTTATTACTAACGTCCAGTCCATTGTTCTTTTCCATCTGTGAATCTTACTTTGCAACAGTTTTTTTATTTTTCCTTGGTCTATTTATACATTACTGATCAAATTTCTGTTTTCTTCAGAACAAATTCGCCGTTAAAAAAGGAATAACAGACAAATCGATTGATCAATCTAAATAGCACCTTTTTGATATTTTGCGGTTGATTTATACACGATTCAATTGATTCAGAGTTCGGGCTTTTATGCTTATGCTAAACTTATGCCATTGTAGTATAGCCACATACAACTGCACGTATACATATACACGAGAACATAATCAACTGATAATGACGACTTCAATAAACGAACGAATACACTTCTTTATAGAAATATAAATCTCTCATACTTTTGTTTCGAAAAGGTGATGTTTGTTGTATGTGAGAAATGAGTGGAGACAAGGACGGACTGCTATATCAACCCAGGTTCTTCTCTCGACCATACCAGCACTTCTTTCGCATCTTGGCTTGGGTTGCTCAACCGGGTGTCACTTAGGGCCCAAAGCCCTCAGTCTGCCGTTGGTTCTCACTTTGGCATCCTATCTCCAACTGACTCGAACCTCCCGGGCACCTGGTTATATTATTTTCTAATACCCTCCTGCTTCCGCTGTTCTTCCGCTTATTTACACAGGTGCATCTCTTGATTGACGGCTCGGTCGAGGGTCAATATAAAACACCATCTCCTCATTAAATGAAATTAGTAGACTAGTTCTTATACCATGGTATCAATATCTAATCTATTAAAAGTGATATCAATATAAGTAAGTAAAGTTGGCGACCATAGTCGAGGGTAACCCGAAGGCTCCCTTTTCGATAGCTACTACACCAATGTGTAGGGGAGGGCGCTACTCCTTTCCTGGATTGCTCTACTTTACCCTTGATCCGTACCTTATAATGCTGAGTGCTAAGCAAGGAAGCATCAAGTACCTTTTTTTGAGTCTTTGGTATGACTCGACCTGGGATTGAACCCAGGTCTCCCGGGCCATTGGCGAACACTCTAACCCCTAGGCCAATGTCCGGTATGATATCAATATACTACCCAATCATTGGTTAGGGTTGGACAGCAATTGACAAGTTAACGAGTTAATAGAACTCTGATCTCTCTAACGAAATGAAAGGTCAATTATATCAAGCTAGTCATGTTAGTACTATTATATGGTTGCACTTCTTGGAATTTAACGAAATGCTCAGGAAAAAAAAATAGAAGGGAACAACAAAAGGAAACTGAGTGCTGTTTTGAATAAATCCTAAAAGCAACATCCTAGAAATTATCTTCTGTACGACCACTTATTTCCGATCTTATAAAACCATTAAAAAAGACGAGCAAGACATGCTTGGCACAGCTGGAAAAGTAAATTGGTTTAGTTTCTTTGTTTTATGGCTTATCAAGCTTCGTGATTTTTCTAATGCCGATACCATTCTTACCGAAAAACAGCAGTGGTACTATTTAATCCATAGCTGAAGGGATTGCGTGGTTTGTAACTTTTTCAAAGATCTTAGTCTGAAGATGAAAGTAATAGCGCGATAGGAGTTCGGACTCGCTTACTAGGATGTGGCAGTTCAGCCCGTTAGCAACAATACCTCTGGACTCCCGACAGGAAAAATCAGGAATACCTCTTAAACGACCTTCTCCTGTTGACAGAATAGCACAAACTTATTGCCATCAACATATCGTCGGGTACTTAGTGTTGTCTAGAGGACTTATCTATTGTGATAACTGATAGAGATCGATAACAAGATAGATTCAGGAGGAGACCGTGATGTCAGCAGTCCTTAATATACAGATGATTTATTAACTATTCGAGAAACTGTCTTTTAACCTTTATAATTATTTAAACAAAATGTCACCGAGGCATCCTTCATCTTCCCAGAATTCATAGAAAAAAATATCATTTCTTTCGATTTATGCGACATCTTCACACTAGTTTTAACTGGTGGGTTTTTCCTGGAGTATAAGCGACAGCAAGTCTCCCCAGATCTCCAGGGCTCATTTCGATATTCTCCTTACCTTAACTCTGCCGTGATATGTATGGTCTCTATTTTCCTCTGATTTTTACTTCCCACAGTCTCTTTTCTAAGCACTTGTTTACAGCCCCAAGTGGGTTATCAGCAGTTGTTATCAATGACCCCACCATGTCCCATAGTTCTTTCATCTCACAGGCAAATCCGGGTATTCGTCTATTTTTTTGCTTTCTAACATTTTAATCATTTGTCAGCGGAATACCAAAATCCACCAGGTAATAGTTTTTTAGTTAATTAACACGAGATTAGTTGGTTATCTTTCACTAGAGTCTGAGTGACCGCAAATTTCCCCAGGTCTCCAGGACCTTTCTCAGTATTCTGGCCGAACTTAACAATGCTGTAGTCAGGATGGTATCGATTATTCCTCTAATTTCTAATTCTTCCATTCCTTTTTCCAAGTCTTTGGGAACTATTCCAAGTGCAGAAACTACAATTCAGTATCACCGTCACCTTCATATTCTCTGGTAAGATCCAATTATTTGTCTATAGTTTTGTTTTCTTTTATTCTTGGTTAGCCGGAAGCTAAAATCCACTTAGCAGCAAGTTCTCATTTTGGTGAAGTTTTTGTTTGGGTTTGGTTTGGTTTTATGGCATATCAACAATTGTATGTTATTTTATGACAATCCATTTCAAACAATTCAGTTTAGTATAAGAGCTCTGTTTTGTAGCATTTGATCCATAGATAGGACCCTATCAGGTGCTAGCTGAATGGACTTGGGAGTGATGGCAATAAAGTGATTCTTTACATTCCCATGAGCTCCAGTATTACTAACAATCATAAAATGTTTGTGACTCTGCATCTATGCCCTCCAAACACACACACACACACACATGTATATATATATATATATATATATATATATATGTGTGTGTGTGTGTGTGTGTGTGTGTGATAAAACTTATCACGAATGATTCTTCAGATCTGTATTATTTTGTTTTAACATTAAGATTTAATTGAGATGTTCCAGCACAGTTGGCTGTACAGTAGAACACCCCGTCTACATCTGCGCAGCGGATTGTCCAGGATATGATTGTGAGTCTCCAGTTATGGTGGAGCTTCGAGGAAGGCGGAATGCCCCTTCCATGTCATCATCTCCTGGTACACTCTGGCTCAGAGTGGTAGCACCTGATATTGTCCTATTTATGGATCAAATAGAAATGTTTGACACTAAAACTGAGCGAAAAGAAATGACTTATGCAAAATTGAATTGTCTGAAATAGAACTGTTTGATCATTTAACTGTATGTATCTAAAAATGTATAAACAAATCATATATTTAATGTATGTTTAAAAATAGACTTTGGCATAAAATAACCAACGGTGTTTGATATGTCATAAGCCAACCAAACCAAACCAAGTAATGTTCATTGCTGAACCACTTATGATTAGTATTATAATAAACGGTTAGTTTTTAAACATTTTTTTTTACCATTAGCTATGTCAGTACATTTAAAAAAAGGTATGTGTGTCGTGACACTTTTAAACAGTAGAATTTGGCAAAACATAGGATTGCACAAGTGCTGCCACAATAATACAGTAAAAGCAAATTTAGCGACCATAGGTTCCCTTTTCAATAGCTACAATACCGAAGCGTAAGGGAGAGCGCTTCTCCTTTCCCTAGATTACTCCATTTTACCCTTGATACGTACCTTATATTGCCGAGTGTCACGTAAGGAGGTATCAAGTACCGTTTTAACGTCTTTGGTATGACGTGACCTGGGATTGAACACAGGTCACCCAGACTATTTGCAAACACTCTACGCCAAATAGCCACAATTATAATTACCATTATATTGTAAAATATTTTATTATTTCGAAAACTCAAAAGTTCATATCAATAGCAAAATATTTGACATCTTTGAATCAATGCAAGGAACCGAATAATGCTTTTTCTTATGGATTATTAAACACACACACACACACAAACACACACATAGATAGATAGATAGATATAATTATTTAATTAAGTGAAAAAAAGTAAATATTTTAGAATGAATAGTTCCACAAGAGTATTTGCTTTTTGGTTATTTATTCTTCTTCAAAACGTGTTTCTAACATTTTAAGTCGTTTTCAGGAAGTAAATAGTTGGTTTTAGTGTTCCCTTTGTTTTTATCGTCGCAAGTGTTTTAATAGTGTTGTGTTTTTTAAATTCCAGGATGTCGCTCTTTCTCTCTTTTTTACAAGTGTGTGTTCCTGTCAATCTTGGTGCATACACTTTCGGGGTTTATATATATATATATATATATATAAACAAAAGTGAATAGACAAGTACCTACTGTCATCGTCAGGAGAAAGTTTTGTGTAAACTTTTAAAATACAGGTTTTAAATACCATAATATGCTTTAAAAAACGAAAAGAAAAATGGTGATGAAGTATATTCATTTTTTGAATGAAAACTATTTTTGTGTATCGATGACCTTTATATGGTCTCTACTTTCGTTAATACCTGGTATAATTTCGGAAATTTTTGCCACGAAGTATTGGAATGTGTTCTAAATTAGCAATGGCGCCTTTAGTCAGGTATTCATTTATTTATTATTACTTAGACTATTTGGACAATTGAGCTAATCTTTATTGTAAAAATGATTACATTTCGGTCGATACGTCTTTCGGTCTTCTTCGGGTGCTTCATGTAGAAATTGGGAGTCCGCAGATAATCTCGTATGGAAACCTTTATTTGAACCACTGGGACACACTCTTCCAATTCATTTAACCACAACTGGTTACTAGCGCTGGGAAATTGAATGCATTCCTTGTTAATCTTACCTGATTGGATAGAACCTGTAACCACCGGATGATTTCACTCAGGTGCATTTTCTAAGCAAACATCTTATCCTCTGCACCATGTGTTCTTGCTGAACAATTCAGAGTGAATTTTTGGGGCTTGTAAGTCTAAAAAACGTGATGGAGGCATTATGTATTTGTTCGTTAATATATCAACTATCTAAAAATTAAAATAGATAAATTAGGTCGGACTTCCCTGTGATATGCATGAATCTGCAAAGAAAAATATTCTTAAAAAATCAAATTTTTAAACATCGCTATCGAGCTTTAGCTCTTTCAGAAAGAAGGAAAACGGCCTCACTTCGATTACACACAGCTTAAGGGGATTATTGCATTATGATTAAAAAGACCCAAATGTATGTATCTAATATATATATATATATATATAGCAAGAGGTTTATTCGTGTATAAAAGATACATGGAATGCCAAAGCTCTCATTACATGTAAAACATCCCTAGGCCTATAAAGAATTCAGTCTGGCCCCTAAAAGTAAACGTAATCAAATAATAATAATGATAATAATAATAATTCATTATAGAGACACATATGCGAACTGACAAAAAATAAACAGAAACATTGATACAAACATGCACATACCCCCACTATATATATATATATATATATATATATATATATATATATATATATATATACCGCGCAAAAGAAAAGATAAAAGCAGAAATTGTAGTTAATAATTTCAAATGTGAGTTATTACATGAAGTAGTTGCTTCCAGAGGATTTTGTATGTTGCTTGTTCTTTACATGCCTTTCAAACAAACCGTTTTCGCAAAATAAATTTCCTGAAATTTCTCACTCTTTTTAGAGTAGTTTATACGTTTTAAGCAAAAAGGAATATTCTTAAGATACTTTGTTAAATATATTGCTAAAAGAAATCAGTGAATATGTAATGAAGTATATTTTATACACTTTATTTTTCATCAGTCACTATTTCAAAATTTAATACTTGTTGAAGAACATTTCCTGTGCAAATCTATCGAGCATTTGGGGGAGCAAGGACGAACTCATAGGTGACGTTCTCCTATGGACCCTTTTACAGGAGTGCTCAACGAACCAGCTAGAATTTATCTACAACACATCTGTACGGACACAGGATATAGCATGAAAGAACTGCCAGGAGCGATAGATGACAGAGACGGATGGCGAGAGAGAGAGAGAGAGAGAGAGAGAGAGAGAGAGAGAGAGTTATATATAAATATATTCTGAGTGAGAGTCATGGTTATATTTTGATTGCAGTATTTTAAAATCGTCAATAAACGCCACCCTTATTGATTAGTTGTAGTAGTTTCCTGACAGGACTATTTGATCCTTGCCGTTGATCTGTGGGGTTCTTCTGGTCAACGCCAGGCCAAGAGCACCGTTGATTCGATGTTGGGTTCATCCATCTTACTTCACCTGCACCATGCTGCTTCCCATAGCACCTGACGTTTAGCTTGGAGGTGAAAAATCATTTTATATTCCTTAAGTTTTTATTAAAAGTCTAACCATCAAATTTTCTTATCGTTTTTTTTTTCGTAAGGAGATGCACCATCACCCTTACTATTCATAATAGCCATGATGCCACTTAACCACATACTCAGAAAATGCACTGCTGGATACAAACTTAGCAGATCGCAAGAGAAGATCAATCATTAAAGTGCATGGATTACATTAAACTATTTTAAAAAAATGAAAAAGAACTGGAAACTCTCATACACACCGTTAGAATATACAGTCAGGACATAGGAATGGAATTTGGCACAGAAAAATGTGCCATGCTCGTCATGAAAAGTGGCAAACGACATCTGACTGACGGAATTGAACTACCATATCACGACAAAATTAGAGCGCTCGAAGAAAATGAAACCTACAAATACTTGGGTATCTTGGAGGCTGACACCATCAAACAAGTGCAAATGAAAGACGAGATTCGAAAAGAATATCTCAGGAGAAATAGGAAACTACTCGAGACAAAAATCTCCAGCTTAAACCTCATCACTGGAATTAATACTTGGGCTGGTCACCCTCGTTAGATATTCAGGACCCTTTCTCAAGTGTGATCAGAGATGAACTTAAACAAATGGATCAAAGAACAAGAAGACTAATGACCATACATAAGGCATTACATCCCAGAGACGACGTTGACAGACTATATGAATCTAGAAAAGAGGAAGGAAGAGGACTTGCCAGTATCGAAAACAGCGTTGATGCATCAATACAACGGCTCGAAGACTACATAGAAAAACACGAACGAGGACTAATTACAGCTATCAGAAACGGTACGGACAACACGATAGACGATAGAATGACAACATCTAGGGAACAAAAATGGGAGAAAAATAACTTTAAACGACTAATAATCAATATCCCACACTAGAAAACCTGGATCTTACTAGGAAAAGGAAGCCTTAAGAAAGAAACGGAATCCCTCAGCAGCACAGGACAACGCCACAAGGACCAATCATATCAAAGCAAGAATAGATAAGGCGCAATAAAACAGAAAATGTAGGTTATCTGGTGACAGAGACGAAACAATCAATCACATAATAAGCGAATGCAGCAAATTAGCCCAGAAGGAGTGTAAGGCGAGACACGACTGGGTCGGCAAGGTGGTCCGCTGGGAAATGTGCAGGAAATTTAAATTTGACCATACAAACAAATGGTATATGCACAACCCAGCACCTGTCGTAGGAAATAACACGCATAAACTCCTTTGGGACTTTAACATACAAACGGATTGCCTAATCCTGGCCAGAATACCAGACTGTATAATAATTAACAAAAAAAAAAAGAAGAGAATTTGCAAAATTATGGACTTTGTTTTCCCGGTGGACCACAGAATAAATCCTAAGGAAAGTGAAAAGAAAGATAAGCACGACATGATATATATATATATATATATATATATATATATATATATATATAAACTTTCTTCTATATACATAAAAAAACAAACTCACACACACTCACGCACACGTATACACACACACACACACACACACACACACACACGCACATAAATATATATATATATATATATATATATAAGTATGCTGTATAACAGAATTTACAATAATAGTACTGTATTAAAGTGAATTGCTATTGCATTGCTGAAATATCAATAAATATATATTTAAAAAAAATACACTTGAAGATGTACGCGTGAAAATATCTAAAGGCACTAAGCGTCTTGCAGTTGATAGCCTGCCCAGGTTCAAATTCAATTGCGACTAATTGTAGACGTGCAGTGTAGTTGTCACTGTAGTCTTTAAAAAAAAATCGTTCTATATTCAGTCTGAGAATATCATTTGATTTTTTTTTTTTTTTTTTTTTTTTTTGTGGAAAGAAGATCTACAAATTGAATTTTGCGAACCGGAGTCACTGATTTTTTAAGGTGAATGTCTGCTTACAAATTTTCACTTTTCAATAAATTCAAATTTTCTGAATTTTTCTGAACTGTAGTATGATGTAGATGAAATAAATAAAATATTAGACGTAATAAATAAATCTACCATTTTTTTTAATGTTTCACGATTTTGTGTGTGTGTGTGTGTGTGTGTGAGCAATGGTTATAAATGCTGTTTGTTCGTTTGATAGTTTGTTTGTTTGTTTGTTCGTGCGTGCGGTGGGGAGTGCAATATGCTGATTGCATGAGATCTTTTACTGGTACGTTCATCTGATCCTCATTAATCTGCAGTTGGCTCTTACATTAGCGGAAGGGAGATATTGATTGAATCAAAAATAGAATGTCAAAAATAATGATCGATTTATATCTGCTGATTCTCAATCGATCAAAACTATTTATGTGGATCCAGCAGCTTGTTCTGATCACGATTTCGACACAGATAAGAGAAAAGTGCGCCGAGCAGAATTTTCTGTTTTATGACCTCTTCGTCAGTATCAACTCACAATGCGCATGCGCTAACATTTGAGAGCATAATGGCGACAAACTTTTTTTTTCTTTCAAGCTGTGATGTTTGAATGTATCATAACCAACCAAGGTGTAATTTTACTATTGCACTCTTAATGACGGTTTTGATAACAATCTGCGTGTCGTTTGAACTTTTTTAAATCTAGTGGACTTTTATCAGTCATTCGCTTATCCGCAAGATTATCAATTGTTCTCTTAAACATACTTATAATTGTTATTAAAAAAAGCAGTTATTCAGAAACCAAAAAATTGCCTATTTCAAAGATTTCTGAAAATGTTGGATTTTAATTTGTTTGCTTTTTGTTTTCATTCTATATCAATTTCCATGGGTTATTTAATGTCAAATGCATGTTTGCAGAAAAGCAGTGGTACGAATTAACCCTAATCTACCCACCTTGGGAGAATGGAGACAGCTTTTAGAGCATCGAGAAGAGAATATATCCCGACCTCGCATGGGTCATACAAGGCTTAATCATGCTTTCGTATTGAAACAGGAACCAAAACCACAGTGTTTGACATGTCAGACAACTTACACGGTTAAACACATTCTTATAGAATGCAGAGCTTTCGCTGTCATTAGAAAACGGTTTTTCAAAGTGACTAGTTTAACCGAATAGTTCGAAAACAGCAAAATAGATGACGTTCTGTCCTTCTTGCGAGAAACAGGGTTGTACGAAAAAATATGATGATTAAAACCGGTTAATCATGTGCAAACAAATGAAATCCTGCTAATAGAAAATTATACCTACTAAGTATTCATTGGAAAAAGGTATATATATATATATATAGAGAGAGAGAGAGACAGAATTTGGCGTTAAATAACATACAAAGGTTGATACGCCATAAAACCCAACCAACCAACTAACCAATCAGGCTTAATGATTTTTATGTCATCACTCTTTAATTGATATAGATATTTCCTTTAGAATTTATATCTAAAAAAAGATTATTCATTAGAAAAATACGCTTTCTTTAACTTCTTTTTGTACTTTTAATAATGTTAGCAAAAGACAATCTTATGAGTCTTTAACAAAAGATAATCCATTGAATAAATACATTTTCTTCTTTTTGTATTGCTAATGGTGTTAGTAAAAAGTGACCTCATGAGACTTTAATTCATTGGATAAATACGTTTTGTTAAAATTCTATTCGTATTTTAATGGTATTAGTAAAATATAATCTTATGCGTCTTTAAAACGGGAAAACTAAATGTATTCCTCAAAGATTATTTTGTGCCGAGAGGTTAGAAAATCGCGTTCATTCTTTGTTCATATTTGCATTTTTAGTTTTGTTGTTTCATTAGAGTTTTTGCGCACCAATTATTTCAAGTAATCACCTCTGATACAAATAATTTGTTCATATTTATATTGTTTCAAGAATTCTTACCTAACACCAAAAATTTGCAAGCAACAGTATGTTTTCAAGAAACTAATAATGATAATACTTAGGTTCAAGTCATCCTGATATTGAAAATTCTATTTGAAATTTAACATTTGTTTACACGTAGTTATATGGTTTCACATATTCTTATCCAATACAAAACAAATTAACAATTGATGTATTTAACCAATAGATGATATCCCGTCAGACCCATCCATTCTGGGTCAGAGTGTACCTGGGAGTAATGGCAAGGAAGTTGAAAACCACTCTTACCAGAGTTGAAACTGGCTCATTGGCCTAATGGGTATAGTGTTCACCAATGGTCCGAGATACCTGTGTTCAATCACAAGCTGCGTCATACCAAAGACTTTAAAAATTGTACTTAATACCTCCTTGCTTAACACTCAGCAATAAAAGGTACGTATCAAGAGTAAAGTTGGGCAATCCAGGGAAAGGAGAAGCGCTCTCTCCAACACCTCAGTGTAGTAGCTATTGAAAAGGGAGCCTTCTGGTCGCCCTCGATTGCGGCCGTCAACTTACTATTAGTTTTGGATAGTTGAGATTAAGTAATGTTTAATCTACACTTGATATTTATTCAAAATTGAATTGTAAGTATTCATTTGTATATTCAATGGGAAACATATCTATTTTCAAGCTTATAAGATACAGAGTTGTTTATCATATATATTGTCATTATCTGCAAACAAATAGAATTAGAGACGTTTAATCATTTCGACGTTGTTTCAAAATTGAGCAATAAAGTCATTTTAAGTCTTGTGATTAAAGATTCAGACGACTTTGTCAGACAAACTAAATCTGTACGAAATCTTGTCTCGATTGTGTACCAGGTCGGGTAGGATTGCTTAACCTTAGTTCTTTGAAGAGAAAATTAATCATCTTTTACCTTCACCTTCCTCTCCAGAATGGAAGCTAAGTTTAGACACGTTAATTCCATAGAAAATTCAAAAGCCAGACGTTTCCAATTCCTCGCAAAAAAGCATTTACATAATGGAAAATGGATTTATTAACAGCGGCTAAATTATCCCGGCTTATATCAGGTGTTATGTAAGAAGAGAGAGAGAGAGAGAGACAGAGAGAGAGACAGAGACAGAAAGAGAGAGAGAGAGAAAGAGCCAGAGAGTGGGGGTGCAGTGTCGGTGTCGTAACGGATATAGCCGTAAAGAAATAAATCCGACGAAACGAGTTCAAATTCTAGACGAGACTTTTTGCGTCTCATTTAGATTCATGGCTTTTGAGAAAGTCATGCATTCTTCCATCCAGCTATGTTTAAATGTTTAGGGAAGACTAGACTGGTTTGGGCAACCGGTCTAGGAGAAGAAAAAAGACGGAATAAAAACGTGGTGAATATTGTCCTGGAGAATACGTGGCAGATTAGTGCACCATACTTCCTAATAAAAAAAAATGTGTGGATAATTTCTACTAAAACCTTTACAGCTATAAAGAAATCACTTGTGTTTGTAGTCCGAGAGTTTACATTTTAACAGAAATCTTTCGCTTACATGAAACGAGATCGAGAGAAGAGCTGAATGTGTGTATATATATATATATATGTATATATATATTCAAGTATGTTTGATTAAATAGTAAAGACACATTTTGTCTATACAGTTTTAATTTAATTAAGATCCTTTCGAGTATCCTGATAAGTGTCTTGGTTTCTGGTGGGAATTGGTGGATGAATTTACCAAAATTGTCCCTCGTGCTTTCGGACCCCTTATAGGCCAACATCAAGGGTTGCCTGTATGTGTAAAGAGTGTTTTAAAAAAATGTATTGAAAGTTTTCTTGTTATTTATAACATAATCAAACTTTTAGTAAATTAATCCACCAATCCCAACCAGACATCAAGACACTTATCAGGATACTCGAAAGGATCTTAATTAAATTATATAAACATAATGTGTCTTTATTGTTTAATCAAACATGTTTAAATGAATGACTGCTGACTAAGCACACACACACACACACACACACACACACACATATATATATATATATATATATATATATATATATATATATATATAAGTTCACTGGCCGACAAAGAAAGAAGAGCCACATGTGAACATTTTTTTGTGGCAACACACATCCTCTTCTTACAAAACTAGAAAAACTAATTCCTACTTCAGTCATAATTTCTGTGCATGTCCGTACAAATTTGGGAGCTGTACTCCCAATCTAAAGACTGTATGAGTCATACAAGCAGTTGAGCGACACTTGCACCTAGTAAAATCGTATGGGGTATCGTTACTTAACTCTAATAATTCAATCTAATATTAGACATTTGTTTGCACATAGTGAAATGGATAAAAAGTTCTATTTGACCCTTAGATAAGACCCTTACAGGTACTATCACACCAGGTCAGGGTGGACGTGAGAGTAATGCCAATGAGCAGGTAAACATCATTCTCCAGAAATCCAGGACATGAACCTCGCAATTAGATGGTTTAAGGTCATATCCGAGGACCCTCTGCAGAGATGCAGTCGACTTATTCTGGACTCCCAGCCAACAGGTCTCTCTCTCTCTCTATATATATATATATTCTCTGACTCTCCCTCTCCATTCATCTTTATCTTCGACAGCTCCTCTATACTACATCCTGTGTCAGTACAGAGCTGATGTTGATAGGTTCCAGCGGGAATTCTAACACGTACTCACCAGTGAGAAAGAGTCATCAGATGAACGTTGCTGATGAGCTTGCCCTTACTTCTCCAGCAGTGTCCTGCATCTCTTGTTCGTGAGATTTGAATGATTTTAAAGATATGACGTTGGTGACTATATAGTTGCTGTTTTGTGAGATGCTACCCCCAGGATCTCTTCAATATGGCTCGTAGACACTTGAGCATTTGCTCTCAAGCTTTTTGCCCAATGCGCTTTGTCAGTGTCCATGTGGTTCATCTATATAGTAGTATGGACATGACAGCTGCTTGGAAAGGCTGTGTTTTATTTTATCGGAGTGGTCTGACTTCCTTATGACCGATATCCTATAGTTAGATGACCATGCCTTTGCTAGTCGCGTACTGATGTCATTAATAGCACAAGATAGTAGTACTAGAAACAAAATAAATACGTATAAAAATGATTATAATTGAATTCAAATAGTTCCTTGAAACAATTATTTCAGAAAATTTTCACTTTATCATTATATCACGGAAAAGTTTTTATGCGCTGTTAAACCACTCACACTCACAAACACATTGGTAATAGTGAAGTCATTCACAAACCTATATATATAGAGAGAGAGTGAAGTCATTTACAACATATATATATATATATATATATATATATATATATATATGTATATATATATATACCAAACCCTCTGTTCGGGCAGGATATGACACAAGGTCAATTTTTAAGTGGAGTTTAGCAGGTTTGAATTCAGAGTTTCTTCTCCTAGACTAGTTGACTCACCAAGGCTGGAGAACCTAGGCTGCCCTACTATTTACCCATAGATCGAGGGAGAATAATTGTATTGATACTTTCCTCGGGGTATTAGTGTTATGTGAACACCAATCATCCTCGTCCAGGATTTGAACTCGTGTCACCGTGTCCATTTCCTTCAACGATAACTATTACACCACAGACACCTTCACAACCTATAGATGTATAAGTGAATTAATCTGTAGTGTAAAATTCTGTAAACACGAACATATTTGACCGCTCATGCTCCCCATATATATATATATATATATATATATATATATATATATATATATATATTATCATTCACAGACAGACTATTTCTTTGCATCACAACTTTTCAGTGTTGCTAAACACGTAGGACACTTGAAACTGGAATCGAAACCCGCCCAACTTTACGTTAGACTTAGTATCATAACGCTCAGCCACCAGTTGTCTGACCATAGACCTGGGTGAACCAAAGGCTCTCTTTTTAATAGCAACTACAGCAAGTTGTAGGGGAGGACGCTATTTCTTTTCCTGGATTGCGCCACTTTATAATCCTGACTTTTAATTGAGGAGGCATCAAATAATATTTTTCGAGCCATTGGTAAAACTCCACCTAAGAAATAATCCTGGAATCACAGACATCGGTGAACACTGTAACCATACGCCTATGGGTATTTGCCGGCATTGATAAAAATAGATAGATGTATTCTGGTTTATCGGGAATTGGCACACACAAAATATATTATTCATATAAACATAGATAGGTTTGATTTCTTTGTTTAATGGCATATCAACTCTTTTTAGGTTATTTAATGCCAAAGCCATTCTCCTAGAAGAACATCAGTGGTACTATTTAACCCATAGCTGGGAGGATAAGGTGATTCATTCCTTTCCCAAGGGTATTTGCCCGAAAGTGAACGTAATAGCGCGACTGGAGTACGAACTCGCGTACTACGATTCCGCAGGCCATCGCTTTAACCATTACACCACGAGGACACCCACCTGAACATAGATAGACATAGAGAGTAATGTGCGATGATTTTTTGAAGGAAATATGTTATGTTTTTAAAATGAATTTTCAAACATTACATCACATAAATTTAAAAAAGAACGCTACCAACGGAAATAGAATGTTTAATGATAAGGTTTTTTTTTTCAAAATTTCACCATCTCATCGAAAAATAATATTAAAAGAATTATAAATCAACTGTAAACATTAGCTCCTCTTTCTCCAAACTTTCAAAGCAATAAAGCGTCGCAAATCCATTTCTCAAATCGCAAAACACCATTTACGTTAAAAACAAAATTCCATCATATGACATGAAGCAATTTGAAGATATCAAGTAGTATTAATGTGTTTTTTTCATATAGCAAGATATACAAACCCTTATGAATACTTTTGAATCAAAATTTATCAATCATAATTATTCTCATACTAAAAAAAATTCGATGAAACACTTTTACATTAAAAAAAATTAAGATTGAAATCGAAACGTATTGGCAAATAGACAAGCCAACATATTTTCTTCCGTTGTACTTTTTCTACGTACATTCTGTCAGGTTCAACTCATTTCTTCCTATATATATATATATATATATATATATATATATATATATATATATATATATATATATGAGTCATAAATAGCTTACATTTATTGTGCATGAAATAAGATTTAGATTAAAGGTCTGTAGAAAAACGAAATTACTTTTTTTCTACATTATACTAGTCTATGCTCTTCAAACCCATCACTTACCAGAACGAATGCGGAATAATCTTCTTTATTTTACGTCCGTTTTAAACGTATTACCTTAGCTGTGTAGTACAAAACTATAAAAAATGTCTTCCCCCGAAAAAATATTTTCCTTCATGGTATGCTTTTGATCTTGACTTGATTTTATTTTCTTCCTTCTTTCAACAAACGCTATCAAATTTATTTCACCACTTTTCAATCAGTTGTGACGCAGCTGTTTTTCTTTTGCATCGTTGTATCAACGAGATATAGAGTTAGCTGTTACCAGTTTGTTTTTCATCTCTTGGTCTCCATTTTCAATTTAATCTTGAATCAATATCCAACCTATTGCGCGAATATGAAGAGATACGGGCTGAATGAATCAGTTAATGATGATAGCTGAAATTTAACCTCAAATTTACATTTTCTAATATTTGCCATTATTTGAATACACAGATGAAGCACACGGCTGTATATCCGAATAATGACACAAACGGCGTCTATGCGTGTAGAAAAGAAGTAAGAATCAACAATAGCATTTACTTAGATTCAACAATTCAAGAATTGTAAGAATATACAAAAAAATATCCAAAAAAGATTAATATACTATAACTCGTAGCAACACTATCAACAGAAATAACAGAAGGATAAACAGAAAAAGCAATACAAGTTGGAAAACTAATATAAGATAAACAAAAGTATAACTACTTCAAGCAACAAATTAAGAAAATTGCCCACAAGATTATCTAGACATGGCTAAGAAGAGGAAACCTAAGCATGAAACTGAATCCTATTTGATAACAGTACAAAATAATGCCATAAGAACCAAAGTAGATTGATAGTATTCAGAATCATTGGAAATGTTGGTTTTGTGGGGACAGAGATAATATGGGAATTTCATTAAACGAATTTCCTCTATGAGCTGTGCAAGAGAATAATGTTTGTCCCCACCTAAAAGAAAATCATACATGCACAAACTAGAATATATTTTAGAACATGAGAAAATATAATTCGATGGACCCTGAGATGTAAAGAGATCACACAATACCGGCCAGGAGGCCAAACCTAATATTAAAGAAATTATCATATAATTGATTTTCAGTTGCAATGAATTTTAGAGTGAAATTTAAAGAAAGTTAAATGATACAAAAAAATTAATTGAGAACAGGAAATGCTGAGGGACATGAAGGTGACTTTGATACCAATTTTAGGTGGTGCCTTTAGAAAGCCTGGAAAAATATAGAGAAATAGTGAAATTATACAGGCCATAGAACACTTAATATCTGGTAGACTTCTTAGAATCCTGGAGAATTAAAGAGATTTATAGTCGTTCAATCTTTAGAGAAGAAGCATCTGTGAAAACTTAAGTAAAAATCTCACGACCAGTAAGATAATACTAATTTCCAATATGTTGTATATCTTAAGTTAATTATTCTTTTGTAAAACTAATAATTTGAAAAAAAGGAAATACTTCATGTTTACTTGAACATATTTTAAGAGTTCTGTTACAATTCACAATACTTTTAAAACACATACCTATTTAACCCAAAGACGTCATGGTAACAAGGCAGATTTTCTGGTAATGATAAAAAAGAGATTACTTCCCAAGGCGCATTACTGTAGCCTCGCTAATGGGTGCAGGTGATGTAGTGTTTCACTTAGGGACAAATCAAGATATTTCTTTTGCAAAATACCTTTTTTCTCCATTAGGCTACTACAAGCTATTGATATTCATTCTAATATTGTTATGTTTAAAGGAACAATAATTGCTTTCACTGTCATCATTAATCTCTATAAATACATTTGAACTGATATTCCATTTTTTTCTTAGTAAGAAATAATAGGATATAGTAATTGATCATATGATATCTAATCGATATGCTTAACTTAATTGTTCCCATTCAAATAATATTTTTCTGTTGTTTTAATGCACAGCGATTATCTACTTGTATTCTAATTTTATTCAACCGTTTTCCAAAATGTTATCTAACTAGTTTACTTTGATCTGACTATTAACTTCATGTGACTGTTAAATACAGAGAGTTGACCATAATTACATTTTTATATCTAAAACATTTCGTGGTTTTGGTTTGGTTTAATTTTATGGCATATCAACGATTCTAGGTTATTCAATGTCAAATTGGCATAGTGAGTGGAGTGTTTGCCAATGATCCATGAGATCGGGGTTCAGACCTTGGTCGAGTCATATCAAAGACACAAAAAATTATACTTAATGCCTCCTTGCTTAACATTCAGGATTATAAGGTACGGATCAAGGTGAGTAGAGTAATATAGGAAATGAAGTAGCACTCTAATCTCCACGTCGCTATAGTAGCTATTTAAAAGGGGGCCTTTGGTTCGCCCTCTACTTTGGTCAGCCAACTTATTAGATATATATGATTTCTAAACAAAAATCAACAAAGTGAACTGTACCAAACATTACTATGTATCATTAACGTAAGTAATTTCCTTACATACAGTTAAATGACCAAACATTTCTATTACAAACAATTCAATTTTACATAAGTCAAAATGCTGTATATTGACCTACGACCCGTCCGGGCTGTCAAAATAGGAAATGCAACAATGTAAATAACAGGTGCATCCGGTCGAGGAATATCAGAATTATAACCTTGGCCGTGGATGGGTTGAATGAGTGCAATTGTGACGCCCACAAGAAGGTGGTCGTTGAACAATTATATAACTCGGTCAGACAGGAAGTCAGACAGTTGGAGAGGAGACGAGTTAGAGACGAGATGTGGTAGAGCAAGCCAGCACTCAGCAGAGGGCTGGGCCTCCGGTTGAGCATCAGGGAGAACGAGAAAGGAGGTGCCAGTGGTGTAATGGATATCGTCGCAGGAATTGGACACGGCGACACGAGTTCAAATCCTGGACTGATTGCATTTCACATAGCACTAATACCTTTGTGAAAGGTATAAATCCAATTATTCTCCCTCCAGCTATGGGGTAAATAGTAGGGCAGACTAGGTTTTTAAGCCTTGGTGAGGCAACTAGTCTAGGAGAAGGAAAAACTCTGAATTCAAACCTGTTAAACTCCGCTTAAAAATTGACCTTGTGTCATATCCTTCCCGAGCGGAGGGGTTGGGGTAAATATGATCAGGAGAACGAGAAAGACACAAATTCGATGCCCATAAGAGTGTGGGGTCAATATATGTTGCAGTTATGTTGGGTCTTCAACTCCCTCTCACACACAACCCTTTCGAACCTTGCAAATGAATTGATAGGTATATTCTTTTAAAGAAGGCTTCGCTCGTTATTATATATTGCGTCGTTATGATTCAGCATGAATCTGCATATGACTATACAACAAAAGTCAGACGTTTTCCAAGTATTGCTATTTATCACTAACAATTCAATTAAGTATCAGTCATATATTTACACACAGTTAGATGTTTAAAAAGTTAATTTTCCAACAATTCAATTTAGCGTAATACATCTGCTTGCATTTAGTTTAAATTTCAAACACTTCTATTTGATCCACTGATAGGACCCTCTCAGCTGCTACTACAGGAGTTCAGAGTAAATATGGGAGCGATGGCAATAAAGTTGGTACTTCACATTCACGAAAACTCCAGTATTACAGGAGCTTCACCATCAGATTGTTTAGCATGAGGAGGTGCCCCGTGGTGTAGTGGTTATCGTCGTAGGAAGTGGACACGGTGATACGAGTTCAAATCCTGGATGAGACTGATTGCATTTCACATAGCACTAATACCCTTGGGAAAGGTATGAATTAAATTATTCTTCCTCCAGCTATGGGTAAATAGTCGGGCAGACAGGCTCTTCAGCCTTGGTGAGGCAACTAGTCTAAGAGGAGGAAAACTCTGAATTCAAACCAGTTAAACTCCGCTTAAAATTGACCTTGAGTCATATCCTGCCCGAGCGGAGGGGTTGGGTAAATAGGATCAGATTCTTTAGTATCATATCCAGGACACTCGTATAGAGAGTCTTACCACTCTGCAGAGATGTAGTCGGTGTATTATACACCCTAAGCCGACTAGGCTCTTCGTGGGTTGTTTAATGCCAAATCCATTCTTGTAGAAGAGCCAGTAGTGGTACTATTTACCGATAGATTGGATAGGAAGACGGTTAATACATTTTGCGAGGGTATTAGTCCGATCGTGAATGCACTAGCGCGACTGGAGATTGAACTCATCTACTAAGATGTCATAATCTACCACCTTACCACAACGCTACGGAGACTCTACCATCCATGTCCTAAACCGATGGTAAGATTCGTTGTTTTAGTCCTTCTAAGAAAGGCAGCATTATAAATTTTTGCTTTCTTTTCAAGCCGAGGATTACTCACCAAATATAATGTAATATAATATATTCATTCCCACCTGGTTGAGTTCTACACAAGCTATGTAAATATAATGACTAAAGGTCTTCTTGATCTTGAGAAAACTGATTATTTATTCTACGTATCAGTGTCTCGTCATCACACCTAGGTATAAGACAGTTTTTTTTTTCAAAACAGAAATAATATTCTCACTCTCAACACTAGCGCTTCACAATCTTCATATCATTATTTCTTTAATCATTTATTACTAAGACAAGAAACTCAAAAAAAGATTGAATGTCCAGGAATGTGATATGATAATTAAAATAATTTGAAGTGTTTAGCACAAAGGATACGTTTTTTACAGGATTTGTTTCTAATGACTACCCATACGCTTGTCGCAGTAATTGATCATTTTCATACAGATAGGTTGCATCTATTTTGAGACAAGCTGTATATATATATATATATATATATATATATATATATATATAGATATATAAACTGATAACAACGATCCAAGTGGAAGGAATGATTTATTAACGGGTCGACACTATAGCGTTTCGGTTCTACTGAACTATCATCAGGACCATTAGGGGTGATATTAATAATTTTAAGTTAACGATGGATGTTTAGAAATGTAAAATACGAAAACCTAGGGGGAAAATGTATAGTGAGAAAAAGTTGGCCGTTTAACTGGCGAATCAGCGTTTGATGTTTAAATTACGTCATTTGACTTATCAGGAATATTGTATAGAATTTTTGTACATTGTTTAACGAGAAAGATTTTGTGCCAGAAGGAAGAAAAAAAGAAAGAAAGAACAAAAAGAAGAATAGAAAGCATGGAAATTATGAGATATACGGAAAATATCAACTAAGGATGGAATATATTGTAGCTATTTAATATATATATATATATATATATATATATATATTTATATATATACACTCTCTCTGTACATATATATATATATATATATATATATATATATATATAGTATATATATATATATATATATAATCTTATGGGATAAAAGTAGTGTTCACCATTATTTGGTTTCTTAATGTGTGAGAACTACATATTCCATCCATGTTTTTTCATATGATCATTATTTCTTTATTCAATTATGTGTAACACTAAGTACCGAGGTGGGTGTCCTCGTGGTATAATGGTTAAAGCGATGGACTGCGGAATCATTGTAAGCGGGTTCGCATTCCAGTCGCGCTATTACGTTCACTTTCGAGGAAATACCCTTGGGAAAGGTATGAACTCCCTTATCCTCCCAGCTATGGGTTAAATAGTACCACTACTGTTCTTTTTATGAGAATAGCTTTGGCATTAAATAACCTACAAAGGTTTGATATGCCATTAAACAAAGAAACTAAACTAAACTAAGCACCGAATAACATGATTAAATAAATAAAACTTCAATGACATGCCCAATTGTTTTACATTTTTTATTATATTTATTTGTGTATATATAAGCAGTGATTGATTAACTATTTAATTCATTTTTTTCTTTATTACAGGTAAGTTTCATCACACAGGTAATGATTACAATGAAAACGAGCCGATAAAAGGCAAGTCTTAAAATTTCTCTTTTGTAACAATGTGTGAATGGTCAATTTCTGGTACCTTTTGAGGAACCAACTTGATTCAGGGTTGGAACATATAAGAATGGGTGAATGAAACATTGACTGAATTATGTGAAAGAGATGAGAGTAGATGAGTTATCATCCTTCGGTGGTTAGAACATTTGAGAGTGGCTAAAAAAGCATCTTGACTTACGAAGCAAAAGCGTCGCATACTACTCCTAAAATCTCTGACCTTGGGAGCAAGCTTATTTGTGGGACCTAGAGGACCGAGTTTCGTTTATTTTCTGTGAATACTATTTGATGAAAATTTACTTGTAGTATGTGTAGACCCCTATCGTAGATTCAGGGCGGTGCGTATCATGGATTCGGATTGACATACATTTGATTCGGGGGGTGTCCTCATAGATTCGAGGAACAACATAGATTGTGAGGCATTTGGTAGACTGGGGACGTATCATAGATTTAGGTGGATATACAATTGATGTGGGGAGTCAGAAAAGACGCGAGGTAGATCATAGATTTGTGTGACTAATGAAAGACTAGGAGTGTACCATAGATTCGGGGCGTATCATAGACTCCAAAGGACGTATCATAGAATCTTGGGAACATCTAAGTGATTAGTTAGGGAGGACAACAGAGACTAGGAAGATATTATAGATTCGTGGGGCGTATGCTAAATTGGGGGTATGTTATAGATTCAGGTTGGGGTGTATGATAGATTAGGTAATGTCAAGAGACCCTACCACTGAATGTGGCTGGAAGTAATGAGATTGGGAAAAAACATAATTAAAAGAGATATGAATCTGCGAGTGAGCATATAGGCTGGATTTGATGAGAAATGATGGCTGTGAGTGATTGAGCCAATAGAACTCGGAACTAATAAAATTAGTAACCACTTAAGATGGATTTTTTTCCGTAGCTCGTCGGATCATACTTGTTCTAGTGAGATCTTTGAAACAAACATCTTTGTTGGGTTTCCTTAAGTTTTGTAGTTCTTCAAAAACTTCTTATTCATTTTTGGTACTTGGAACTTAGTTATTACTGTAATTTCCGTTAGTTAAAACCAAAAAGTTCACTTTTTCTCTTTACATCTTTTAATTCCGCTCGACATTTTCAAGAGTATTCATCCAAGATCGGCCAACAACTACCAACTTCATGAGATCAATTTTTGTTGCTATATCCAAACTTTTTCAAGAAAAAAATGAACTTGTTTAAAATTTCTTGGGCCATTTAAAGAACTCTTTTATGTTCATTTCTATATGAAAATATTTTTACGATATTTTATTAAAAGAAATTGATAAAAATGTATTAAATATATGCTTACGTACATTTAAATGTTCCGCCATCATTAATATTCCTTTCTTCATTTCTCTTTTGCCCAGTCAGCTGGGGCTGTAGAATACAATGACTGCACCTCTACAGAGGGGTAAGATCCCCCCCTAACGAGTGTCCTGATATGACACTAAACAATCTGATGGTGAGGTTCCAGCAGTGCTGGAGCTTTGGGAATGCAGAGTACCCCTTCACTGCCATCGCTCCCAGGTCCACTGGCCCTATCTATGGGTTAAATAGAACTAACAGCATACTTATGCTAAAATTAATTGAGTAAACTGAATAGCTTGAAATAGAAACGTTTTTGACAATTAAACCGTACTTATACTTAAATTGCGTGCTTCTGCTTAACTGAATTATTTCAAATATAATTGTTTTTCGACATTAAAACTGTATTTACACTTAACTTAATTATTACATATAACTGCTTAAATAGTTTGAATGGAAATGTTTTGACAATTAAACTGTGTACTTATGCTAAACTGAACTGTTTTCAATAGAACAGATTATTTACATGAAAATGGATTTGGCGTTAAATAACCTACAAAGGTTGATATGCCATAAAACCAACCAAACCAAACCAAACAATCTCTCTCTCTCTCTCTCTCTCTCTCTCTCTCTCTCTCTCTTTATATCTATATATATATATATATAATCTCATGGGATAAAAGTAGTGTTCACCATTATTTGGTTTCTTAGTGTGTGTGAAAATCACAAATTCCATCCATGTATTTTCAAAGGATATAATTCAAAGTATTACAGTACATTGATAAGTCAAATCTATAATTCTTTTAAAAATCCTTACTTTGAGGAAAAGGATGTACTAAGGACAGTGCTTATTAATCTGCATGTGCCCACCCGATACGACAGTATTTAATTTAGCGATATCTACTGCTTTGTTAACGTTCCTACACGCTAATTAAAAGTTCATCAATATAGGAAAAAACGTTGTTTCTCGAGCTCGAGAAAATATGAGGTAATTTTTGTACGTTTTTATAGATATTCAGCTCTTTTAGTTTTGAAATTTGAATTTAATATGTTCGGTATTGGTAAACAAATAGCATGAAGGAAATTATTTTTAAAAGAATAAAAGCACATTTGTTTGCAAATAATTAAATGGTTTCCAGTATTCCTGTCAAATACAATTAATACTATTCAATATCATTTATTCATTTTCACGATGGTAAAAAAAATAATGTATAGTAACTCATTAAAAATTTCTATTTGACCCATACGTGGAAGCCTAACTGCAGTTATTACTGCAGGTGAGAGTGAACCTTGGAGCCATGGCAATGAACGTACTCCTCATTCCCCAAAGCTCCAGGACTGGATGTTCACCATCAGATGGTTTTTGTGTCATAACAGGACACTCGTTGGAGCATTCTTACTCCTCTTTTTGGTTGATGTATTCTACAGCTCCAGCTGGCTAGACTATTTGAAGTATTTCATTATCTATCTATCTATCTATCTATCTATCTATCTATGTGTGTGTGTGTGTGTGTGTGTGTGTGTGTGTGTGTGTGTGTGTGTGTGTGTGTGTGTGTGTGTATTGACTGGGTATATCTCAGAAAACGTAAAGTAACGGATTTCTGGCATTCATAGTTTGATAATTTTATGATCTTATAACTTGCTCTACAATAGTGGCCTCACTTATTTTTCTAACCAAATATTCCCATTTGCATATATATATATATATATATATATATATATATATATATATATAATTCTGTTAAAGTGCAATTGTCAAATTCAACAAATTGGTATCTGGGAAAAAAATTCAATAAAAAAAGAGAAATGATGAAAACACACGTGTTATTTGAAAATAATCAAGCAGCACGTATGTCTAGTCAAACGAAAACACAAGCTACCTAAGCCAAATCAAAATAAAGTGCTAAATACATGAGATGGAGCTAATATTATGAAAATAATTTCTACATAGCCAAGTGTAAGTCTACTTAGGTTTCACCAAACAGAGCCGTTTGATGAAACTTGGTAGACTCACTCTTGGCTATGAAGGAATTATTTTATTTATATATATATATATATATATATATATATATATATATATATATATATATATATATAATTGGCCTAATGAGTGTTCGCCAATGGTCCAGGAGACCGGGGTTCAATCCCAGGTCGAGTCATACCAAAAACTCAAAAAATGATACTTGATACTTCCTTGCTTAGCACATAGCACTATAAGGTAAGGATCAAGGGTAAAGTGCACAATCTAGGGAATGGAGTAGCGACTTCCCCAACACTTCGGTGTAGTAACGGTTGAAAAGGGAGCCTTCGGATCACCCTCGACTAAGGTCGCCAACTCTACTATATATATACATATATATATAGATATAGATATAATATCAAATAAAGTTTAGTTGGAAATGATTCAGTTTGATAATATATAGGATGATTCTTATAAATCTCCAGACGTGCTCAATGTATGTTAATCAATATATCATTTTATAAATGTCATCCAGAACAAATTCATATAATGGAAAAAAATCAGCAAACTCTAATTTAGCCCTTTTAAATTTGTTACAGTGGGCTATTCGATAAGAGAAACCAAACTCTTCGGATAGTCCTCTAATAATAGCCAAATGATGGTTTTGTTGAGTTCTTTCAAATTATATATACATATGTATCTCACCAGTTTAAAAATAAAAACGGTATTAAAAAGAAGGGCAAAAATAAACAAGATGCGTCGAGCAAATGTAACATTAAACCATTATAAATCATATGTAATGTCTCAATAATAGTATATTGTCTAAATATCTATGAGAGTATGAATTTAAAAGTTACAAAAGACCTTAAGGTTAAGAGTGAACATTAAAACGAGCCTGCGCATGTAACGAGGGAGTTCAAAACATAATAGATCGTATAAAAAATGACCGCAATAATTCTTAATTTATAACGAGGCATGTAATATAAAAGAAAAACGATGAAGTGTTCTTCCACATGATTCCAATTAACTAACGACACTGTGTCGAGAATGTCCCTTTGGAAAACAATGAATTTGATTAGTATCAGTCGAACAGATGTTGATATAATTGAGTTCACATACCACAAAATCGACTGTACAGTTATGACCACTTCCAAAAACTATTTACTGGAGGCGCCCGAGGCGTAATGTTTATCATTGAATGAAATGTGCTTGACAACTAGAGTTCAAAACCATGACAAGTCTGTCTGAGTTTCAGATGCGTTTAATAGCTTTAGCTATTAGCTAATAATAATAGCCTGGGCTATTCAATTTTTTTTATTGAAAATTTTGAAGAAGAAGGAAAACTCAGTATTCAAACCTGCAATAATCCGCTGAAAATTTTACTCTTGTGTCAAATCCTGCTTATTGTGGAAGGATTGTGCATATAAAGGGTGTCTCAAAAGAGATGCAACCCATTAATATGATAACGGTTTATTACTGAGACCTTTTTCCATGTCAGGTGGTGTGAGTTTATGTTTCATGTGAATTTTGTATGGTTGCAACTGAAGATCCTTCTTTAAGATTCTTTGCCACGATGCACGTGAAAGACCAAGTTCTTGGGAACGTCTTCCGAGGGACTTTTTCGAACTCCTTCCATTGTCAACTTCCTGCCGAATCCGGGATTTTCTGCATTCCGATTGAGGTTGTTTACTGGACCTGTGGATTGAAAGTGTTTGCCCAACGATAAATCTGGTTTTTCTGGCGATAATTGTTAAAGTTAAATTTCCTGCAACATTTTGCTTGCACAGTTTCGAATGATTTCTTTTCCAAATAAGTAATAATGTGAAATATTTTTTCTCTCTTGTCCAAGTTATTGTGACGGAGAATTAATTGCTGTTATAGTATACTATTTTCAAATCTGAAACAAGAAGAATACAACATTATTATTTGTAGACCTATTAGCGGTCACATAGGTCACATATATATTTAGACACTCAGGATAAGCAACAACATTGCCGACTAGTTCGATGAGAGCAATGAAATTCAACGGTGATGTTTGATATCTCAGACTTTTAAACATATTCCTAATTACTAATAAGCTGGTAATCTCACAGCAAAGTAATAACGAAGAAGAAAGTTTTACATCTTTCATTAGATATGCGGATTAAATTACTCCTATACACTCATGAGCAAACTGTAATGGTTCTTTTTAGATTTTATTTTTTTTATAGAAAATATCTTTTACTTAAGAGAAAAAAAAGAAAAAAACTCTTCCTAGAAAAATGCTTATTGGTATAATCTTCAAATAAAAAAAATAGTTATGGTACCATCTACGTAACATTATCGTGAATTGTTTGGTAGTGCAATCAATTAGATTTTGTGGTAAGTCTCATACGGTTAGCTTTTTGATAAAGGATTCCCATACTTGGTCTAATCTTTGCTTTATCTGAGAAAATAAAACCCTCCACTGAAGCTATGCTTGAAATAGGGTATTATTAAATCCATAAAAATATAAGGAAATCTATGGTGATCAAAATAATTTGACTGTAGATAGCGTTATCATTTTTAAAAGAGTCAACAAATTCACATTTATTCGCTCAGTAGTAGCAGTAAGAGCTCATGATATTAGAGGAAAAGCTATTACGTATTTAGCTTTTGTTTGATTTTATGGAAAATATGGTAGCGAAGACATCATGTAGCGGAAATCAAAGATCCTCTATATTGACGTATATGCCGGAAAATGTGGAAGTTTCAAAGAAGGACGACCAGAGAGCGTACTGTTTTTTTTTAACAAAAAATATTCCTCAAAACCATAGTGGAATTTTATCGCATGAATTACATTAAAAGGAATAAAGATTGGAGTGGTTAGATTGAATGGTTGACAAAAACAATCCGGGTATGAAAACCATTCAAAAAAGAACAATTTATTAACAGAAAACCCTGAGGACAAACATCAAAGCGATTCAGTGACCCAAAAAATCGTCTAAGACGCAGTGGAAAACCTGACAAAAGACAGATGGAACGTTTTTGGTAGGTAAGTATCTACGGAGAATTCTTGTGAGCTTACGCAGAGACGAAACGCTCTACCACATAGGACGCGAATGCGGCAAGTTAGCACAGAAAGAATATAAGACTAGGCACGAGTGGGTGGGCAACGTGACCCACTCGACATTTTGCAAGAAACTGAAGTTTGACCATACAAACAAATGGTATATGTACAACTCAGAATCTCTCCTGGAAAATGATAGTCACAAACTCCTCAGGGATACTGAGATACAAACGGATCACTTAATCTCGCCCACACGACCAGACCTTATAATAATAAACAAAAAAAGAGAGAACTTGCAGAATTGTGGACTTTGCTGTCGCTGTGGACCACAGAATAAAATTTAAAGAATGCAAAAAGAGAGATAAGTACCTGGACTTTGCTAGGGAATTTAAAAAACTGTGGAACATGAAAGTGACGATTATACTAATTGTAATTGGTGCTCTTGATACTGTCACCAAAGCAGTGGTACAAGGACAAAAGAACTGATGAACCTGGAAATTACACGTCGGGTGGAAACTGTCCAAACTACAGCATTGTTGAGATCGGTCAGTATACTGAGAAGAGTTCTGGAGTCTTAGGGAGACTAGCTATCACTCGAACTCCAGTGGAAAACTATCAGCTAACGCTGATGAGAAAAACACTCAAGGAGTAAAATAAAAATAATAATAATAATAATAATAATAATTAGCCGAAAACACTTTAATCAGGTCATAAGAATCTATATTTAATTGCCTCCTGATCGCATCATTTACTGGCGAGATTAGATTAATGTCACCGCGCATAATCTTTGTATTTTTTAAGGACTTTAAATTCTATGCCAGCAAAAACATCACTCATCTGAAGATCGGCATCATGAAACTCTAAACTCTTAAAAATGTCACTCAGAAACACACACACACACACACACACACACACATATATATATATATATATATATATATATTCATGTGAAGACTTTCAAGTCTTGTTGTTGCTTTTCGTACATCGGGATCAAGATAATTGAGAAAGTGTTTCCATAGTTTCTCTGCAAACGTTTTTAACCATGTCTCTGGTCATTCTCAGGGAAACTATTGGATGTGCTGTTTGTTATATTTGAGTTTTATTTATTTTGAAGATTTTTAAACTGAATTGGCCAAACATATAAAACAAAATTCCATGAACTTTAACAAAACCTAATTGAACAATAATTTTTTTTGCTAAAATACACAATATATATATATATATATATATATATATATATATACCAGTATGCGTAATGCTACAGTGAATTTCTACGGGATTTTTTGTAGATGCAATTTGAAAAGACTTCATCCGATCTTCTGACTTTCTCTGAAGGATACTTGCTAAAAATATTATTTAGATATTTTCATCTTCATTATTGATACCCATGAGTAAGAAATCGTTGTAATACTGAACAATTAAAAAAAACGACATACAAATGAAAGAAAAGAAAGAAAATTCACTTGGAGCAGAAAGAACGTTTCTTTTCCGAGAACAATGATAGTTCAGCGTAGTTTCCACTGACACTTTCTTACTTGTGTGAGACAAAAGTTTTGCATTGTTTCAGTAACATGAGGTACAATAGATTATTTTGACGAGGTCATGAAGACATTAAATTTCACTGAACTGAGAGATTCCAAAGTCGCCTGATTCTCTCGGAGTGCAACTCACCATATTTACATCAGTTGATTTGAATTTACGTATAATTTACGGTTCTAGGCTTGCCTAACCTTGTCTGATCATCGTACTTCTTGCAACCTGAGAAAAAGTTTTTGAACCATCTGATTTCTATATTAGGATCAACTAAGCTTTCAACTTTCATACAACAATTGTTTTTTTTTTTTGTTTTTTTTTTTGTTTTTTTTTTTTTGCTTCGGCTGCGTTATGGCCCACTTCAAACGCGTAAACAACGAGTACACGGTTATCTGAGTGTCTTTCAAATTACACACACGGAGTGGCCCAGGCGGCTGCATCTCTGCAGAAGGATAAGACTCTCCCAAAGAGTCTACTTGTAATGACACTAAATAATATGAAAGTGAGGCTCCAGTAATACTGGAGCTTTGGGGAATGACAGGTACCCATTTATTGCCATCACTCCCAGGTCCACCTTGGCCCGGAGTGGTTACATTTGATAGGGTCCTATCTATAGATCAGATAGAACTACACAGTACACTTATTCTCAACTGAATTGTTTGAAACAGAACTGTTTTGATATTAGATTGTATTTACAA
Organism: Sepioteuthis lessoniana; assembly: GCA_963585895.1. Taxonomy (NCBI): domain Eukaryota; kingdom Metazoa; phylum Mollusca; class Cephalopoda; order Myopsida; family Loliginidae; genus Sepioteuthis; species Sepioteuthis lessoniana. The sequence goes on along the minus strand of OY757930.1, from coordinate 25,559,380 downwards.
AAAACATCTATTTATGCTGGACTGAATAGTTTGAAATAGAATTGTTTATAAGTATAAAATGTGTTTGGAATTATATGACCTATAATGGTTTATATGCTATAAAATTAAACCAAACCAAACCAAACCAATCACACATGGTAGGAAGCAATGTGCATCGTGTCAGCAGACTAACTACCACTGCACTACCCACAACATATACTATCCAATGCTATAACTGCTTCTTGCACATTATTTATACTCCACAAACAAGCAGTTACCAAAATATTGCAAATCTTTTGACTCATTCTAATTATATTCCACTAGAGTTTTCATTCTCATTTTCTTTTGTAATAGTTCCAGACTGTAAAACTAACAACATAGGCTTTTTTTACAAAAGCACCATCGGTCTTCATTAAAATCCTTACTAATCAAAACCAATTACATGAGAAGCGCATCTGATGAAATCTTGAAACCGGGAAATCTCCGGAATAGGAAGAAAACGTCGATTTTATTTTTAGCTACTTAATTAGAACTAATTAGAAAAAAATAAGATAAGCCAGAATGGAAGGTATCTTTATATAGTTTTAACGGGAGTGCGGTTGATATAGTGTCGTTTGTAATCCGACATGATGTTTATATTGTATAAACGTAACTTGCTCTACTTGGTTACTAGCAATATGCTTTCTATAATTAGTAGTAAGATGCTGGCAATGTACGAGGGTTATTCAATAAGTAAGGGGAATATTGTCTTAGTCATTGGCAATTATAAATGTTGCTTACCGTTTCAACTTTTTTTTTTAAAGGAAATCAATAGTGAAGGGTTTTTCTTTTCCTAGAAGACACTTGCTTTGACCTTTAATATTTTCTGCACTTGGAACATTTTATCATTAAGGTTTTTCGGACTATTGTCTTCATCTTTATTGTTATTTCCACAACGTTTCGGCCGATATCTCCTCCGGCCTTCTTCAGGTGTTTGTCGAACTCGGGAACCTTCACGGAACTTCGAACTACGTCCTTTATTGAAACCACGGGGGTCGCCTGTTCTGATTCCGTTTGCCATATCCGGGTACAAGTGTTAAGTATTCCTGTATATTACTCGCCTGTAGTGAGGATTGAACCTGCAACCTTCAGATGATTGTCTTCTAAGAAGCTCAGGGAACAGTTACGCCATGTGTCCTGGAACTTTTTGTTTCAGTGTGGACTGTCTTTTTGACCTAACCTTTTAATGAAAAACGCATGTTAAGCTCATTTGTTAACATTTTTGGTTAAACATTGATTTTCCTTGCTTATCACACATTCTTCGGTAAATTTCTTCTGGTTTGCATTTCCCAAGCACCAAAATTTGATGACTGATCAATATTAATTTCTGGGGCTCTGGGTTCAATTTGTAGTCATTTTTAATAGCATCAAAATAAAGAATACTGAGATTTTAAAATAATTTTTGTTATAATCTAATTCCTAAAATTGTTTACATTCCTATTTCAAGATTGGTTGGTTGGGTTTTATGGCATATCAACATTTGTAGGTCATTTAACGCCAAATTCATTTTTATGTAGATAATCAGTTCTATTTCAAACAATTCAGTTTAGCTTGAGTACACGGTTTAATTTTCAAATACATTTCTATTTCAAGATTACTTGGTTGGGTTTTATGGCATATCAACCTTTTCACTTTCTTTTAATTTTATTCTGAGGTCAGCTGGAACAGCAAAGTCCACAATTTTGAAAGTTCTCTTTTTTTCTTTTTTTTTTTTTTGTTTATTATTATAATGTCTGGTCGTCTGTTCAAGATTAGGTGATCGCTTTGTATGTTAGAATCCCATAGGAGTTGATGTGTGCCATTCTCCAGGACTGAAGCTGGGTTGTGCATTTACCATTTGTTCGTATGGTCAAATAACAATCTTTTATTCTTATTACTATTATTATTATTATTGTTGTTGTTGTTGTTGTTGTAACGCATAAATGAAAGAAAACGAACCGAATAGATAACAGTTATAGAAAGGATTTCAACACGAATGTTATACACGCGGAGCCACCTTTCTCGTGTAATTACGCAAAATCAAGAAACGGTTGCTATGACATCTAACGGCCGTAAGTAAACGCTTTTTTAAATCACAAACTGCACCAAAATGAAGATGAACGAACGTCCAATGTAATGTCCAGTTTTAGTTGATCTTGTGTATACATAGATATATATTTCTTTTAAATACCCTATCCGGTGGCAAAAGCTGCTCGGTAGCGCCAGGAGTGGCAGTACCCCCGAAACTGTGTTATCACCCTGTTTGGCGGCTGATGAGGCAAGGGTATCGCACGTGCTTTCACACGTTGTATGATGAAAAAAAATATTGTTGTTGTTATTGTTGTATAATATGATTAACATTACCCCTGAAGATTATTAATGTTTGTGATTCATTATTAACCCGACAAAATGAAAGTGTATATAATTATCGATGAGAAAATATTGCAGTCACTCAGTCTACTTTAAAGATATCTATTCCAAGTTCATCTCATTTCTATTCATTAATACTCAATTTTTTTCTTAACTTTAATTTCGCTGAACACGGTGACATATCAAATAAGCTGGTTCGTTGTTTGGCTGTCATTCTGAAAATTGTGTGGAGTCTATATCTTGCCACTTTTATTACAATTGAATAATATTTTTTATTAAGCAGGTCTTCACTAGGGCATGATTCTGATGATTTTTATTTCTTTTTTAAAGAAAGTCCGTAGGCCGTCATCTATTTTTTTAATTGTCTGGTATATGTCCATATTTTCTTTTAAAGAAATTTCATGATTCTTCATTCCATTTTCATCTTTGTTAATAACATAATGTACAAATACTGGTCTGATAATTTGTTTTAGAATAAACATAACGTTATGTTTTCTTCTACAGAGCGTCCATGTCCTTTACATATATATATATATATATATATAGTTTTTTTTTTTTTGTGAATAGGATATAACACAAGTTCCTTTGAAGCATAAGATTGAATTTGGAGGCTTGCTTCTCTTACACCAGTTGCCGTACCATGGTTAAAGAGCGTAGTCTATCAAACTATCGATCCATAGCTGGAAGGAGGATTATTCGGTGCATAACTTTAAGGAAGTATTTTAGTGCCAAGTGAAAAGCAAACAAGATTAGAACAAGAGTCTTTTGTGTCCATTTCCAACGACGATGACGTTTACGTCACGTGCACCCATATATATATACATATATATATACGCAGAATAGGTAAAACGGAAGAAATATATATATTTGATTTTTTTTTTATTTGCCAACGCGTTTCGACTTTAGTCTTTTTTTTTCCGAATACAAAAATATTTCATCAAACTTATTTTATTATGAGAAATAATTATTCCAGTCCAATCAAAATTTGTCTATCATATTTATTTCTCATACAAAAATAATTTTAATAAATAATTTTGTATTCAGAAAAAAAGATTGAAATAAAACGCGTAGGA
>OY757930.1:25508440-25553440 GCA_963585895.1 Sepioteuthis lessoniana | reverse complement strand
AAAAATTTAATTGATAAGAAAACCGATAGATATTTCTTGAATTATTAAAAGGTATTCAGTACTTAAAGAATAACATGTAGGATTACCAAAGTAATTCTTTCGTATGTTTATTTTTTGTCTAATGGCATATCAACTTTTATGGGAAATTAATAGTTGATATCTTGTTTTTGTCTTTGATATATAAATTGGAAGCGAATTGTGTGAAAAGGTATATATCTTTGCTTGGTTTCTTTGTTTAATGACATATTATAATTTGTGGTATATTTGACCCCAAAGTTAGACTTTTAGAAGAATCATAGTAGTAATATTCAGTTCATAGTAGAGGTTAAAAGGGTTTCATATCTTTCCCAAGGGCATTAGTCCGAAAGTAAACAAAATATCGTGTCTTAAGTTTGAATTTGTTTACTATGATGTTGCTCTCCTGCACTTACGGTAAGTACTTTTTTTTGAGTTATTAAAGCTTGAGAAAAAAAGGTTTTTGAGTTTTGTTTCAAAGGTGTATACGGTGAAGATTTCGTAGATGTATCTTATACAAATGTTTCATAGTCACAACCAACTATACAAATATACACGCAGAAACATAATCAACACAATAATGACTATGGGTAAATAGTAGGACAGACTAGGTTCTTTAGCCTTGGTGAGGTGACTAGTCTAGGAGCAGCAAAACTCTGAATTCAAACCTGCTAAACTCCGCTTAAAAATTGACCTTGTGTCATATCCTGCCCGAACGGAGGGGTTGGTAAATAGTATCATGCTGGCATATTAACTCCCAAACTTTGACTCCAACTCCAAACATCAAACTAACTTAACTTCCTGTCGTACCGACTAACTTAACTTCCTGTCGTACCGGGTTATATCATTGTTTGACATCCACCTGTTTCCTGTGAGCGACATATTTGCACCGATTTCAACCCGTCCACGGTCAAGGCTATATATACCCTGATATGTTCGACCGGATGCACCTGTTCCTTGATTGACGGCTGGATCAATATGTTACACAAATCGAGATTATATAAAATTACTGTAGCATATAACGCATAACTATGGCTCAAACAGGCTTTCGAATTTCAATAGCAGGTCAAGGAAAGAATATCGTGTAATGGCTGATTCCACAGTATCATAATATAATAAGAATATCGTGGAATGGCTGATTCCACGATATCATAAGATAATAAGTATATAGTGTAATGGCTGATTCTACGATTTCATTATATAATAAGAATATCGTGTAATAGCTGATTCTACGATATCATAATATCATAAGAATCTTGTGTAATGGCTGATTTTACGATATCATAATATAAAAAGGATATCGTGTAATGTCTGATTCCACGATATCATTATATAATAAGAATATCGTGTTATGGTAGATTCTACGATATCATAATATAATAAGAATATCGAGGGCCCCTTCTGCTGGGTGGTGGCTTTCCTTACCACATCTTGCCTCCAACTCGCCTGGACGCCAGCTCGTCTGATCTCCAACTCCTGACTTCCTGTCCCCACCGAGTTATATAATTGTTCAATCGCTCACTCAATCTTTGGAATGTCACGTTTGATCGTCATCAAGCGGAAATAATTGTCATGCAGTTCAGAGGTCACTCTCTTCCGGTGCATCAGTCTATGAGTGTATCATGGGCTTTTACCTTGTGCCATTTCGTCAACCAAATCCGCCTACGCAATTTTTTTCGATTACTGGCTATTGGAATGCGTAACTTCCTTCCGGTGCATCACTTTGGAATGGCATGTTTAGCCGGGTTGAAGGTCAATATACAACAGCACTAATATGATTAGGAAAGGTATGAATCAAATTATTCTCGTTCAAGCTATTGGTAAATAGTAGGGCAGACTAGGTTCTTCAGCCTTGGTGAGGCAACACGTCTAGGAGAAGGAAAACTCTGAATTCAAACCTGATAAACTCTGCTTAAAAAATCGACCTTGTGTCATATCCTGCCCGATCGGAGGGGTTGAGTAAATAGGATCTAATGATAGGTTTCAGTTTTCTTTGTTTAATGACATATCAACCTTTGTAGGTTATTTAATGCCAAGCATTTCTCCTAGAAGAGCAGTAGTGGTATTATCTAACCCACAGCTGAGAGGATAAGGGGGTTCATACCTTTCCCAAGGGTATTTGGCGAAAGCGAACGTAATAATGCGACTGGAGTACGAACTCGCTTACTGCGATTCGGCAGCCCATCGCTTTAACCATTACACCACGAGGACACCACCCTCTCTAATGATAGGCTTATGTGATTAATGATACTACATCGTACTGATGCGATATTTAATTTCTTTTTGTTTTGCATATCAAACAGTTCAAGGTAATTCTAGGCATAGTTGTTAAGGAAACTTTTTGAGTTTTATATATATATATTCTTATTTTTTGGACAGTTGATTCTTACGAGTTTTAGCTTGTTGTTGTAGATTTGGTTGGCTGTTTAGGTTTAATGGCATATCAACCTTCTAGGCTATTTAATGCCAAATCCATTTTTATACAAATAATCAGTTCTATTTCAAACAAGTCAGTATAGCCTGGGTACACAGTTTAATTGTCAAAAACATTTCTTATTCAGAAATTCAATATTGTATAAGTATAGATTTTGTTTACACACAGTTAAAGGTCAAAGCGGTTCTATTTTTAAAAAATCAGTTTAGCGTAAAAAACAGTTCCCTTTTAAACGATTCAGTTTAGCATAAAAAAAGTGTTCTCTCTCAAACAATTCAGTTTAGCATTAGTCCGCAGTTTAAATATAAATACACAGTTTAATCGTCAAAAACATTTCCATTTCAAGCTATTCAGTATCGTCAAACAGTTGCATTTCAAATAATTAAGCTCAGTTCAAGTAGTTTTTGTCCACACCCAGTTAAATGTCAAAGCAGTTCTACTTCAAACAATTCAGTTTAGCAAAAAAAACGCAGTTTTGTTCTCTTTAACCCATAGATATGGCCCTCCAGATACTAACATTCTGAGCGAGAAATGACCTGGGAGCAATGTAATGAAGGGGTTCTCCGCATTCCCCAAATCTCCAGCATCATTTGAAACTCACCATCAGATTGTTTAGTCATATCCCGGTCACCCCTTTGGCGATGGGGTCTTACTCCTCGGTAGAAAAGCAGTCGGTGTATTCTGCAGCCCCAGCCGACAGGGCCATTGTCGTTGTAGAGGAACAGTAGTGTTACTTTGAATGAGTATACGTAATATTTTGAAGGGTAATTTACATATATCTTTATATATGCACATGGACCTGCATTGAATCTTCTTGCTAACCAAAGTTTTAAAAGAATTAATATAAAAAAGTAATATATTTTACTTATTGAATTATAGAAACATGAAAAAAAAACAAGATATTGAGAGGATGAGTATATTTATAGTTAAATAAATGAACCCATCCTCTGAATACTTATTCTGTTCATATTTCTATATTTATATACCGTCGGATTCATTGCCATTTTTCATTATATATATTTTAGTTTTAATATATATATATATATATGTGTGTGTGTGTGTGTGTGTGTGTGTGTGTGTGTGTGTGTATGTGTGTGTGTGTAAAATGCTTCTCAGTTGATTCCATAATGAAATAATCACTTTTATTTAAAAAAAAAATACATGTAAAAAAAAAAGTCATGGAATTTTAAAGTTCAGTCACAACTTCAATATGCATCTCCATGGAGAATTATTTAAAAAACTTTATTCCAAAACTTACAAGGAATTTTATTTCTTTTGTTATAGTTTCTTCTTGGAAATCTTTGGCATTAGAATTTTGGTCAGTTTTACTCATCAATTTTTCATTTCTTCCAAGACGTTGTTTTGCCACTGATGGAAGTTTTTTCAAGTAATTTATTACCCTCACCATTTCCAACACTAAAAAAAAACGAACTGCTAGGCTTGATTTATCGAAATCTGACATTGTTCAAAGAAAAAAAAAAACACCAATAAAAAAAAATAAAATTCATCAATATTTTCCTGACACAACCAAAATACAATTACGAGTTCGATATCGACACATAAGTTGACATATATATCATCTTTCTGAAAAGGAGGCAATGGAACAAAATTTTAAATATATCACCTCTTTGAAAAATAGAAAATCAAAAAAAAAAAAATAAGGAAGGGCTAAAAGATGAGAAATGATTTGTTAAGTGTGTTTTACTGGGAGATGAATATGTGGGTTAACGTGAATGCTTAGTCGTTTTCAGACATTTCTATATTGGTTGGAGCAAGGATTTTTCAACACTCTTTGCGCATATATATATATATATATATATATATATATATATATATATAATATATTGTCATCCACAGACAGATCTGTTTCATTCTATCAGAACTCATCAGTGTGGCTAGACATACTAGATTCTCTCTGTCTCTCTGTCTCTCTCTCTCTCTATATATATATGTATATATATAAAACCAAAAATATTCGGACTATTGACGTCATTGTTATTGTTATACTCACAGCATTTCGGGCGATATGTCCTTCGGGCTTCTTCAAGCGTTGCATGTAAAACTCGGTGCGTACATACATGGCGCAATGGATAAGGCGTTTGGTTGAAAAGTGTTCTGAGTGAAATCATCTGATCACGTAGAGGTTACAGGTTCAATCCTATTAATAGATAAGAATAAGACGGAATACTTTTAATAAGTTATCACTTGTACTCGGTCATATATAACAGAAGTGGAACAGTCTTCCCCCCGAGGTTCAAAAAGAGGGTTCAATTAAAGATACTCTTTTTTGAAGCCGACGGATATATCGACTGTAACGTTGTGATTATAACAATAAAGTTGATGTCAATAGTCCGAATATTCTTAGTAATAAGAATTATCCAGCTTCATCTGTGAAACTTTGACATATATATATATATATATATATATGTATATAATCATCATCTTATCGCGCTGGTAGCACGGATATCCCTGACCCTCTCTCGCCACGCCTCCCTATCGTTCATCGCCCTAGGTAGGTCTTCAGGACAACATCCCGTATCCTCACATACCTGCTGAATGTATGTTTGTGCTGGTCGTCCTGCTTTTGCACGGCCATGTGTGGGGGTCCATAAGAGTACATCTCTTATGAGTTCGTCCCTGCTTCTCCAGCAGTGTCCTGCATGTCTGGTTCGTCTAACTTGAATAGTTTTCGTGATAGGGGGCAGGTGGCCGTACAGTTGGTGTCTTGTGGGGTGTTGCCTATATATATATATATATATATATATATATATATATATATATATATATATATATATATATATAATGTATACAGGGAAGAAGAAAGACGACAAAAACAACGCTAATGCGTATAAATATTACCTACTTGTTCTTTTGTTTTTTTATTACCGGAAATGTGCGTATAGTAAAATAGAAGCGAGTCGAAGATGCCTAACACACACACACACACACACACACACGCACACACACACACACACACACACACACACACACACACACACAAAATGGCGATTTACGGTTTTTGCGAGAAACCTGTTAGGTTTTCTGCTTCGTTCTCACCACAGCCGAAACTCTTCAATCTTTGTATAATTTTCCATCATCCTTCCTGTATACAACCATCCAATGCACGTGACATTTTCGTCATGCTTCCTTTACCTAAAGACACAGGTGTACATCGTGTTTGCCACCCACCTAAATTTCGCGACCTGGCAAAACAGTCTTCTTGTCAATATTCAACATTTCTAATCATCCTATTTTTTTCAAAATGATCGCTTGGGAACATCTTCTCAGCGTATTCTTCTGACTCTCACTCCCTCACCTTGCTTACAACTTGAAGCCCAATGTACAAAAAATCTTTAAAGAGAGAAATGACAAAAGAAAGAACAACAAAATATAACAAGTCAGATATTTCATTTCTATAATACCGTAAGAGAAACATTTCTTCTGTTTTTTTTTTCTTTTTTTTATGATGACAGCATGCGTATATTTGAAAAACTTTTGTTATTGTTTTGTTTTATCTTTTCCCTCTTTCTCTTTCATAAGTGTTCTCAGTCTCTATAAGTAGATATATTGTTCTACTATTAAAACAACAGAAAAAGGTTCGTTTCCGTCAGGCCAAATTACGCATGGCAAAAACACGCCTCAGTTTTAAAACTGACATCGGGTAAATCACATTCAATCGACACTAAACGGTTTCCTACTCAGGTTTCATTATAACACACATTACCGTTTAATTTTGAACACATTATATTCGAACTCTGGAAGCTGCTATCACATGTTAAACAATGTAACAGCAGAATAATCAAGCAATAAATAGAAGGAGGAAAAAGGCCGATAAAAAACACTATAGACATGATTCTATAAGAAATGGACCCCAAAAAACTAACATATGAACCACAAAACTTGCCTCATTTTGATCTCGCTTTTTATATAGTTCAGAAAATATTCCAAGCAGCGGTCACTGGTTCTTCTACGTACAACCACAATTTACTGGTTAATTAAAAAGAATATAAATATTACACCACCTTTCGTGTATAATTGACATTGGAAATTACACAAATTTTAATCTGTCTTCATTTTGTAGGTTCACATTATAGTACCCATAGATTTATAAATCTTTTTCTTCTTTTATTTTGAAAAAATATTGGAATACACCAAAAAGAGCAGAAACCATGTAAAGCAAAGGCGAAGGTCACCTCCATTTTTTTTTCTTTTTTCTTTCCTGTCCGTCGGTTCTTTTCTTTTTTGATTGTACCTCATTTTTTATCAATATACACCAGTGACGTAACTGGAGAGAAATCACCAAATTAACGAATGTGTTGCATACAGGAATAATTGACAAAAACTGATCTTATGTTTAAAAAAATAATCTGCTTCTTTTCGTTTCCTTTTATTACGCAATGTACGAAATTGTGGGGTGAATGAAAGACTCGAAGAACAGATAAGATACACAAACGGATGGAGATAATAACTATTCAGTTTTTCTTTCGTAAGACTGGCATAGAGTCAGCTCAAAACCTCTTATCATCTCATCATCTCTTCTTCTCTCTTTATGGTCACGTTAGCAAGCCTGATTCTTCACTCTTCTCTGGATTATTTCGAAGCATTTTATCATCTGTACGTTCTATATGTCTTTTTTTTTTTTAAAGGGCTTTGCAAAGAACCCCTTCTTCTTTCTTCTGGGGTCATACCCACTTTCGAATTTAGTGAGCACGTTTCTTCACATTTCTTCGACTTTAACGAACTATATTTTCCTACTTCTCTGAATTATGTGATGATAGAAAAGAAACGATCAATGATATAATAAACGATTGCAGCAAACTCGATCAAAACGAGTTTAAGACTAGAAAAGACTAGGTACCAAAAATAGTGCAAGATACTGAAGTTTGACCATTCTACTAAATGGCATATGCCCAACCCAGACTATGTCCAAGGGAACGCACAGATTTCTCTTGGATTGTGTAATGTAACAAATCTTAACTCAGCCAGACGACAAGACCTAGTTATAATTAACAAAGAAGAGAACCCGCCAAATAGTGTACTTTGTCGTCCTGACCACAAGTGAAAGTGAAAAGAAATCGAAAAGAAATCGAAAAGAGAGATAGATATGAAGACCTTGCAAGAGAACTAAAAATAAAATTATTGAATATGAATGTGATGGTAATGCACTCGGATAAATACCCCCAACGACTGGTAAAGGGACTGGAAGATATGGAAATAAATGGTCAAGTAGAACCCATCTAAACTGCAGAATACTAGAAAGAGTTTCGGAGACTTGAGGATATTTACAGTAACCCATTCTCCAAAAATAAATCAATCAGCTAATGTTGGAGTAAAAAAACCTCTCTAAGTATAATAATGATAATAATAATAATAATAATAATAATAATAATAAGCAGCGAATGCAGCAAATTAGCACAGCGGAAGTATAAGGCAAGACACGACTGGTTCGGTAAGGTCATTCACTGGGAAGTGTGTAAGAAATTTAAATTCGACCATACTAACAAATGGTTTAAGCACTACCCGCCGCCTGTCCTAGAAAATGACTTACATAAACTCCTATGGGACTTTAACATACAAACGGATCACCTAATCCCGACCAGAAAACAAGACTTAATAATAATCAACAAAAAAAGAGAACTTGCAAAATAGTTGACTTTGCTGTTCCGGCTGACCACGGAATAAAACTGAAAGAATGTGAAAAGAAGGATAAGTACCTCGACCTTGCTCGGGAATTGAAAAAACTGTGGAACATGCAGGTGACAATTATACCAATTGTAATTGGTGCGTTTTAACAGTAACTAAAGGATTGCTAAAGAGACAAGAGGACTTGGAAGTTGGCAGATGAATGGAGACCATCCAAACGACAGCATTGTTGAGAACGGCCAGAATACTAAGGAGAGTCCTGGAGACTTGATGAGACTTGCTGTCACTCAGACTCCAGTGAAAGACCATCAGCTAACGAATAATAATAATAATAATAATAATAATAATAGAAGACCAGGCCTCATAATAATCAACAACAACAAAAAAAAAAGAGAATTTGTAAAATTGTCTACTTTGCTGTCTCGGCGGACCACAGAATAAATCTGAAGGAAAGTGAAAAGAGGGATAAGTACCTGGACCTTGCTAGAGAATAGAAAAAGCTGTTGGACATGAATGTAACGATTGTGCCAATTGTGATTGGTGCTTTTGGCACAATAACTAGAGGATTATTAAAAGGCCTAGCGGACGGGTAGAGACTTATCAAACGACAGCAATGCTAAGAACGGCTAGAATCCTGAGACGAGTCCTGGAGACTTGAGGAGACTTGCTGTCACTCAAACTCCAGTGAAAACCATCAGCTTACACTGATGTGAAAAATTCTAAAGGAGTAAATAATAATAATAATAATAATAATAATAATAATAATAATAATAATAATTTTCAAAACGAACAAATAATAATATGAATACAAACGGATCACGAAATCTCGCCCAGACGACCAGACCATTTAATTTTCCACACAAAAAAGTGAACTTGCAAAATTGTAGACTTTGCTGTCCCGGCTGACCACAGAGTAAAATTGAAAGAAAGTGAAAAGAAAGATAAGTGCCTGGAACTTGCTAGGGAATTGAAAAAATTGAAGAACACGAAAGTAACAATTATACCAATTTTGATTGTTGCTTTTGGTACAGTCACCGAATGATTTTTAAGAACGTGGAAAAAAGTGGACAAGAGGAAACCATCCAAACTACAGCATTATTGAGATTGGGCAGAATACTGAGAAGAATCCTGGAGATTTGAGGAGACTTGGTGTCGCTCATACTCCAGTGAAAGACCGTAAACTAACGCCGAAATGTGAAAATTTTCAAGGAGTAAAATGATAAAAAAGAAATGTAAAATAACAATTAACTAATTACCGATTGCCCTTCACCCCACCAATATATATATATATATATATATATATATATATATATATATATATATATATATATATATATATATAATAGTCATTCGGATGTATGAATTTGTTTTGACTCTTTTAAAAGGTTACATGGAAAGTGTTTCGTTAATTTTTCCTTTTATCTAAAAGCCTATATTTCTTAGTGTTTATAGAAATCCCATATTAAATATTGACCTGACTCAAAATTTGTTTTACTGATCAAACAGCTACCGTTGTCCAGTAAATAGATATCAATAGAAGTACAAACAAGTTGGGTATTACTTAGTTAAATATCAATGATAAACGACGCGAAGGGGAGTGAAAGTTTAAACATGATTTATGAATGAAACCGTCAGTTTACAAGGGTGGTGACATAGTTTCAACTTTCACTTATAACCTCCAAATACATTCAAAGCAGTTGGGATTATAATGAGATCTTATTAAATATCTTATACACAAATTTCAGTGTGGAAACTTATATTAATATTTGAGAAAAATAAAGAAAAAGACTCTTAAATCTCTATGAAATTTGAGATTGAATCCAAACATTCAGCGAAATGTAAGTCGGTAAAAAGTTGAGCTTCACCAAGAAAATATTTTCGCAATTTTTCATAAAGTAAGAAAAACTTAGAAGAAATTGTTGAAAAAGAATAGATAGATCTTTTACCGTAAAAGCATCTTACGAACATTAACAAAAACAGTTATTACCAACTTTAAACGAAGATCATGGCCACGCCACAATGAATCCCTTTCACATGTGATATTTTAAATTATGTTGTCAGCGTGCACTAAGATCATAAAACTGTCAGCTGAAAAAAAAAAAAAAAGACAAACAACAAAAAAAAAAAAACACAAACAAAAAAACTCAGATTCTAAAAGCATAATACTCACTTGACGAAAGCTTGTCCATTTTTCATCGTTTCGTTCGTCTTTAAAAAGAATTAAAAACTATTTTTCTTCAGAAAAACTGACGAGGATCAAAGGCCGAAAAGAGTAATACACAATTAAGAATTATATATATATATATATATATATATATATATATATATATATATATATATATATATATATATATTCTTTTTTACAGAGAGAGGGAGAGTGAGAGAAAGAGAGAGAGAATGACTGAGAGAGACAAAGAGAGTGTGAATCATAGAGAGGGGGAGAAAGGCTTAGCGCCAATAACATATGTCTGATGTGTTAAAAATGGTATTCGATTTTCGTGTTGTGGGTGTGTCTGCGTTGTAATGGTTAAAGCGATGGACTGCGGAATTATGGTGAGCGAATTCGAACACCAGAAGCTCTATTACGTTCTCTTTAGGACAAATACCCGATGGGTTAAATAGTACAACTACTGTTCTTCCCGAAGAATGGCTTTGGCATTAATTAATTTCCAAAGGTCGTTATACTTTTTACTAAAGAAACCAAACCTTTTCATGTCGTGAATTTCATAATCATCAGGCATTTACAAACTGAGAGATAAAGACCAGTTTATGCCAAACGATCCTTCCATATATATATATATATATATATATATATATATATATATATATATATCCACGACCTCACAAATATTAACCATCCGCAGAATCCTTGAAAGTGTACGGGCAAAGAACCTACAAGCGACATTAATATTTGTCGACTTTACCAAGGCTTTCGACTCCATCCACAGAGGAAAGATGGAACAAATCCTACTAGCGTACGGCATACCTAAAGAAACGGTAGCGGCAATAACGATTCTCTATAGAAACACTAAAGTAAAAGTACGATCACCGGATGGAGACACAGAATACTTTGACATTGTAGCAGGAGTACTACAAGGGGACACACTGGCCCCGTACCTCTTTATCATTTGTCTAGACTACGTACTTAGAACATCGATTGACAAAATCAAAGAGAATGGCTTCGAACTGACGAAGAGAAGAAGCAGAAGATACCCTGCAACAACAATTACCGACGCCGACTACGCCGATGACATAGCGATACTGGCAAATACACCTGACCAAGCCGAAACACTTCTGCATAGTTTGGAACGAGCAGCAGCAAGCATAGGACTCCATGTTAATGCACACAAAACGGAATATATGTGCTATAACCAAACGGGGGACATCTCCACTCTAGAAGGAACCCCACTTAAACTAGTAGACAAATTCACGTACCTAGGAAGCAACGTCGAATCAACCGAAAAGGACATCGAAACGAGGTTAACGAAAGCATGGACAGCTATCAATAGGCTATCGATGATATGGAAATCAGACCTAACCGATAAAATGAAACGCAGTTTCTTCCAGGCAGCGGTCACATCGATACTGCTATATGGATGCACTACATGGACGCTAACAAAACGGCTGGAGAAGAAACTAGATGGCAATTACACAAGAATGCTGCGTGCAATCCTGAACAAGTCCTGGCAGCAACACCCCACAAGACACCAACTGTACGGCCACCTGCCCCCTATCACGAAAACTATTCAAGTTAGACGAACCAGACATGCAGGACACTGCTGGAGAAGCAGAGATGAACTCATAAGAGATATACTCTTATGGATCCCCACACATGGCCGCGCAAAAGCAGGACGACCAGCTCGAACGTACATTCAGCAGCTATGTGAGGATACAGGTTGTTGTCCTGAAGACCTACCTAGGGCGATGAACGATAGGGAGGAGTGGCGAGAGAGGGTCAGGGATATCCGTGCTGCCAGCACGATATGATGATGATGATATATATATATATATATATATATGGGGGTGCATGTTTGCATCAGTAAATTTCGATACATAGAATTTCTTGTCACAGAGATCATCATGGTCCCAGGTCATTATTTCATGTATTATATTTTTTTCATTACTTATTCATTGCAGTCAATTATACAATTTCATTTTTGAAATGTTCTAGCACCATTGATCATACAATACAATAGTTCGACCTTGGTATTTCCTCTTAATATATATATATATATATATATATATATATATATATATATATATATATATATATATATAGTATCGAAATTCACATAAATGTCGAAAATGAATAGCTATGCTGTATTTGAATTTTAAAAAAAGCACAAAACACATAACAGAAAAATTGCAATATGAGCACTGGTAAAAATGGTGGGTGAAGACATTAGGTTTATAATACCCAGAAATTCATATACAGATGTCATGTTGACACATGGCACACAGTATAAAGGCATTGGTTATATACAGTGACTTATCCAAAGACTGTGAGTTCAATACCCGGTGAAGGCGGTGGAGAACTTCCAGCAGGGAAATTAACAGGAGATACCTGATTACTGACATCCATTAAACATGGTTCGTGAAACTAGAACCGTCTACCCCAATGAGCGAAATAAATGGTTAAGTTCGACATTCCAACCTCTTGAAGAAGGCTGGAGCGTACAACGACCGAAACGTTATGACAAACATGGCGACAAAGATAAGGACAATAGTCCGAAAAATGTAAATTATGTACATTATACCGCATCTCAGAAATATAGATAGATATTGAATTTATTTAAATACGTTGGATTTATTCAACAGATAACTCTATCTCCTCTCATCAATTTACGCCTTTCCAATGCTCCTCGGGTGTCATTCTATTAGACCAAGTGCTAAAAGAAAAAATTCTTATAATTTATTAATTTCCATTAATCACTAAAACTTTATGCTAATACATTTTGTGTATACCAACCCGCATAAGAAGTTGATTTAACATTTTTAAAAAAGTACAACGAAAACTGATTATTTTCTTTAGCATTTTTTCTGCTCTCATTCTCAAGGAAAAGACCCGGCAATTTGAGATAAAAAAATCGCGATCTGTGCAAAAAATTAATTACTCATCTGTCAAACTGATATGTCCACGGCATGTTCTGCAGTAAGAAAGTATGTACTAATATCCAGCATTCCTAAGACATTCCCGGATCTTTCAGAACTTAAAATTGATCGCGAATGTTCAATTCCTCCTGAAAGTTTATCGACAATAGCTCTTCCCATGCTCACAAGGGCAAGTGAAGAAAATTAGAAGATAGGGCTCAGTCTCACAAATAGCAAATAGAATTACTTTTTTTGTTTTAGGAAATGTGCTTTCGAATGATATTTTTCTATCAAGGTAACTCCATGTTCATATGCAAGTTTTTATTAAGTTTTTTAATCCTTCTACTTTGAATTGTCTAAAAGAGTCTTCTTCGTTGACATAATTTTGTACAGCATAATTTTTGCTGAAAAAAAAAATCCAAAAACAAAACAAGACAAAACAAAAACATGAGAAACAATGGTCAGAAGAGCTGGGAAAATGATTTTTAATGGTGATTACTTTTTGTCACTGAGGAATTAGTCGGTGAAATAAAACAAGGGAATTATGCTTCCATTTCCGCTGCTGTTTAATATATAATGGCGCATAAAGACGCCAGAAAAGTCAATTCTAGAACGTCGGCCTGTCATTTGATTTAAGGAAAGATTAGTCACCCATGATGATACGACTTATCTTGTAACCCCAGAGTCCAGAACATGACAGCGAGTCAATTCAATGTAAGAGTGTCCCACAAAAAAAGCAAGCCTCTTAGGAAGCAGTTAAAAAAGGCTCAGTTCCGTCGGCATTCCTCTTTATTGCTGCCTCAGGCTCAAATCATTTAAACTTCTCTATTTTAGGTTTGGGGCCAGATAAAAGGAAAGTAATTATCTTGCTCTTCATGAGGCCACAATGAAACACACGGTTAGTTTAATGTGGTTTGCCCAAAAGGAAGTAACACACTTGAATAGTGGATGAAAAATTACCCAGTCCCCTGAGCATTTCTCTCTGTAAGCGTCTCTGGCCCTTAGCAATAAATTTATTCCTTACTGTTTTTAACTGAAAAGACACATACTATTTGGTGGGGTATTTATATAGCAACTCTTGTCAGTTTTATGTAGAGTTGTGATAAGCCTGTTTTTAACCCTGATACAAAATGTATAATTGCGTCGGCATCCCTCTTCAGATGCGTCATTGGGCAATGGATCCACCCAATACTACTTTAATTGAGGGGTCAGATACTACTCGGAGGTCAGATTGCTATCTTTGTCCTCTTAAGGCTGAAATGTGACTCAGAATTGGTTTAATGAGGTTTGTTTAGCTGTAGGACACCCTCCCGGCAGTCGACCGTAAACATTTTTCTGTTCGGTTAGTACTGTACTTTACAGGGCTTCAGACACAGGGCAGTGTATCCAACATGTACCTTTAAGACAATGGGACAGTTGCTGGATGTGGGACCCCACCTGCTTGAAATATGAACTATTAGCATTATCTCACAAGCCAATAAGTAATTAAATTCACCCTGGCTGGTTCTTCAAATGTTTGGCTTGTATTAAACATACCTGATTTCTCCTACTTTTTGATCATTCTTTCCCTATAAAATGTTGGCCTGCTTTTAAAATAACAGCAGGTTAGATATTTGTGGTCTTCTCTACTTCATTTTCCGGCTTCCTCATCAATTCATTGTTACGTTTTTTTCTTTTCTGTGTCGGAAAATTAAAATTGAAATTGTCTTATTGATAAGGTTCCTGTATTTTACAAATATTGGTTTAATGCAAATCTTTGTTTTGCAAATTATCTATTTATTTTTACTAGTAGCAGTAGTAGCAGTTGTAGAATTAGCAGTAGTAGTATTAGCAGCAGTAGTAGTAGTAGCAGTAATAGTAGTAGTAGTTGTAGCAGCAGCAGTAGTAGTAGTAGTAGTACCTGTAGTAGTAGTAGTAGTAGTAGTAGTAGCAGTAGTAATAGTAGTAGTAGTTGTAGCAGTAGTAGTAGTAGAAGTAGTAGTTGTAGTTGTTGTTCTTATAAACTGTTGTTTTCATCTCTCTCACTATCAATCTCTCTCTCTCTCTCTCTATATATATATATATTGCATTATTATTGTTACTCCTTTGAGAGTTCTTACCTACATTATCTGATGATATTCTATTGGAGTTTGAGCCACAGTAAGCCTCTTCAAGCCTATCGGACTCTTTTCAGTATTCTGGCTGATCTAAATAATGTTGTTATTTTGGTGATCGATAATGATCCACTTATTTCCAAGCCCTCCAGTCCCTTTACCAAACCTTTGCTCACTGTCCCGAGCGCATCAATTACAGTTATTATCACCGTCACCTTCTGGTTTCAACTTTTTTGCTGTTCTCTAGCAAGTTCTGCCTACTTATCTCCCTTTAAGCTTTCTTTCATTTTTACAATATAGTCTAACGGGACGGCAAAGTCCACTATTCGGCACGTTCTCTATTATCTTATTATTGTTATTCCTAGAGAGTTTTTCACATCATCTTTAGCTGATGGTGTTTCACTGGAGTCTGAGTGACAGCAAATCCACTCAAGTTTCCAGGACTCTTCTCAGTATAATGGCTGATCTCAACAATGCAATAGTTTAGATAATCTCCACTCGTTTTTTTATTTCCACTCCTCCAAACCCTTTATCAATCTTTGGTAACAGTACCAAGAGTACTAATTATAATTGGTATAGATGTCACTTTCATGTTCCATTTTGTTTCAGTTCCCCAGTAAGGTCGGGGTATTTATTCTTATTTTCACTTTCTTTTAATTTTACACTGTGATTAGCCAGGATAGCAAAGCCAACAATTTCGCAAGCTCCTTTTTTTTGTTGATTATTATAATGTCTAGTCATATGGCCGGGACTGAGTGATCTATTTGGATATCAAAATGTGTCATTTTCCAGAACTGATATTGGGTTGTGCATATTCGTATAGTCAAATCTAAATTATTGCAGAATTTGGAGTGGATTCCCTCCCAAACCCAGTCGTGTCTAGTCTTATACTCATTATTAGCTGATTTGCTGCACTCGCTTATTATGTGATTGATGGTTTCGCCTCTATCATCTCATGACCTAAATTTACTATTTCCTTGTGTCTTATCTATTCTTGCTTTGGTATGATTGGCCCTGACAGAGTTTGGCCTGCCCCGAAAGTCAATCGTCTTCCTCGGACGCTAAAACTCAACTCACTCACTTTTCTCAAATGCCCCAAATCCTCCGCACACGCTTCTAGTGCATGACGTCACATTTTATCTGGTTTTTTTTTTATTTTGACATCTCCGAATGACACATCCACCTCGCGCCCGCGTGAACACCTGCGCTCATGTTGCACCTAACTAACCCATGCTCTAAGCGAAAGGTTCTCAGCCTAACTAAACCGAAAGGCAAGATATATAAAACGAAATCCTTCGGCCATTATATTACATCTTCATTGTCTATTTTTTTACGCTCGAACTCTTCGATGGCAAAGAGGAAGCATAAATTTAAACAAAAAAAAAAGGTTTTTGATGCAAATTCAACTTCCTGCACATACACCCAGAGAAAGAGAGAAAGAGAGAGGAGAAGAGAGAGAGTGGGGAGGAAGGGAGACACACCAACCCATGTGTGTGTGTGTGTGTGTATGTGTATGTATGTGTATTGAATACGAAGGAGAAATAAAGTGTCTTTTAAAAAAATTGTGAAATTCATGCCTGAAAGAAATAAGATTGTCACAATAGCTCCAGGAGGAGCAACTAATAAATATGTTGTTTTTTTTTGTCAGTTACTTCATTAATTCTTTCTTCGATACTGAATTATTATTCCATGATATGTTTATCTGCAAGGAATACAATTATAGCATTAATTTGAATAAACTAATCTAGTTTGTTTAAATACTGTTTTATGAATGCAGAATGTTTTGCTATTAAATGAAAAATGTTTTGCGTCTCATCAATAAGTAGTTTATTTACTAATGAAAAAAAAGGAAAATTTAAGAACTAAATGGGAGAATTCCATAACTTTTTGCTTGAAGTAGTGTATAAATGCTTTCTCTCTAATTGTGTACCTACAAATTTAACCCCAACACACACACACACACACACACACACACACACACACACACACACCATGGGGGTTGAGCACTCTGGCGAAGGAATTTTCGGCCGACTTTCGCATAATGCAAAGCTCTTCGAAAGAAATGAGCACTCGGGTAACCGATAGGGTATAAACATTTAAACAAACAGACGCTGCTGCTGCTGCTGCTGCTGCTGCTGCTGCTGCTGCTGCTGTAGCTACATAATACCTTAAAAATTCCCCTAGCCAACGTGGCACGCTTGTTGGCCGAGCGGTCTGAGAGTTAGTCTAACGTAAAGTCGGATGGGTTTCGATCCCGGCTTCGAGTGTCCTACGTGTCTAGCCACACTGGAGAGTTCTGATAAAACGAAACAGCCTGTCTGTGGATGACTATATATAGATATATACTGCCCGATTGGCTGGGCAGAAGAATGTACCGATTCCTTCTCTGCTTTTGGTAAGACACCCACATCCTACTAGTGTTCTAGATATGAAACTAAATAATCTCATACTGAAGTTCCAGTAATACTGGAGCTTTGGGAGAATGCGATGTTTCCCTTCATTACCATCGCTCTCAGGTCTACTCTGGCCTGGAGCGATAGCTCCTGATAGGATCATATCTATTGATCAAATAGAACCCAACTGTGTACTTATGCTAAACTAAATTGGTTGAAATAGGACTGTTTTGAAATTTAAACTACGTACTTGTGCTAAACTGAATTGTTTGAAATAGAACTGCTTTATAACATTGAAACTGTTCTTATACTGAACGGAATTATTTGAAATAGAACTGATTTTTATATTTAACTGTGTAAAACAAATGCTATTCTGATACAAAACTGAACTGCTTTAAATAGAACTGCTTATATGTATAAAAATGAATTTGGTATCAATAACATACAATGGTCAATGTGCCATATAACCAAAGTAAAACTTAAGTAAACTAAATATATATATATATATATATATATATATATATATATATATATATATTAGAGAAAATTGGAAAAATAACTCTGACGTTAAGAAATATAAAATATGAAAATGAAAATATTCAACTGAGACATCCTTTATATAAACTTTCCCAACAATCCAGCCGGTCCGATTATTATCGTCGTAGCTTACTGGCTGGTGCCAGACTGCGGCCTTAAACTACGCGAATTTGAACTACAGTCTCACAATTACGTTCACATTTGGAATAATACCTTTGGGAAAGGTATGAACCCTCACTCAGCTATGGTTAAATAGAATCACTGCTGTTCGGCTACAAGGAAGACGTTGGCGTTAACTAACCCACGGAGTTTAATATGCCATTTAATAAAGAAAAAGGTTAAACAAAACATCATTAGGGCAGTACAATTCTTACTTTATATATTTTTATGAAAGAAAAGTTTTCAAATGAATAAACAATAGCAAATTTTTTAAAACATCGCTCTACAAAGTTATGGCGTTTCGTTTCAAACAAGACTGAAGTCTTTTTTGTGTGAATGTAAAAAATACGTCTCTGTTGTTATTTTTTTGTGTTGTTGATGTTGTGGTTGTTGTAACTGTTTTAGTTTTTGGTTAGAATTCATAACATAAATATTGAATGCATTGGTCTAGTGGGTAAAGTGTTCGCCAATGGTCCGGGACACCTGGGTTCAGTCCCAGGTGGCGTCATACCAAACACTTAAAAAATGGTACTTGTTACTTTCTTGCTTAACACTCAGCAATATATAAGGTACGTAACAAGGGTAAAGTTGAGCAATCCAGAGAAAGGAGTAGCTTCGTCCCCTACACCTTGATGTAGTAGCTATTGAAAAATGAGCCTTCGGATCGCCCTCGACTACGGTTGCCAAATTTACTTACTTTTACTTTTAATAGAACCATAATATAAATTAGAAAAATTGTAACTATTCACGGTTAATCTAACTAATGAAGAAGATAGGTTATAAAGACACGACCTTGTTTATAAATATATTATTTGAACTAAAACAAGACACGAAAATCATTCTACAATGATCATTGAGCGTTTAAATTTTCTAATAAAATTTTCAAATCTTTAAAACGGAAATTGCTTGTTCCTTTAATTATCTTTGACTAAAGTATTATGAAAATCTACTAATTAAAGATCTCGAATGAATACCTTTTTTTTTCATTCTACAAGAAACTGTTTTTTCGAACACACAAACAGTCTCGTTTGAAATAAAATGCGATTATCGTTGATGATCAATTTTTTTCTATTTTTCATTTGAAAATATTTTTACAGATGAAAAAAAAATATATATATAACTATTCATAGAAAGAACGTTTCGTTGTATCACAACTCTTAAGTATAGTTAGACACGAGAGATGCTTTAAGCTGGGTTCGAAACTCAGCTGTTTTCACGTCGCTCAGATACCTTACTCTTGAGCCAATGTCATTCTTTACGTTAAGAAGGATTTTTTTACGTATACTTTTATATATACACGTTATCGGTTAACGATAGTGCTCCATTTTTTAGAATAGCTATTGCGTTTCAGCTTAAGTGGTTGCCAGCAAATCCCTCACTTGTGTGCTCAACTTACGTGGATGGTGAGCATGCAATTATGTATATGTTAAAAAACAAAACCGAAAGTATATATATATATATATATATATATATATATATATTTGTGTGTGTGTGTGTGTGTGTGTGTCTGTGTGTGTGAGTTAGTGTATGTGTATGTATGTGTATACCCTCCGTGTGTGTGTTTGAGTTTTAGTGTATGGATTTTTGCGTGTGTGTGTAAAAATGGGAAGCTGGAAAGTATATATATATATATATATATATATATGCGTGTGTGTGTGTGTTAGTGTGTTAGTGTGTTTGTGTGTGTGTGTGTTCTAATATTACATCGAAAGTATTGTCAATTGATGACTCATATATATGCGAGTGTTTTTGTGTGCATATATATATATATATAGGTGTGAGTGTTGTTACAAAGTAAAACTGAAATCATGTATATATGTGTGTGCGTGTATGTGAATGTGTATGTAAATATGTGTGTGATCTAATATTACATCCAAAATGTTGTCAATTGATGACTCATATATGTGAGTGTTGTGCGCATATATATATATATATATATATATATATATAGGTGTGTATGTTGTTACACTGTAAAACTGATAGCATGTGTGTGTGTGTGTGTGTGTGTGTGTGTGTGTGTGTGTGTGTGTGTGTGTGTGTTTGTGCGTGTGTTTACAAAAATTCCCGAAAGCATATCAAACTTTCATATTCGTTATGTTTCGTTGTATAACACGTGTTTTTGATATCAAAAGATTCTTCACGTATTTTTAGAATTTTTTGATCGACTGTTTCTTCCAAATAGATCTAGTTTCCATTCACGTTGTAAGTTCTAATGGACATCTATTTTTTTTACTTTTCTTTACTTGGTCGAACAAGTCTCTCATAGTTGATTGCTTTCTCAAGAGATCCCCTGATTCATGTGTGTGGTCGTGTTTACTCTCTTTACAGACTGATAGATTGTCCTTCGGGACTGATTCACAGCACCAACTATTTTGCCGGGTTCTGGGCTGCATACATTTGACCTAAGGAAGTGTGTCTATATTTTCGACCTTGTCAGCAACACGACATCACACTCAAATCAAAACTAGTCTCTCTGGCATTGTCATCAGGTAGTTGAATCAATTTCTTTTTATCCAGGGATGTAAAGTTGTTTTAAAAGAATAGTAGTGGCAATGTTTAACCCACACAAACATATATATATATATATATATATATAGTGGTGAAAAAAGTATAAGACACCCTAATAAATTTTGAATAATTTTCTTTTTATCTTCACAAACTCCTCGGAAAATTTTTGTGCGTTACCTAGATTCGATTGTGTTTGTATACATATTCGATTTTATACCAACGTTCAACATAAAAAAAAAAAAATTACTAACAAAACTTCATTTTCGAGGGTGGAAATAATTATAAGACAGTTCTGAAAATTTGCATACTTCAGAATGCTAAATAAACATTGAGTGCGTGCACAGATTATAAAAAGACTCTTATCATTATTTTAACCCACGTAAGTCCATTTTAAACATTTCATAACTGATTACAGTTACGGCAAAATGCCTAGGAGCTCCCCACTTAATGAAAATGAAAAAGGGGAAATTTGTGTCTGTAAACTAGAGCGAAAATCTATAAGTTTCATTGCATGGACAAAGGCAAATGGGAAACCGTGGTATTTTCTGATGAGAACAAGTTTCATTTGGATGGGCCCGACGGCTCTCAGTGTTATTGGCATGATTTAAGAAAAGAGAAACAGCTGCTTTAGAATAGACCATTTGGAAGAGGATTTGTTATGGTTTGGGGAGAATTTTCTGCGTCTGGAAAAGCTGATTAATCGTGATGGGAGGGAAACGAAACTCTGCTCGATATATCAATGTGCTGGAAAAAAGTATTTTCCCATTTATGAATCGTCTAGACACCAATAATGCCATTTTTCAACAGGACAACACCGCCATACACACTTCTAAGCCCAAGAAAGACTGGTTTAAAACTAAAAAAAACTTTCTTTAAAATTTTTTGGGTGGAAAGTTGTTATAAAATCGAATATGTATACTAAGATCATCGGATCCAGGTACCACATACACATTTTTTGTGGAATTTGTGCTGTAATAAGAAAACTATTATCAATTTAATGGAGGTGCCCGTGGTGTAATGGTTATCGTCGTAGGAAATGGACACGGCGACACTAGTTCAACTCCTGGACGTGACTGATTGCATTTCACATAGCACTAATACCCTTGGGAAAGGTATGAATGAAAATATTCTCCCTCCAGCAATGGGTAAATAGTAGGGCAGACTAGGTTCTTCAGCCTTGGTGAGACAACTAGTCAAGTAGAAGGAAAACTCTGAATTCAAACCTGTTAAACTCCGCTTAAAAATTGACCTTGTGTCATATCCTGCCCGAGTGGAGGGGTTGGGTAAATATGATTATCAATTTAATGGGGTGTCTTAGACTTATTTCCACCATTGAATATGGTTTCAAGATTTGAATAGTATTTTGTTCCTTTATTACAAATCCTCTTTACGACCAGTCGATGGGGATTAACATTCGTTGACATTATTATCTCGTAAGAGGTGTGAGAATCTCTATACCCCACAAAAAGTAATGTTCTTGGTGTGAAACTAAACCACATCTGATAGACAGGCTCTCTAAATGGAGAGCTGGACAGTGTAAAGTACTCCTGCGTTTTTCCAAGGTCCATTTTGATATTATGATTGATAGAATCTCTAAGGGTTCTTTCTGTACGCCAAATCAATTTGTTTACAAGGTATTTATAACTCACAACCAGGTAATGATGGTTTTATGTTGCAATCTGAAAATACTAGATCCATGCAAATGCATTTGCCTGATCTTGGGGATTATAATTTCATTTCTTTTTTTTTCTGCTTCTGACAAACCAAGATTATTCAGGTATGTAGAGAGTGAATTCGCAATAAAAACTCGATATCCGACTTAAGTGGGAAATATATCGGTTGATCAGCCGTTTTGCACGCATTGCCCTAGTTGACCTCCGTACTCTTCTTCCTTACTTTGATGTGTCTAGTCCATGTTTTCCTCAAAACCAAAGGTTACCTCATTGGCGTAAATTCTCTTTGAATTAACTGGCCAGATCACAAGATCTGGTCGTTGGGTGGTTAATGTTTTCTCAGTTGGAAAGGCGAGATGACGTTCCAAATCCACTGCGACGCTCTAGTTCGCGCAACGATCAAACAACAAGTAATTGTATCAATTTAGAAAAGTAATTCCTTGAATGTTTCCTTTGAAAAAAAAGTACTTGTTTTCTATTAGAAATATTATTGGCAGCTTCTCGGCACTTTTTTTATAGTTGCGGAAATGATCGACAACATTTAGTAATGTCTCCACGTTTAGCTTTTTAGCAAATACTCACAAAGACTGAAAGATATGCTTGAGGTAGGAACTTTTCCAACATTCATTGCATGTTTAATATTTTTTAGACTTCCACCATCTGAGTTTAAATGGCGTAGGTAGAATATCTTATACTGTCTTTATAGGTAGAATATGGTGGGGTATGAAAAATTCCAGAACACCTGAAGAGGATAAAAAATGATGTCACATTTCATATTTATCTCTATTATAACGAGAAAGGTGATGATTAAAACATTGTTTGTTTGCTATTTGGGGTTTAATGGCCCATCAGCCTTTGAATGTTATTCAATACCAAATCGATTTTTATACAAATTAACTGTTCTATTTCAAACAATGCAGTTTAGTATGAGTACACACCTTGTCAAAAACATTTCTATTTTAAGCTATTCGTTTTAGTCAAACAATTCTGATTCAAACAATTTAGTTTAGTATAAGTATAGTTTTTTTTAGCATATAAACAAGTTCTGTTTCAAACAATTCAGTTTAGCATAACTACGCAATTTAGTTGTATTTGACCCATATATAGGACCCTATCAGGTCTGCCACTCCGGGCCCGAGTGGTCCTGGTCGTGCGGGATATCGCCTGCTCCTTGCCCTTTTTTTTAGTGTGAGACAATTAATATATATTTAATACATATTTCGTTGCAAATTATTCAAAAATATTCTGTATTCTTTGTAAGACAACCTCATAAGATTGGTGATGGTTGCACACACACACACATTCCCCTCTCCTCCATCCCTCTGTCTCTCTCTGTATCTCTCTCTCTCTCTCTCTCACACACACACACACAAACACACCTACCCATACACGCTGAAACAGATCTATCTATTTATCTATCTGCCAGTGGTTCGTCCCATGTTTTTACCCATAGAAACTTTCGACATAGAATTTATTCCGGTAGACCCTCAAAGCCATTTGATGTTAATAAATTTGTTTCGTTTTCTTATAATTAAATATGATTTGGAATCCTGTTAATTTATTTTGTTCATTGGTTTGGGTTCTTTGTTTAATGTACTATAAATCTTTATGGGTAATTTAATGCTGAAGCCTTCCTCTCAGAAGAATAGTATTGATGCGACTTAACCCATAAATTGGAGGATAATAGATTCATGCCTTCAAGCCCCATCTGAAGGGGTATGAAGGGAATCATTGGTCTAGTTGGTAGACTGTTCACCAATGGCCCGGAAGACCAGGGTTTAATTCCAGGTCGAGTCATATCAAAGACTTAAAAATGGCACTTGATGCCGCCTTGCCTAACATTATAAGGTAGAGATCAAGGGTAAAATCGTGCAATCGAGGGAAAGGAGTAGAACCCTCCCCTAGAGCTCTGTATAGTAGCTAATTAAAAGGGAGCCTTAGGGTCACTCTCGAATACGGTCACTAATTTTACTTACATTTTGTACATTATTTGGGCCAACAGCCTAATGAGTAGAGTGCTCGCCAATGGTCCGAAAGACCGATGTTCAATCCTAGGGCGAGTCATACCAAAGGTCCAAAAATGATATTTTATACATCCTTGCTTAACACTCAGCAATAAAAGTTAAGGATCAAAGGTAAAATGGAGCAATCTCGGGAATGGATTAGCGTCTTCCCCTACACCTCTGTATAGTAGCTATTGAAAAGGAAGCCTTCTGATCGCCCTTCACTAAGGTCGCTAACTTACTTTACTTGTGTATTATTGTCGTATATTTCTTGGCCATAAACGTTAATATCTAAGAAAATTAAATGGAAAATGAATGCTTCAAAAAGATTATGCAAAATGCTCTAGGCACAAGATCTTCACAACTAAGGCGCCTCTGGTGGTGTAATGGTTAGCAAGCTCGGCTAGCAAACCTACACGAGTGAGTTCGAGTCTCATTGGGTGCCCCTTTCATATGGCCTTGTGCCACGTCTAAGCAAAAAGCTTAGTAAATTTCCACAAGATGTTCACACCTGCACAATAAAACCCTTGTCTCTGTCTATTATGGACAGATAACTATTAGTAGTACAGGACATTAGATTTTTTAGATGAATTTTTTTTCGAAAATTGTTTCGTCTTTTCTGCTTGTTTTAAGACTTCTAACCAGACGAATTTCGGGGCAGTAGCACAGACCAACTTCTTTTCTGAGGGGTAACATTACACCTCCCCTCACCCAACGAGTGTCACAAAATAATCTGACGGTGAGGTTCCAATAATGCTTGAGTATTGGGTAAATCGGAGTACCCTTTCATTGCCATCGTTCCCATGTCTACTCTGGTCCGAAATGGTAGTACTCTTTTGGGTTATATCTATGGGTCAAATTGAACTAAATAGCGTTCTCATGCTAAACAGAATAGTGTGAGATTGAACAGTTTTTGACACTTAAACTGTGTACTTATGTGAAAATAATTGGTTTGAACTGTTTATTTGAATAAAAATCGGTTTGGCCTTAAATAAACAGTAAAGGTTTATTTGCCAATAGCCCAAACAAACAAGCAAACAGACAAATTTCCCCTCTAAGTTCATTATCATCTAAAAATCTAAGACAGATGAATTATGATCCTAATCTTTCTGGGCAGATTCACCAAGTCAAACAGCAAATTTCGTAGTTGCAATTTAGTACTTGATTTTCCACTTCTACCATTTTCTCTATACTTGGCGCCGCTCAGGAGTTGCTTAAAGCAATGATACTTGTACTTTTACTTTTGTTTCGTTTTTGTGATTAATACCATATCAGCCATTGTGATAGAAAAATAGTCATCATCATCATCATCATGTCGTGCCCCTAGCACGGATATCCCTGACCCTCTCTTGCCACTTCTCCCTATCATTCATCGCCTCTCGTTGGTCTTCAGGGCTACATCCCGTATCCTCACATAGCTGCTGTCTGTATGTTCGTGCTGGTCGTCCTGCTTTTGCTTGGCCATATACGGGGGTCCATAGGAGTACAGTACTTATGAGCTCGTCCTTGCTTTTCCAGCAGTGCCCTGCGTGTCTGGTTTTTCTAACTTGGATAGTTTTCGTGACGGGAGGAAAGGTGGCCGTATAGTTGGTGCCTTGTGGGGTGTTGTCGTCAGGACTTGTTCAATATTGCTCGCAACATTCTTGTTTAATTGCCGTCTAGCTTCTTCTCTAGCCGTTTTGTTAGCGTCCAAGTAGTGCATCCATACAGCAGTATCGATACGACCGCTGCCTGGAAGAAACTGCGTTTCATTTTATCGGTCAGGTCTGATTTCCATAGCCTATTGATAGCTGTCCATGCCTTCGTTAGCCGTGTTTAGAAGAATAGTAGTGGTACTTTTTAACCAATCATTGGTGGGATAAAGGGTTTCATACCTTTTCAATGGTAGCACTCCGAAAGCGCGGCTGGATTTAAATCTCTCTTATTACAATATGTTGTGTATCCAAAATCATAACATTGATTTACGAGCTTCAATGAATTATTTCTTTATAAAAAAATATCTCTCATTTTATTCTATTAAAGGGCCCACTGTTTCTTATTAGTTGAGAGATTGATAGAGAGACATCTACTCAGAGGGAAGGCTTCTTCTTCCCATATCTTCTTCCAGGAGCCATGGGGTGACAACGCTTGCACCCCCTTGCAAGCTCGTCAGAGATGACCTGATCGGCTGCGTGTCCCACGCTTTACTCCGGTTCTCAGCACTCTGTCTAAAACTGACCACGTAGTTCTCATCACCTGGTCTCCTTCCGTTTACACACTTGTTGTACCCGTGTAACCTGATGTGCTGTCATATCTCTGTTTACTCATCACAGCGTGACAGCTTGTCAAATCACACGGGGCCACTAGGAACGAACCAAAAATCCATGTATGTTATACATCAAATATCTTTGATCAGATGCTATTTACCAACCCCTCCACTCGGGCAGGATATGACACAAGGTCAATTTTTAAGCGGAGTTTAACAGGTTTGAATTCACAGTTTTCCTTCTCCTAGACTAGTTGCCTAACCAAGGCTGAAGAACCTTGTCTGTCCTACTATTTACCCCTAGCTGGAGGGAGAATAATTGGATTCATACCTTTCCCAAGGGTATTAGTGCTATGTAAAATGCAATCAGTATCGTCCAGGATTTGAACTCGTGTCGCCGTGTTCATTTCCTACGGCGATAACGACTACACCACAGGCACCTTTGATCAGATAGTCAGTAACTACGCTACAGAGACCCCTACCATAATATCATAACTATGGCTCCATTTATGAGTCTAATAGATAAGTTTCAAAATATTTCACCTCTGATTTGCGATAATTGAAATTATTTAACTATAATTTTTCAAAATTGTTTTGTAAGGATTATTATCAGTTACTTAGTTACTAGGCTATTATTGGATAGGAATGATTACTTAAATTACTGATTATCGAATTGGAAAAAGTACTTAAAATTTCTTATTAGTAAAAAGGAATAATTACTTAAAATACTAATTACTGGATGGGAACGATGATTAGAATTAGTTATTATTGAATTGGAAATAAATTAAATTGCTTACTATTGATTAGGAATAATTCTTTACAATTAATTATTATTGAATAGGAATAGTTACTTCAATGACATATTATTAGTTTGGAATAATAACTTAAATGACTTGTTATTAGATTGAAATAGTTACTTAAAATTACTAATTATTAAATAGAATATTTACTTAAAATTATTTGAATTGGAAGAATTTCTTATAATTTCTTATTATTGAATAGGAATATTTACTTAAAGTAATATAATTACTTGTGTGAGATGGTGATACTTGAAAGTAGACAAGTGTATGCAAATTATTTCTGTTCAATCAGAAACCTCGATATGATATATAAGAAGCCCTCTTAAAAACTTCTACCCCAAAAATGTAAATATGGACCTATAATGACACGATTCCTAAACTTCAAAGCATAAAATTGTCTAAGATAGTTTGAAATAATGACAAACTTAATCTGTCATACAATTAATCAATATGTTAAGCATCAGAGAAAGACATCTTGTTATTTGTGGCAATAAATACATGAAAAGTTTTAAAAAATTAATCAAATAAAAGTTAAAACTGAATACATGTGCTTTAATCAAACAGGCGACATTTCCATACTAGACGGAAGCTCCCTGAAACTGGTAGACAAGTTCACCTACCTAGGAAGCAGTGTCTCATCAACCGAAAAAGACATTGACACGCGGCTAACGAATACATGGAAAGCTATCGATAGGCTATCGATCATATGGAAATCAGACCTGACCGATAAAATGAAACGCAGTTTCTTCCAGGCAGCGGTCATGTCGATACTGCTATATGGATGCACTACATGGACGCTATCTAAACGGCTGGAGAAGAAGCTTGACGGCGACTACACAAGAATGCTGCGAGCAATAGTGAACAAGTCCTGGAAGCAACACCCCAAAAACACTAACTATACGGCCATCTACCTCCCATCACGAAAACTATCAAAGTTAGACGAACCAGATACGCAGGACACTGCTGGAGAAGCAGGGACAAGCTCATAAGTGATGAACTCCAATGGACCCCCACATATGGCCGAGAAAAAGCAGGACGACCAGCCGGAACATACATACAGCAGTTATGTGAGGATATGGGATGAAGCCCTGAAGACCTGCCAGACGCGATGAACGATAGGGAGAAGTGGCGAGAGAGGGTCAGGGATATCCGTGCTAGGGGCACGATATGATGATGATGATGATGATGAGCGAATCAAGTATGTCTTTTTTATACAAATCATCATCATGTCGCGCTATCAGCACGAATATCCCTGACCCCCACTTCCTATTATCCATTGCTTCCAGTAGGTCTGCAGGTTCGAGCTAGTCGTCCTTGCTCGTCCATGTGAAGGGGTCCATAGGAGTACACCACTTATGACCTCGTCCCTATTTTTCCAGCAGAGCGTGCTTCGTTTAATGTTGATAGTGTTCGTGAAGGGTGGTAGTTGGCCGTACAACTGTTGCTTTTCTGTCACACCGGATCAAAGCGCAAATGGCAGTGTATTCCATTGCCTAAAGTTTATTAGAGAAAAATTCATATAATTTTTTATGTATCAGTTGTTTTAGAAAAATTGATATAATTTCCTAATTTAATAATTTCATTAATTCTCGCTCAAACTTTCAAAATTTTAATGGCATATGTAGAAACAACTACAATTCCTATCTGTGCCAAGAGCACATGGTCGAGTAGTTAAGATATTTGGTGGGAACATGCTTCTGGATAAAATCATCTGGAGTGTACAGCTTATTTCCTAACAGCTGTTAAGACTAATAAAGAGTACTTACTATAACTGTTATATAACATATGTCATGGATTTTCGGTGTGTTCCTAGTGACCCCGTGTGATTTGGCAAGCTGTCACATTTTGATTAGTAAACAGGAAGATAACGGTGGGTCAGATCACTTAGATCGAACAGGTGTGTAACCGGAAGGAGATCACGTTATGAGAACCACTCGGCCAGATTTAGACAGAGTGAAGAGAATCGCAGTCGAGCGAGGGACATGCAACCGAACAAAGGGTGTCTCTGAAGAGTTTTCTGGAGGGCGGGGGCAAGTGTTGGCCTCCCCCATGCTCCTGGAATATAATATGGGAAGAAGTCCTCTCTCTGAGTATATGTCTTTCCACCCATCTCTCACCCACCACAGAAATATCAACCCTTTCGAGAATAAAGTGTGAGAGATATATTTTTTTTATAAAGAAGTTTGTTCGTTTGTTCATTAATTCATCTTTGATTATGTTCTTGGTTGAGTCTATGAGACTCAACAACATATCTTAACACTTGTATCCAGCCATGGTTAACAAAATTAGAACAGTCTACACCTGTGGTTTAAATACATGGTTCAGTTCGAGATTCTTTGTGGATTCCTGAGTTCGACATGAAACACCTGAAGAAAACCATAGGACATAATTGCTGAAAGGTTGTGATTATAACAATAAACATGAGGCCAATGGCAAGAATATTCAAAGAAATAATACAATTTCTATGTACAATGTCTATTATTTCTTTTCAAGTAAATGCTATCTCTATCCCTGAAAAGAAAATATAAAATATTGAATAAATAATATTTATTCATATCCACACATGCAGTCAAAATTTGATATCATTTCTACGAAAATTGTCGAGGTTATTAGATTATGAAATTATGTATTTTTTCAGGAATATCCTATATATTTCAATTTTTTCCTTATATTATCAAGATTTGTAATATTGGCAGATCGGTAGGAATTCTTTTATCTTCCGCGATAGATATTTTTACTGGTTTCGTTTAAATGATGAAGAAATAAGTGCAGAACTTAAATCGTGCCAACAACGTGTTGATTTATACCAAGTGTTGCTTTTGTTGAATAGTGTTACTAACCACTGTAATCACTGAGTATTCTATAATGACCATGTCTTCTCTTGTCAGCATTTCCTATAAGGGAAAATCTAGTGTTTTAGTTTTATTTAGTTTTTTCATGTGAGCATCAAAAAGGAAAAAGGACTATAGTTACTTGACTGCCATTTGCTAAATTTAGTTTCCTCTAGTATAAATCCATAAGTACACCTAAGAAGAATCGTCAGTTCCGCTCGTTACACCAACGGTGGTTTCCTGATGATCCTATTTACCCAACCCCTCCGCTCCGGCAGGATATGACACACGGTCAATATTTTAAGCGGAGTTTAACAGGTTTGAATTCAGTGTTTTCCTTCAACTAGACTAGTTGCTCACCAAGGCTGAAGAACCCAGTCTGTCCTATTATTTACCCCTAGCTGGAGGGAGAATAATTGGATTCATACCTTTCCGAAGGGTATTAGTGCTGTGTGAAATGCAATCAGCCTCGTCCAGGATTTGAACTCGTGTCGCCCTGTCCATCTCCTACGACGATAACCATTACCCATTATATATATATATATATATATATATATATATATATATATATATATATATATATATATATATATATATATATATATATATATATATAATGGGTAATAATCAGGAAACCACTTATATATATATATGGTCAGGGAAAATTATTGATTTATTTGACTGTAAATGATTATCATTGAAAAAAAACGAATTTCTATCAAATTTCTGACTTTGAACTTCCTTTGGATATTGAAAATATTTAAGATGTACATTTATGTAAAGAAGAAAAGGGAAAAGTGCCAACGCCTACATTTATCTTATAATTTAGACAATAATTCTCAATATCTAGTTGCAATATTAGAAATATTATTATCGTTTAAATTCACGTCTAAGATTTTTCCACGCCACAGTAAATATTATGTACAGATATGTACACATACACACACACACACATACATATATATATATATATACATATGTATTTATATATGTGCATAAATGTACAGGTTCGTGCCTGCGTGTACGCATTCTTCCGTTTTCACAGCTATGAGAATAGCTTTAGCATCTGTGATGTTCACTTTCCGATATTATCGAAAAATTTTCAGAAATCAATTTTTATTAATTCCCTCTCTCTCTGTTTCTCTCTCTCTCGCTCTGTTTCTATCTCTCTCTCTCTCTGTCTCTCTCTCTCTCTTTATATATATATATATATATATAGTGGGTAGCAAAAGTATTTGGCACATTGGTTTTTTCGTATTTCTCAAAAAATATACAGCCAATTTTAATGAAATTTATACTCAATCTTTGAACAGACATTATCAATATAAAAATAATCAGAAAATGGAGAAATAATTTGTTGACAAAATATTTATTAACAAAAAAAAAATAATTAGCCAAATGAAAACGTATTTAGCACCATTTATTAATATTCATTTGCGTATCCTCTGTTTAGCCTTATAACCTCCAAACGCTTTGTATAGGTGTTTACGAGTTTCTGCCAAGCACTTAATGATAGTTTCAGCCATTCTTCTTCGCAAATTTTCTTCAATTCCTTGATATCTTGGGGATCTCTAGCATGCAGTATTTCTCCATTTTCCTTATATTCTTTGATTGATAATGTCTGTTCAAAGATTGAGTGAGAATTTCATTAAAATTAGCTTGATACTTTTGAGAAGTACGAGACAACCCAATGTGCCAAATACTTTTGCTAAACACTAGCAGGAGTACTACAAGGGGACACACTGGCCCCGTACATCTTTATCATTTGCCTAGACTACGTACTTAGAACATCGATTGACAAAATCAAAGAGAATGGCTTCGAACTGACGAAGAAAAGAAGCAGAAGATACCCCGCAACAACAATTACCGATGCCGACATAGCGATACTGGCAAATACACCTGACCAAGCCGAAACACTTCTACATAGTTTGGAACGAGCAGCAGCAAGCATAGGCCTCTATGTTAATGCACACAAAACGGAATATATGTGCTATAACCAAGCGGGGGACATCTCCACTCTAGAAGGAACCCCACTTAAACTAGTAGACAAATTCACGTACCTAGGAAGCAGCGTCGAATCAACCAAAAAGGACATCGAAACCAGGTTAACGAAAGCATGGACAGCTATTAATAGGCTATCGATTATATGGAAATCAGACCTAACCGATAAAATGAAACGCAGTTTCTTCCAGGCAGCGGTCACATCGATACTGCTATATGGATGCACTACATGGACTCTAACAAAACGGCTGGAGAAGAAACTAGATGGCAATTACACAAGAATGCTGCGTGCAATCCTGAACAAGTCCTGGCAGCAACACCCCACAAGACACCAACTATACGGCCACCTGCCCCCTATCACGAAAACTATTCAAGTTAGACGAACCAGACATGCAGGACACTGCTGGAGAAGCAGAGATGAACTCATAAGAGATGTACTCTTATGGATCCCCACACATGGCCGCGCAAAAGCAGGACGACCAGCTCGAACGTACATTCAGCAGCTATGTGAGGATACAGGTTGTTGTCC
This sequence comes from Sepioteuthis lessoniana, assembly GCA_963585895.1. Classification (NCBI taxonomy): domain Eukaryota; kingdom Metazoa; phylum Mollusca; class Cephalopoda; order Myopsida; family Loliginidae; genus Sepioteuthis; species Sepioteuthis lessoniana. The sequence continues at coordinate 25,520,485 of OY757930.1, read as the reverse complement.
TGAAGACCTACCTAGGGCGATGAACGATAGGGAGGAGTGGCGAGAGAGGGTCAGGGATATCCGTGCTGCCAGCACGATGTGATGATGATGATGATGATGATATATATCATAAGTGGATTCACTCTTTCGGATGATCACTCTTAAGAATGGTCTGAACCACTTTTCCTCGACAGCTATGACTTCAATAATATCACTCATATTCTGTAAAAATACTTTGGCATTAAATACCCCACAAAGATTGATTTGCCATTAAACAAAGAAATCAAATCGAACCGGCAGTGCATGATAACCATTTATCCATTATGTCTCGTTTAAGTCTCAAAACAAAGAATCCGACCAACAGCAAAATTTTTAAGACTTAAGAATATTTTCCTTGAAAATGTCACCATAATTAACTAACTCGATACGAGTGTACCAAGAATTTGTGTTAACTTTCTGAAATTATAAACAAAGAAAGAACTATTACACAGACATCAGTACAACGTCTTCGTAATGCTGTCTGCATTTGTCGAATTTCGATTTCCAATATAACATTTTCTTATTTTTTTGGAAAGCATTAGTACTGTCTGAAATCACAATTTTGTTGTCTTGTCATGGGCATCAATGTCTGGTCTATTCGCCCACTTATTATTATTATTATTATTATTATTATTATTATTATTATACTTTTTACAGGTTTTTAACACCAGTATAAGTTGATGGTCTTTCACCGGAGTCCGAGAGAATGCAAGTCTCCTCAGTTCTCCTGGACTCTTTTCAGTATTCTGGCTGACCTTAACATGCCTGTTGTCTCGATTCATCCCCTGATTCCCAGTTCTCCCAGGCTTCTTTTTAAGCCTTTGGAGTACGTGCCACGTATGCTATTTACTATTGGTATCACCGCCATCCTCAGTCTCCACACTTTTCTAAGTTCTCTGGCAAGATCCAAGTAGCTGGTTCTTTTTCGTTTTATTTTATTTTCCGTTTGTTATCCATTAGAATGGTAAAGTCCACTTAATGGCAACTCCTCTTTGTTTTTTGTTAATTATCACTTGGTCTAGTTTTCTGGACAGGAGTGGGTAACCGATTTTTTATCGAGATTTCCAAGATAATTTTATAGTTTTAATTTTCCTGGAGAGATTCTGGTTTCTGAATGAACAATTTAGTTGTATGTTAATTTTCAATTTCATACCCAATTCCCAGTTGACTACCTATGAACCCAGTTGTGTCTAGTCTTATGCTCGCTTTCTGCTAACTTGCTATTTTCACCTATTTCCAATAATGATTTCGTCTCTATCACCATATACTCAACACTATTCCGTTCTGCATTATCGATTTTTGCTTTAATTATTTTTGTTATTATTTTATTAATTTGAAATTTTTTCACACCAGCATTAGCTGATGGTTTCTCACTGAAGTTTGAGTGATAGCAAGTCTTCGCACGTCTCTCGAACTCTTCTAAGTATTTTTGCCGATCTTAACACTGCCGTAATTTGGATGGTCTCTACTTGTACTCTTATCACCATGTCCTCTAGTCCCTGTGTCAATCCTTGGGTGATTTTACCAAGAGCACCAATTTTTTTTCTGTTCCCAAGCAAGGTCCAGGAACTTAGCTTTCTTTTCGCTTTCTTTCAATTTTACTTTGCTGTTCGCTAGAACTGCAAAGTCCACAATTCAGCAAGTGCTTTTTTGTTGATTATCACAAAGTCTAGTCGTCTGGCCAAGATTAGGTGATTCGTAAATATCTCAAAATCTCAGGGAAGTTTGTGCGACTCATTCTCCAAGACAGATTCTGGGCTGCACATGTACCATTTGTTCGAATGGTCAAATTTAAATTTCTTGCACAATTCTCATTGGACCACCTTGCCCACCCTGTCATGTCAAATTTTTATTATTAAAAAGAATTTACATTTCGTGAGTTTTTCACACCAAACTTAGCAGGTGGTCATTTTCGAGTCTGAGTGACAGCAAGCCTCCGCAGGTCTCCTGGACTCCCTCTCAGCATTCTAGCCAAAATCGACAATGTCGTGGTCTGTATGTTTTAGATTTTCCCCCGATTTTCAATTCCATGTGTCTTTTTCAGGTCCTTGCGACCATTCCTGGCGTTCCAACCATTATCAGTATCAACACCAGTCTCTTTTTTCCACATCTTTTTCAACTAGTTGGAAATATTTCAGAACACTCAAAGGAACATATATTAGTCGCATCTGTTCGACGTTACTAATACTTTATTTATCAATGTAAAAAGTAAGTAAAGTTGGCGACCATAGTCGAGGGTGAACCGAAGGCTCCCTTTTCGATAGCTTACTTCACCAAGGTGTAGGGGAGGGCGCTACTCCTTTCCCTGAATTGCTCCACTTTACCCTTGATCCGTACCTTATAATGCTGAGTGTTAAGCAAGGAGGCATCAAGTACCATTTTTTGAGTCTTTGGTATGACTCGACCTGGGATTGAACCCAGGTCTCCCAGGCCATTGGCGAACACTCTAACCGCTAGGCCAATGTCCGGTTAAATTTATCAATGTAAAGAAGACATAATTTCCATAAAACAATAATAGGAAAAAGGGGATTTTTTAAAAATTATTTTCTTTCTTAAGTCAAAAACTGACAGACTTATGGACCGGCTTCGCTTAAATAGCGTAGACTCCAGGATAACATAAACTAGAAACAATCGGACAAAACTGCATTTTTGTCCACTTTAAATTAGTTATAAGTTGCAACTGTGATCGACTAGGAATTATTCAAGTGACTAAAGTTTCGGCATTCTGACAAGTAGAATGTTCCCAAACTAGAATATATCCGAGGCAATTGTTATGTTTTCACCTTCGACCCGGCCCAAAAAATGCTATTCCAAGGTGATGCACCGGAAGGAAGTGACATTCCAATGGCCAGTAATCGAAAAAGATTGCGTGAGCGGATTAAGGCTTATAATATGGGACAAGGTGAAGGTCCCACTGTGCCAATACAGACTGATGCACCGGAAGAGAGTGACCTCTGAACTGCATGACAGTTATTTCCGCTTGATGACGATTAAACATTCGATTTCAAAGATCCAGTGGGCGATCGTGTGGGCGTTCAATTATTATTTAACTCAGTTTAGTTCGAGTCCCAAGAAGTAGTTGCCAGGAGAATTCCAGACAGCTAGAGACAAGATGTGGTAGGGAAAGCCACACCCGGCCGAGGGGGCCCTCGGGAACCCCGATGGAGTGGACCCCAGCATCAATAGAACAAGAAAGACACAACGTGACAGTCATAACACTGGGGTCAAGATATTACAGTTTATGTTCGGTCTCTAGCTCCCTCTCACATGCAACCCTTGAACAACCCATTCGAATCCTTGCAATAAAGTGAGAGGTAAAATATTGTTAAAGAAGTCTTCCTGCGTTTTTATCACATCCTGCGTCTGTCTTTGTCACTGCGTCTTTATTATTGTGTCGTTATGATACGGCACATGACAATACAACACAATGAGACTCATACATTTTTCTTCGACGTTGAAATACAAAGGGATATGTTACTTGAATTAATTACTTGCAAAAAATATTTCCGACTCTGGTAAATCTAACCTCTTTTAAGGAATTGAACACTCCCGTATCCGATTGCGTAAAATGTAAACAATCGAAAGTTTATACAAAATGCGTTAAATTCCCGAGATGAAGTTAGGTCACCGATGGTATGTTTTTTTCTGTCTAATGAAATGTTAGGCGGGATTCGATTCAAGTTTGAAGTGTCCAGCGTGTCTACGCACACTAAAGAGTTCTGATACACTGAAACAGTCTGTCTGGGGATGACAATACATACAGAAGTAAGAAAATAAGAATCTATTTAGATTTTATATTTCTCTCCTGGTCAGCATTTGAGCACTTTTGATGACTGTTTATTCTCATTTAACCATGACATCGTACTTAGCGTACCAGACTGTGATATCGTCGTAAACGTGATCAGTCTCCAATCTGCTATTACGTTCACTAAAAAAGAAATATACTCTGTCTCTGTCTCTGTATCTCTGTCTATCTGTCTGTCTCTCTCTCTCTCTCTCTCTATATATATATATATATATATAAGCCCAGCCGAATAGAGCTATAGAATACACCGACTGCTTCTCTGTAGATAGGTAAGACTTCTCCAACAAGTGTTCTGGACAAGACACTAAACAATCAGATTGTAATGTTCCAGGAATGCGGAGTACCCATTTATTGTTATCGCTCCCAGGTCCACTCTGTCCTGGATTGGTAGCACTTGATAGGATCTTATCTATTGTTCGAATGGAACTAAACTGCGTACTTATGATAAACTGAATTGTTTGAAGTGGAAATCTTTTGCTATTAAAACTCTGAACTTATGCTAAACTGAATTATTTGAAATGGAACTGTTCTAACATTTAACTGTGTGTAAAGAAAAAAAAAACTATACTGATGCTAAATGGAATCGTTTGAAATATAATTGTTTACATTCATAAAAATGGATTTGACATCAAATAACCAACAATAGTTGATATGCCATAAAACCAAATCAAACAAAACATATATATATATATATATATATATATATATATATATATATATTTGACGCATCGGTAGTTTGCGCCAGTTATGTCTTTACCTAAGAAAAATACTAAGAAATATAATCAAAATCTTTAATTGAATTGTGGTAAAGAGTTTCTTTTTATTGGTATAAATTTCTCGAAAATACTTCCTTTCGACATGAATAATACCATTTATTTTTTACGTTATATACCCTAAAATTACACTCTCTTTAATGGGTATTAATACAAAATTTAGGTCTTCCATAAAATCTGTCCCAAAGAGTACACATAACAAACAATACCTTTCCTTTATATATATATATATATATATATATATATATATATGTCACATTTTCTCTTTTGAATATGTTTAATTCAATAGTGTAATATAATGGCCGAGGGATTTCGTTTTATGCCTTTGGGTTTAGTTAGACTTTGGGTTGAGTTAACGCGCACGTGGGGAGGATGTGTCGTACACAGATTTCAAAATAAAAGTCCCAGATAGAAAGGTTGACCAGTGGATGTGATGGACGTAATTCACCAGTAGCGCACGCGGAGGATTTGGAGGATTTTGAAAAAGTCAGTTGAGTTGAGACTATACTCCGAACGGGAAGGGTCAACTTTCGGGGCTCAATGAGGCCAGACGAATTTGCGCGCTACAGTCGCTGTACGAGATCGGGGGCAGGGGGAAATGCCAGATTTGAAAGAATGTGTATCTCTCTCCTTATGTCGAAGAACCTTTAAACTCAAAGGTAATAAAAAGTTTCGTACCTGAATTAAGAAGACGTAAGTGGTTTTCGTGTTTCGGGATTCCTATGTTCTATGTATATATGTTAAATATACATTCTATGTACGTTTCACGTTGCCATATCATGGCTATGTAACAATAGGAAAATTACTTTATTTCTGCCTATTCTATATTTGATCATTTCAAGTTTTCATATGTTTGAATTCTGGATGGAATGAGTTCAGAAAGGCACCGCATATTTTGGCTCCGACCGGAGTCATTTTCGGGAGAACAAATGATGAAATAACAAACACAATGACAAGTCATATATATTCAGCGGGAACAAACGAATTCTACGAAATGTAACTAAACATATATATATATATATATATATATATATATATATATATATATATATATATATATATATATATATATATATATATATATATATAATTCGTATGACTATTACATATTGGTTTTAGCTTTGGTCGTTGAATGTGGTAGAAGAGAAAATTAACACCGGTGAACATAATCAAGAACGTGTGAAAGCTAAAAATACAACTGCCGGTTTGAAAATTCACGCTCCATTGCGCATGTTCAGATTTAGATTTGAATTCAGGAATGCATTCCGATGCCTTTTATTTTTCCGTCTTTGTTTTATTTTCATTCACTTTATTTAGAATTTTGGCTCCATCCTGTCGTACTCTCTTCCTCTGGATATCATTGCTAATTTCTCAAAGTTAGAAAAAAAAAACTTATATAGATATTTTTTTTGTAAACATTGTTTTTTTTTTAATTTTCTATTGCACATTTCACTCAAGTGCATGGGATCTCTATGTCAAGTGATTCGACTTTTTTATTTATTTATTACGTATTGTTTTACGGAACCTTCTGTTATAATACATTAAATATACATATTTCAATGTAGCAAACTTTCACGCTGTTTTTGATGGGTTTGGCTGGTTTGTTCTGTTTTATGGCATATCGACCATTGCAGGTTATTAAATGCCAAATACTGTTTATACGTGTTTTTTATGTGAATAATTTATCGATAACATTATTTTAATGAAGACAAAGCTCATTTTTTCATGCTGTTTAATAGTTTCAAGAATTGATATTTATTGTTGGTACGAAGATAATTTGTTTTAAGTATTACTATCTAATAATAATAGTTCTTTTGCGCACAGTTAAATCGTTTCAAGTATTGCTATTTAATACTAATATATCCATGTAACACTAATTAGTTTGTATGCATTTAAATGGTTTCATGTATTGTAAATGGTTTAGTAGTTCTTTTTGACCAATAGATTGAATCATAATAGGTACAACCATTCCTGATCAAAGTTGACATGGGAGTAGTGACAATGAAGGAGTAATCCACATTACCTAAAGCACCTACATTGATTTTTTTTTGTTTAATGGCTTATCAACAGTTATTCAATTTTTTATTGATAAACAGTTGAGGAATTATTTAATCAATAGCTGGAGGGATAAAGAGACTCTTACCTTTTCCAAGGATTTTAGTCCAATAGTAAACGTAATGGCGTGCCTATAGATTGAACTCTCTGACTTCGATGTTACAGTATAGCACATTAGCCACTAAGCTACGACAACTGACCATCGCTAGTTTCAGTGTAAAACCTATAACAGAAAAAAAGTAAGGCACATGAAATCCATACACACATTTTTAATAAATCTATTTTACAATATTTCGTTGCTTGTATATATTGCTGTTTTCCAAATGGTGTCCATTAAATTCCTGGCGTTATTATGGCATGTTACGGGATCACGCTAGCAAAAGAGTAGATTGAAAGTCCACGATTTTATAGTATATAACTTTGCGCAAATAAACGACTCTTATTATGGATAAGTAATAACTTGAAACTATATTATTATTAGTATAGATAAGAATACTTGAGGGGGTGTCCTCGCGATGGACTGCGGAATCGTAGTAAGCGAGTTCGTACTCGAGTCGTGCTATTATATTCACTTGCGGACAAATGCCCTTAGGAAATGTATGAACCCCCTTATTCTTCCGGCTCTGGGTTAAATAGTACCAATACTGTTCTTCTTGGATAATGGCTTTGGCATTAAATAACCAACGAAGGTTGATATGCCATTAAACAAAGAAAACAAGAATACTCGAAGTCGTACAGCTTTTTTAATTATAATTATTTGTATTAGAAAGAAATATTCCTTATTATATCACTGGCTCATATAGATATGTTCGAATATTATTCGATTTCAATCGGACGATATGCAAATAGGAAAAACTTGCAAGAAAAATGTACGTATAAACATGGACACGGCAACATGAGTTCAAACCCTGGAGGAGACTGATTGTATTTCACATAGCACTAATACCTTGGGAAAGGTATGAATCCAATTATTCTCCCTCCAGCTATGGGTAAATAGTAGGGCAGACAGGGTTATTCAGCCTTGGTGATGCAATTAGTCTAGGAGAAGGAAAACTCTGAATTCAAACCTGTTAAACTTCGCTTTAAAAATTTACATTGTGGTCATATCCTGCCAGAGCAGAGTGGGTGGTATATATTATAAATGTGGAAATAACACAACTATCTAACCTTAATCATTAAAAAAAAAACTATAATTATTGACATATTAAAATCAATCAATCAATTAATCGAATATATATCAACAAGCGTTCTTTGAATCTTATATTCCATATCCAACATTGGATCCAAGTACGCTCATTTGCTGTCGATGAATTTCTAGCCACAATAGTCAAACATCTTAGGGGAATACAAAGAAAAACACAAAATATCTAAAATTATTTTCCAGCCAACATCTTTATTTCAAAAATCAAGACTCGCATCAGTTACATCATTATAGAGAAGATGTACTTAATCAAGCAGGCATAAATGTTTTCAAACAAAAGGAATATCTCAGCAGACTTAGTGGAGTAATAAATAATTTGTTTGATACGGGTATTTTGACGAATGCTATAAATGCTCGCTTGAGTTTGGCATCTCAGCTGCGTTCGCATCGTTGCAAGTTAAAGAAATACCGAAACTTTTCTCTCAGTTTTGAAGAATTCTAATCAATTATTGGTCGATTGCGTTTCTTTTATTTCCATCCATTTGGAGTTGAATTGCCGAAACTTCAAACCTCCATCCAAAATATATTTTATTTTCCCTTTAGTAATTTTATCCTTATGCACATTCTAATGATCAAAGCAAATTCAGTTGGCTGTATCTTTTGTGTTAAGTCTAGTGTTTGTTTACTAAACAGATTTATAAACTCATTGCCTTGCTCAGGACCTGAGTAAACATGACTTCGAGGTTGCTATAGCTCCCGTTAAATCACCAAAGTTAAGTAGCAACAACCCCGCTCAGGACTTCGATGAGTGACTAGTTAGTAAGGTCGTTCCTAATGGAGTAGCTATTAAGTTGAATATGCGTTTTATGAGATGAATATATTTTTTACGAAGAAAATTTATAACCACATTTGTTTGCTCAGAAATGGAGTCAGGAAAAGTTAACTAGTGTCTTACCTTTCTGCAGAGATGCAGTTGGTTTATACTATAGCCGCAACCGACTGAGGTCAGCTTGTCTTTATTTACTTTGCAGATTTGTTAACGTATGTTGCTAGTTATCCAATTAATCGGGATTAAATGTTTTTGTAGATCCCACCACACCTTAAAGTTAAGTAATGGCCAATTTGCTTCGAATTGTGTTGAGTGGCAATTTAATGACATCAAGATGAAGCCCCACAACGCAAAACTTAACTGACAAGACATGAAGTTTTATGAATGAAGGTGACAATTATATAAATTGTAATTGGTGAGTTTGTAACAGAAACTAAAGGATTACTAAAGGGACTTGAGGACCTTGAAGTTGGCGGACGAGTGGAGATCATCCAAACTACTACGTTATTGAGAACGGCCAGAATACTAAGAAGAGTCCTGAAGACTTACTCTCAATCAAACTCCAGTGAAAGACCATCAGCTAACGCTGATGTGAAAAACTGTAATGAGTAAATACAGGGTGACCCCCCCAAAAAAAACATATATTTTTGTAGAAGTAATATGGGTTCTGCTTTTTTTATTTTTTGGTTCACCCTGTAATAATAAATTAAAAAGAGGAATGAGAACCTAGATCTTGCTAGAGGACTGAAAAAAGTTTGGAACTTGAAAGTGATGGTGAAACCAATTGTAATCAGTGCGTTGGTACACTAACCAAAGGGTTGATACATGGAGTGGAGAACTTGAAAAAAAGAGGACGAATATAGTACATCCAAATGAGAGATAAGCTAGGATGCTGAGAAGAGTCCTGAAGAATTTAGAAGACTTGCTGTCACACAAACTCCAATGAGAAAATATTGGCTTACGCTGATCTGAAAAACTTTCAAAAGAGGAAGACAATAACTTATAATCTACTGGATTTCACCCACAGGCATAAAAGAAGACAAATAACAAAGCTAAAAAAATGATTAAAAAACATTGAAGGTGACAATGATGCCAATTGTCATCACATTAGTTGAAAATGATACAAGTTATGTTTCTTTATCTGTCTGTATATATGAGTGTATCTTAGTACATTCATATCTATCTATCTATCTATATATGTATATATATATATATATATTTATTTATTTATTCACTACGGAATATCTGTTTGTCTATCAAGCTACCTAGCTAGCTTTCTCGTATTCATATTTATCTGTCTTTCTATGGCTGTATTCTAAATTTGGTTCATTGATATTCCAGCTGAAATCTACCTAGACAAAAACTAATCTTGCCTGCATGGGCATATAAAAAATATCTACTTATGGTCCGATTGAATGAGTTAGGCACTTTTTTCTAAGTCCAAACAATGTGAAAATACACTTAGTTATTTTATGATTTTTTTCTTTTGGTCTTCCTTTGCTCAGAGACATTCTCAGTTATTTCTTCCCTTTTCAAGTCTTTGTTCTTTTATTCCAGTGATAGAATTAGCCAAATTCAGAGAAGCAGAAAGGCTCAGATAGTAAAAACAACTGATTAAACAATTTGATTACCTTGGCTGAATTTATCAGATTTTCCTCGATTTTACTCAACCGGAATTTCGTTGTCCCATGCGACGAGAAATATTTCTTTTTTCTTGTTTTTCTTTTCAATTATTTTTGTGTTTTTAAGTTTCACTTATTAATTTTTTTATTTCTATTTTCGAATTTCATTTCTTTCAGTTCCTTTTTTTTTCAATCCAAGAAAGGAAACAATTATCTATTTCATAGACCTATTGGTTATGGATATCTATTTCATTCTATCAATTTGTTCTATTTCATTTTGCTGCATCCTTTTATCTATTTAGCAATATATATATATATATATATATATATATATATATATATATATATATAAATCACTCTATTCATCTCCTATCATATAGATGGATAGAGAGATGCATACATACATAATAACGAACAGAACAAGATAGACATATATATATATATATATATATATATATATATATATATATATATATATATATAGAGAGAGAGAGAGAGAGAGAGAGAGAGAGAGATAGATAGATAGATAGATAGATAGATAGATATCAAATACGTTTGTACATAACTCAATATAATTAGGAATTTATTGTTGTAAAAATGATAAATATTTGCGTACATTATATGTACTAGAATAAGAAGCTAACTAGCATAACTTAGATAGATAGATAGATAGAAAAAACTGCCAGTAAATTATATTGAGTTAAATAATAAATTAAATGGCGACAGCATAATCTTTCACAGATAACTGCCGTCAATCACAATCTCACATCCTCACCATCAGTATTCCTCAGTCTGTGAGCTCCAAAACGGGACTGCCCAGACAAAAGAGTTTCCACCAAGGGCAGTTTACTGTCTCGGGAGGATTCAAAATGATGCAAAATAAGACTCCTGCTGCCCGTGTGTAGACAGATCACTGCATGCTTCGATTTAGTCAAGACTGCCTATGTCGCCAAACCATCATCGCCATTGAATTTTACCAAAAGAAAGGTTGTTAGATAAAAAGATAAGGAATGGATTGTACAACATGAATGATAGTGGTCACCGCTTGTACGACACGGATACCAGACTCTTAGTCTTTATTAATATTATCATTATTATTATTATTATTATTTTAGAGTTTTTCACATCAGTGTTAACTGATAGTTTTTCACTGGAGTTTGAGTGACAGCAAGTCTACACAAGTCTCCAGGACTCGTCTCAGTATTCTGGCTGTCCTCAGCAATGCTGTCGTTTGGATAGTCTCTCCCCGTCCGCCAACTTCCAAGTCCTCCAGGCCCTTTAATAATCCTTTAGTTACTGTGCCTAATTCACCAATCACAATTGGCACAATCATTACTTTCATGTTCCACAGTTTTTTCAATTCTCTAGCAAGGTCGAGGTATTATTATTATTATTATTATTATTATTATTATTATTATTATTATTATTATTATCCAGTGACAAACCGAAGCAATATATCAAGGTAGCAACCGCAAGTCTTATATCAGAGTTATCCTTCTCCAGGTAAAACCGGTTGATAAAGAATAAAAGGACAACACTCCTAAGGATTATGCACTAGATGACCATTGAGAAAAACAGCTGCGACAGCCCTTTTGATAGGTCTTGTTCGTCATCCTGCAGGGATTCCAACCAGCCTTTGCACCAGACAAACTAAGTGGGCAACGGGTCAGTTGCAGGTGAACCAACAATAAAAGAGATAGTACTAGGTTATATCATACGTGTAAGGCTATGAACGACATGACATAAAATTGTTATAAACTATATATATATATATATATATATATACATCCAAATTAACACAC
>OY757930.1:25455940-25503440 GCA_963585895.1 Sepioteuthis lessoniana | reverse complement strand
AAATTTATTTTGGGAGTGCCCTCGGGGTTTAATGGTTTAAGCGTTGAACAGTGGAATCATAGTAAGTCAGTTTGGATTCCAGTTTCGCTATTACGTTTACTTACGGACAAATACTTTTGGGGAAGTTATCAGTACCTTTATCCTCGAAACTATGGTTTAAATAGTACCACTACTGCTCTTGACTTTGGCATTAAATAACTCCAGAAGTTTGATTTTCCATTGAACAAAGAAACTAAACCAAAAACTATCATTTATTGTTTTCTTTATCTCATTGATTATATAGTTTTCACGTGGGATATACACCGCGAACATTTACACTGAACTATCTAAAAAAAAAAAAAATGCATCTTAAAGAGTTTCTTCGAAGTTTAGAAAGTGAATGCTGTCATTGTTACTTTAATGATATTAAAATGTTAAACTTAAGAAAAATATTTAAGCAATTGCGTATAACAATATAAGTATGTATTTATTCAAACCCTCCTCCACGGACAGTTGCGAGATAAGGTCAATTTCTAAGCAGATTATAGCTGAGCATTACTGGGTCACGATAAAAGTTGCCGGAGACGAAGACGGGATAACGAGTACATTGAAAAGGGGAAAAAATCAGATACATAGTCAAAGAAAAATACCACTGATTTTATTCTTCCGTTTCTGGCACTATACCGGTCTAAAAAAAGAAGACCTGGAGTAGTATTTTTCATTCGATGCAGGAAGAATCCTAGTGCTCAATAAATTGTAGCCCATCACCGATGGAGGCAGTATAATTTCGCTTGCTCTGAAACTTATGCTCCTTATTCAAACGGTTCCATTGCTCAGTCAGCTGGAGCTGTATAATACACCGACTACACCTCTGCAGAGGGGTAAGTCCCCCCCAATGAATGTCCTAGATATGACACTAAACAATCTGATGGTGAGGTCCCAGGGATGCTGGAACTTTGGGGAATGCAGAGTACCCCTTCATTGCCATTGCTCCCAGGTCCACTCTGGCCCGGAATGGTAGCACCTGATAGGGCCTTATCTATGGGTTAGATAGAACGAACTGCATACTTATGCTACACTGAATTGCTTGAATTAGAACTGTTTGACTAAACTGAATAGCTTGAAATAGAAATGTCTTTGCCCTTTAAACCATACTTACATTTAAACTGCGTGCTTATGCTAAACTGAATTATTTGAAATGGAACTGTTTCTGACATTGAAACTGTTCTTACACTAAATTGAATTTTTTAATATAGAACTATTTTGACAATTAACTGTGTGTAAACAAAACCTGTACTTATAATAAACTGAATTAGCTGAATTAGAACTGCTTGATTAAACTGAGTAGCTTAAAATAGAAATGTTTTTCACGATTAGACTATATTCAGATTTAACCTGCGTACTAATAGTAAACTGAATTGTTTTAAATAGAACTATTTTCATAAAAATGGATTTGGCGTTAAATAACCTACAAAGGTTGATATGCCAAAAACCCAAACAACCAACCAACCATCTGCTGGTTCCTAACTGATTAAGTCTTTTGAAAATTCCTAACTCTCTTGCAATTACCGCGAGAGATTTCGTTATTGACCCTTTCTTGTCGGTCACCAGTTTAACCGGGGGTGAGAAGACTGCTAATATTTTACTGTAACTGAACTGAATTTAGAGTTTCCCTTCTTGTAGATGGCTTATCTAACTAAGGCTAAATTACTCTGCTTTTTTTTATATAGGCTAGATAGAAGTAGAATGTTTGGATTTGGCTTAGAGCAGGATTTGAACTTCGGTCTCCGATTCCATTTGCTGTGACCTGAACTTTTACGCTGTATGTATACCAAAGAAATAAATCCGGGAGCTGTCACATCATTTCCCACGGTGCCAAAATAAATCAATAAAGGCTGTAAATGATCACGAAAACTTTTCATTAGTGTACCACATGTGCAAACATGGAAGGGGCTACATTGCAATTAGCTTTGTGATACGAAGTTCCGTTTACGTTAAGGATGCCAACGGGGACAATATCTTGAAAAGAAAGTTATCTCATGCAAACACACACGCACACACACACACACATACACACACACACACACACACACAAAGAAAATCAGTCTTGCTCCCCCATCGAGGAATGGAATTTATTTGTCGGGGGAAGTTAACATTCGTGCAAAATGACATGCAACAACGTAAGGGACAAGACGTTCATTTCTTACTGTGATGCATTCATTTGACTCGAGACAAATATGTAGCCACCCTTTGAGAATTCGCAAAGAAAAAGACAGTGAATTCCAAAGAAAATGCGTGAAGCACGCAGTTGTTATTCCAACGTCCATTACAACGACAAACAGACAGATGAGATTGGCGCTTGTAATTCAATGTGTGTGTTTTTTCCTTTACTTGATTTGGCGTTTCTTTTTTTTTTCAGGTATAATTCTCATTTATAAAAACAAAAAGAAAACAAATCAAAACAAGCCAAATAAAACCAGTTACTGTTAAATCATCAACGGAATTCCAACTTTGTAAACACTTAATATAATTTGGAACAACCTCTTATGTGTCGAGTATCTTTCGATAGTACTTATACTTCTGAAAGTTTCAAGTTTCCAGTTTCTGCTTTACGTAGTTATTGATAGAAGAATTTGAATTGACCAAAAAAAAATATGAAAGAAAATTTTAAAAAAATGTAAATACAAAAACGTTAACCTTTCATTACAAAAGATATTGAAGCAATCAATCTGGAAGAAGGAGAACCTTAAACCGAAGTATATCGTTTAATCTGCCATTTAAAATCAGTAAGCGTAAGAGTGAAGAAAAGAACTTGAATATTATCAAGACTAGCCTTAAATAGACAAGCTACACAATTTATTTAACAAAAATAAGATAAGATTACTTGCAGCTGTATTTTCGAAAAACAATATTAACGTGTGTATTGATTACAACTATAGGGATTACATCTGCAGAGATTACATCCATTGACTTACAAATAGTTCTCCTAATGACCGATATGTGGCGTGAACAACGTAGCATTTACAAGTGCACGGCAAAGTCAAATCTCTCTCTCTATCTCTGTTCCTCTCTGTCTGTCTGTCTGTCTGTCTCTCTCTCACTCTATCTATCTATATTTACCAACCCCTCCGCTCGAGCAGGATATGACACAAGGCCAATTTTTAAGCGGAGTTTAACAGGTTTGAATTCAGAATTGTCCTTCTCCTAGACTAGTTGCTTCGCTAAGGCTGAAAAACTTAGTCCGCCCTACTATTTACCCATAGCTGGAGGGAGAAAAATTGGACTAAAACCTTTCCCAAGGGTATTAGTGCTATGTGAAATGCAATCAGCCTCGTCCAGGATTTGAACTCGTGTCACTGTATCCATTTCCTACGACGGTAACCGTTACACCCCAGGCACTTCCTTCCTATCTATGTATTTATCTATCTCTTCGTTCTCATCTCGATAAATAGAAGCGTTTATAAGTGTCGAAGTATTGTACTGGAGGTTTCCCAATAATCCTACGTCATCCTTCTAAAATCAACGCTACGCAAATAGCCCGAAGATATCAAAGTATATATGAGAATTATGAAATGAACCTGGATTTAATGGTAACTTCAAAAAAGAATATCTAAATGTAATGCGGGATGAGAATCATGGTAATTGTATTTAGAAGAAAAAATGTATAAAAGAATTCGCGGAACTAAAGAAACTGAAGAACAAAACTATCAGAATCAGCATTTGCATGCGGGACATGATCTGTTTTAATTCGTCGCCTGACTAGTTTACGTCAAGTAAATGGACTTTCAAAAGTAAAAAAGAAAAAAAAATATGTCATTTAATTCATTTTTTCTACCAACCTTCGGATTTAAATACGTGAATCTTAAGTAGTAGGAATAGTCTTTTGAAAGATTAAAAGGTCTTTGAAGAAAAACACACACATACACACACATACACACACACACACACACACACACACACACACGTGTAATACGATGGATAACAGGAGGTTCCCGTAGTATAGTGGTAATCGTCGTAGGAAATGGACACGGTGACAGAAGTTCAAATCCTGGACGAGAGCGATATCATTTCACATAGCACTAAAATCATTGGGAATGGTATGAATCCAATTATTATCCCTCCAGCTATGGGTAAATAGTTGGGCAGACTGGGTTCTTTAGCCTTAGCGAGGCAACTAGTTTAGGAGAAGGACAACTCTGAATTCAAACCTGTTAAATACCGCTTAAAAATTGATCTTGTGTCATATCCTGCCCGAGTGGAGGGATTCGTAAATATGTAATACGATAAATAATGTTGAATATTAGGATTCAAAAATAACAGCTGACTTCTATTGTTCCAATACGAATCTGTTTTATTTGGACCCAACATTTCATAGCAGTAAACGCAAGCCCAAGGGAGAGAGGAAGATTTTGTAAGGGTTTATCTCCTTTGTAGCTATCTCACGACCCAATCTCTCACCGATTCGCTCCAAAGTCCACCGATTCGCTCCAAAGTCCAACCCAAACCTTTCTCTTTAGCTTTCAAAAAATCAACTGACTTAATTTTCAAATCATCTCATTATCTCATTTTTATATATTCTCTGATTTAATTACTTATTGCAGCAAACTTATCAAGATTCTTTACATGTGTAACAAACTATTATTTCCTTACACCAGTCGATAAGCCTTGATTCATTTCCTTTTTTCCCCAACATTATTTGATGTGAGTTATTAAACCTGGTCGTTACTTATTCACGCGTTTGACCTTTGCAAGGAACGACACATATTCAAAGTCCTTAGCTAACTTAGAATTTTACCAAAAGAGTAAAATAATTGATGTCATTGATTAATTACCCTAATTAGTTTACACACCTATCAAAGGCTGGATGATTATTTCAAATTTTTGTTTGGTTTAGTTTCTTTCTTTTACAACATCAACCTTCTTGTGTTTTTTGAAGCGATCCTTTTAGAAGGACACGAGTTGCAATATTCAATCTATAGATAGGAGAGGGTAAGAAGTTCATGCCTTTCCCAAATATATTATCCCCAAAGTGAAAGTAGCAAAACAAGAGTGCGAAATCGCTTGCTACGATGATTTAGCCCAGCATGTTAGACGTATACCACGGGGATCCCCTCGCTAAACAAGTTTAATCACAGAGAAACAAACAGAAAATTACTTTACACTCTCTTGGGGATAATCACTGGATTGAGCAGTTAGCGGTTACAATAATCTGTGGAAAGTGATGTGACATATAGAATTATCTCCCTTGGAGAATATGCGTTTCTGTTTGTGGACTCTTGATGTATCAGATGAAAATGGCGTTGTCTTTTGTCGGTTTTTCGAACAGTAAAAGTTTTTCTTCTGCTCGACCAAATAATGCAGTAAAATGAGGATAGCTAAAATCATTTTACTGTTCATCCACCTCAATTTTTTTTTAACCCTGTTATATAGTGATTATTCATAGAACGCCATGTTTCTATTATAGCAATAAGGACACGTTTGTGTATTATTTTTATAATGTATTATGTATTCATAATTTTTTCTGTATGTGTAATTGTGCTATTTTGTCCTTCTTTCCGTTTATTAAGTGCAAGTGTATCATGGATATAAAAAGTACGTCAAGTTGGCGACGTTAGTCAACGGTGACCAGAAGGCTCCCTTTTCAGTAGCTACTACACGGAGGTGTAGGGGAGGACGCTACTCTGTTCCTAGGATTGCTCTACTTTAACATTAATCCGTGCCTTATAATGCTGAATGTTAAACAAGGTGGCATCAAGTGCCATTTTTTGAGTCTTTGGTATGACTCGACCTGCGATTGAACCTCGGTCTCCCGAACCATTTGCAATTAGTCTACTCATTAAGCCAATGGCACTATTGCACCTTGGAGAGTTGAAATCGACTAAACATCCACCTTATCATAAAGCAACGAAAAAAATTGACAAGTGTAAATGAAAAATGCTGTTAATGCTAAAATACAGTTTCCAATATACAATCTTGGAAACTTTTCTTAATTATTTAGGAAACCAACAAGAAACAGGTTCACTTTCTCCCAGCCAGAACCATAGAAATGTGAAGCTGAGAGATACATGAATCTGCATAACACTCTGATTGCTTTGGTTCTGAAGGATATATTGCACACAGCGTTAGATATTACAAAAAAAAATCTGTTTGTGCCTTAGTTCTCTTTGCAATGTGCAAAGTTGGAAGCATTTATTAATTATTCAGGAAAATTGTGTACACCATAACCGGGGATAAGATGGCATGCGGTACAACATTATCTAACAAAAAAGATGCCAATCAAGTCTTTCCTCGTTTGAAATTCTTTGCCAAGAACGTAGAAAACACTATACGTTAAATACGTTTCGTAAGATTTCTACTTCTGAGGGATTTAGCTGAGTCGAAAATCTCCCGCCAAATTTGTCGATTTTGCTTGATCAGATTTTTATACTTGAGATCAATAAGAAAGAACAGCACTCAAGGAATGACTAACCAATAATTATTTCTTCGTTATGCTTTCTTGAATATGTCCACGTTTTACTATCTTTTCTCAATCAATATTTAAAATACTATTTGCTCAAAACTTGTATCCTGTTAATACAATATATACTCGTATATTCTGATAAAATTCTGTTAAGTACTTCATTTAATTGTTCCCGAATATGCCCTCTTAATTTTTTTCTCAAAGCAACGAATTTAATCACTATTTTTACGCTTCTGCTGTTTTTGATCTGATTTGGAACTTAGCTTTCAAATATATTACTCTATTTACCAAAAAAATCCACTTTGTTAGTAGACTTAATTTTTGAGATCTCTCAAGAGAATACATTTCCGTTTCGATTGAAAATGCTGAGGTTTAAGGCTTGGTTTGGTTTTATGGCATATCAACCCGTGTAGGCTATTTAGTGCTGAATCCATTTTTATACGTATCATCATCATCATGTCGTACCGCCAACGCAGATATCCTTGACCCTCTCTCGCCACTTCTCCCTATCATTCATCGCCTCAGGCAGGTCTTCAGGGTTACAACCTGTGTCCTCACATAGCTGCAGTATGTAAGTTCGGGCTGGTCGTCCTGCTTTTGCTTGGCCATATGTGGGCGTCCATAGGAGTACATCACTTACGAGCTCGTCCTTGCTTCTCCAGCAGTGTCCTGCGTGTCTGGTTCGTCTAACTTGTATAGTTTTCGTGATGGGAGGCAAGTGGCCGTATAGTTGGTGTCTCATGGGGTGTTGTTGCCACAGTTCTATTTCAAACAATTCAGTTAAACATAAGTACACATTGTAGTTCTATTTGACCCATCGGTAGGACCCAGTCAGGTGCTACCACTCCAGGCTCAAGGGGATTTAGGGGCGCGGGCATTGATGGGATAGTCACCATTCAACCAAGCTCCAGAATTTCTGGAGCCACATCATCAGATTGTTTAGTGTCATATCCAGGACACTCATTGAGGGAGTCCTATCCCTCTACAACCCTAGCAGAATGGGTTAAGGGAAATAATGAAAAAATGTCTACCATTATAAAGGAATTCCATTAATTATCCTGAAAGATTTAATAAGATCACCACTCATTTTTCTTTCTGCTGAAATGGTTATTTCTAATTCCACTAATCTCTCTCTCTCTCTCTCTCTCTTACTGTAACCTTCACTCTTCTTTTATTATTTTAGCTTCAATCACAATATTATACCTCAATTTCTATGCCTCATCAGCAATATATGATTTTATTGGGGTTTTACATATTTCTTAAAAAATATTTGCGATTCTTGGAAAAAAAACTCTATCAGTCCGATCATCCGTATTTGGAAAGAGTAATACGTAAAATTAGAAAAAAAAATTGTTTTGGTTTGGTCACTTTGTTTAAGGTCATATCAAACTTTGTGGATTGTTTAGAGCAAAAAACCCTCCTTGTTGAAGATTAGTAGTGGTATTATTTAAGTCATAGCGCAGGAAGGATAAGGAGGTTCATAGCTTTCCTTAAGATATTTGTTGAAAAGTGAATGTAATCCTGCGACTTGAGTTTGAACTCGCCTACTAGGATGTCAACACCCAGCACGTTAACCATTACGCTGTAGGGATTCTCATCTAAATTTTATTTTATGTACACACACAAACACACACACACACATGTATATACATGTATATACATGTGTGTGTGTGTGTATATATATAATGTATACAATGGTACTGGTGTTAGAAACAGTACATTTCAATTACAAAGCACCTCGTTGGTGAAATGGTTAGCTAGCTAAACTTGACAAACTTTACGAGTGAGTTTTTGTCTCACTGGGTGCTCCATTCATACAGCCTTGTGCCACATCTAAGCAAAGAGCTTGAATTGAATGTCTGGCTCTGTGGTAAGATGATGTCGTTGCCGATGCGTTTCTCATCGAAGTATTTAATCAACATTAATCAGACTTTTGACTTTAAATATCTTGTTTTCTTCGAAATAGTCAACGTCGGAGACTTCCACTGACAGCTCAAGCGCTTGGCTTTCTGGTTACACTCGACGGTCTATGTCTCATCACCGGTGTTGATTCAGCTGGGCAAGTCTGGTTCAGTTTGAAGATGCTTGATGATATCCAGACACATCTGCATGCGGCACTTTTGATCACCTTTCGGAGGAATTAGAAATAAGTTTACACAGATGTTCCACATAACTAAATTTTCGGTGACAATTTATTAAGCACTGCCCTTTTTCATGTCTGATTGATTAACGATGATAAAAACAACCAGCCGACAATCGCTACTCACCATCTGGCTTAATCGCTCGACGTTGACCCCAAGTCTGCTAATTGAATACCTGTTGCTTCTTAAGTATCACCCCCACCTTTTCATTTGGACTGACGTCTATTTTTTCAGACAGACCTCGTGTATTAGTTGTCGGAATATTTGAGAGGAAGCTTGATGATTTTACCATTAAAGTTTTCCAAACGACTGTCTTCATTTTCATTGCTATATTCACTACGTTTCGGCCGATATGTCCTCCAGCTTTCTTCTGGTGTTTCTTGTGACCTGAGGAACAGACCAAGTATAAAGTTGAATTCAATATGGGAACTAATAATCAAAAACGTTTGATAAAAAATCGTTATATGAACTCAGGTAAAAAAAAAACCAGACATAATGGTAGAAGTAATTTATTCTGATGTAAGAACATTAAGTTTATAAGTCCTAGAAATACACTCTGAACTGTTCAGCAGGACCCATGGTGTACAGTTAGTAGCGTTGATTCCCTTACCATCTTAGTGCTAATCATCTGGAGTACGTTGGATCAATCCTAACTGCAGGCGAGTAACAGCACAGGGACTCTAAACACTTGTACCCGTTTATTGATGATCGATCAAGCGACTCCAGTCGATTAAATAAAGCGACTCGAGTCGATTAAATAAAGAGCATGGTTCGAAGTTGACTCTCGAGAAATTGGTTACGAATGTAACAATGATAACAATAGTAAAAAAATAAAGACCTAGTATATATATATATATATATATATATATATATGTATATGTATATACCTACATGACGACTTTCAACGCTTCAATAAAAAATGTTGCTGCTTCTAATTACCACTAGTACAATGTCATTTATTGAATTTACAATAAAACACATGAGATGTAAAAGTGATTGGACTTGTGATGATAATAAAAACACGGTAACTTCCTATGGTTTTAGAACGAAACAATATCCTTCCCAAAATCCTGATTTGGATATATTCAAAATAGATATCTTTAAAACAAAAAAATTAAAAAAAGCAAAGAAAAGAAAAGATGGTCTTCAAGTTTTTAGTATCGTAATATCTTTGTAAAGTTTCAAAATAAAAGAAATATTACACTTATGAACATTTGAAGTCTTTTTCTTTTCTGCACTGTCATAAAAGTTTAAAGCACATTTATATGTAAATACATATGTTATTAATGATTTATATATATATATATATATATATATATATATATATATATATACACACACATATATATATATATATACATTTTTCTAATATATATATATATATACATTAGAAAAATGTTAATGACTTCAACGGCATATAAATATCAAAATATGAAAAATCTATATATGTATATGTATATGTATTTATTTATTCATACATGGATAATATGCCAAAGTTAAATGATTCTAATTTTTTTTAAAGCTCTTCTGGGTGATGTTCTTTTGTGATGTAACCTCATGTAAAATAAATATGTTCACTTAAAAAAAATGAAACGAAAAAAGAAAAATCTTAGCATTTTATAATTGCGAGTAGCGTTCTGTTTCAAAATCTGTGACTCGGCTGGTATTAGAAAATTTTATTTCATTTTTTATAAAATTATTTCTTTTTAAAAATTTCTTATTCTCAAAAAAGTTCGACGTATTTGCCTTTAAGATGGTAATAAACAAACCAACGATACTCTTTGGTTGGTTGTCAACTGATATTAGTATGATGCGCCTCTAAAAGGTCCTAGTGATTACGTGTTATTAAGATATTTGTTTAGAGAATAATTAGAATGTGATATATAAGATTTCTAAGACGTAGAAGAAGTTACAGTTTCAGTCAGAGACAATGGTAGTTTAAGTTGGGCAGTTGGAGACAACGGACTCGCTGGCGTGAAGCCGGGTTTGGGTGAATAATAAATGAAATATGTAGTCTTCCGTTTTGCCTGGTACGGGTTAAAGTTTTTTTGTCTATCTAATGGACACGGGTAATTCTTTTACCTATTTCTCTTGTTTCGTGGCGACTAGTGTAAAACACTAGGAGAAATAAATTTTCATATCAAAAAACAACAGAGGCATTTTGTAAATTGTATGCGTGACATCTTTCATAATTGGTGCCGTATTGCTGCTCTTGTTATCTTGTTGGGACCGAAACAGCTGACTGAAGAATAATAAATGGATTTTTCACTTCGAAATCTTCAAAGAAATATGCTTGAAGAATGCCGGAGATTACAGCTGCTGGAATTTACTGGATATAACTAGATGAAGACAGTAGTCCTAATTTTTTAATAATATATACCATAACAACGTCTCAGCACCTAAATTAAGACTGATAATGTTATATCTTATTTTAAAACATTAATCATATCTATAATATCTGGAGTTACATATTGAACTGTCAGGCTCAATATGTATGCCGAATACGATGAATGTACCCAACAAAAAAATCTCAGTGCAGTCATAGATATGAAAGTAAATTGAATCCAATGGTTAAGATCTAGTTCTGGATATATAAGGAGTGCGGAATACTCTTCCATTGGTATTACTCCCACAGTGATAATATAAAACCTATTAGAGTCTATTGTATGGGTCAAATAAATCTGTTTTAGATTACTCTCATGCCAAAATAAGTTTTAAAAAACAATAACAAATAAACTATAAATATAACGTAAACTGAAGGCTATTCCCAAACCGCCTGTCATAAAATAACCCAAGACGACATCTAATCACATTAAAATCAATCAATAAATCAAATAGATAGTGTCATCTTGTTGGATCCGAATGTAGTTAGTTGAAGAGGTTTTGGTTTTAAATATTTGGAAATATTTCTCCAACAAAATACTCACTGAAGAAGGCCAGTGAGAAGAACGGGCGAAATGTCGAAAGATAACAACTAAGGGAGACGGCAGTAGTCCAAAACGTTTAAATAGTGTATATCGTAAAGACTTATGTCACAAATTTAAACAGATAATGCTAGACGTATTTTTAATATAAATCCGACTCAGTATATCTGCAGTTTCGTTAACGTTTATATTTAACAGTCACTATGATATTAATATCCATAACCTGTGCTTTATCCTTTGCTCCCTAATTGTTTCACGGATGTCAAATTTGTACAGGACTCTAGCCAAATCATGACGAAACGCTATCGTGGATCTGACGTGAAGGCCATCATTCTTTTGTATGATATCTCTACGCACAGCCACCGATTATTCAATCTTCAGCATCGATCCTGCCAACATCCGCTTCACCAGTTCCACTTCGAAATTCATAAATTCCATTGATTTAATCAATAACCTGCCCAAAATGATATCAAGCGTTCGGAATGACGATATGAGGGGACATAATAAGAAGGAGGGAGGGAGGGAGGAGATTAGAGAACTAGTTAACTAGTTCTGGTTTTAGGTTGAAAATTTTGGGGTATGTGGTGCAGGTGTTTAGGGTTGATATAAAAGATCGTCGTTTTGAATTGTAAGAATCAATGTTCACATTTCTCATTATTCCTTTAAGAGTCAGCGTGTGTTTGCTAAATCCACCTGTTCGCAGCCAATAGGGATGTCTATTCCAATTGAATTTGGGTCTTACGTAGAGATTTATATTAGCAACCTGTTTAAATCTATTCAGAAATCAACCACTTTCAATTGATCCTAAACTCTGATACACAAAACATGTTTTTCCTCCTGGCTATAGCAATTTTCATATTCATTGATAAGCTGAGAGAAATAAGCAAAGGGATATTTAAAACATTTAACCCAATCTAACAAAGTTCAACAAACTATAAATTCCCTAATGAGGGATAATTAACAATAAGTGATTATAACCTACGGTTCTTTTTAAATGGTGACGTTAAAGAACCGACTATATAAGTTGTTCTTAATTTCCATTTTCATTTCATTTCTATCCTGAAAATCCTAAATGCTTTTACCAGTGTAGGCACCTTATATTTTTCTTCCATTTCCGTTCTTGACTTTTTTCTACAGATTCTTTTTCTTTTTTTTCCTTTTTTCCCTTCTCGTCCTTCTTTCCAATTGTCTTGAAATTTATGATTTACAAATTTTGGAATTTTTTGTTTGGTTGAATATGGTTGGTTTTATTGGTTGTATTTTACGGTAGGTAAACCCCTGATTCCGATGTCAAACGTTTTGAAGCATGGTTTCAAGGAACCAAAGAAAATACTCATTTGAAAGTAGTTAGAGCTTTAAGTAACGAGGACCCAAGTTAACTGCCCACGATGATAACCGTTAAATTAAGTGCGACTCCTAATAACTAGTTGCCATTGATTTGCAAACTAGACGGGGTTTTTTGAAAGTTTTTTTAGTTTGGGTATATACATATATATATACAAACAGAGAGAGACAGACAGACAGACAGAGAGAGAGGGAGGGTGAGAGGGAATGAGAGAAAGTGAAACAGAGAAAGAGAAAGAAAGACTAAATTACAATTCTTATGCGACTGAATCATATGCAAAGAATTGTTCTGTAAACTGGGGAATAAAAGTTGATAAGATGAAGAAAGATACGGTCAATGAAAATATAAAGTGATTTGCTTTGCACGCAACACGCGTCTAAAAAAAGCATTCATAAAATTAGTTCAATTGATTTCAAAATAGGAATAATCAAATCTAACAAGATCTGGAAAATAAGAAGGGTATTCAATGTTCTCCATCATAGCTCGTTATTTAACGTATGTTTTGTTGTAACCTTTCGTGTCACACCACACAATTACAATTAATCAAATGGGTTAGATTTTTCTCCCCCCACCAAAAAAAAAAAAAAATCAGTTAATCGAATTAGTTGACACGAGGTATTTGCTTAATTGTCTTTGATCAGGTCAAGATAGACTCCAACCAAACCAACTTTACAGACTCTTTGCAAAACGTTCCTTGAATTATGGTACGTACAAGACTGGACTTCAGCCAGTTACCTTTCAGTAAACCTTGTTTGCCTCACTTTAAGTTCTTGTAAAATATCCACTAGTTACCTAACCCAGTTGACTAGAAGCTGTAGAATACACCAACTGCATCTCTGCAGAGGTGTTAGACAGCCCTCCAAATGAATTTCAAGTATGTGATACTGAATAGTAACGGATGGTGTGGGTCCACTCCAGAAGGTTTAGGGAATGTGGTGTACACCTTCATTTCTATTACTCCATGGTCTTCTCTGAACCGAAGAGGTTGTTCCAGTTAGAGTCCTATCTATGAGTGAAATAGAACTATCTAATCATTTGATATACTTGAAAGCATTTCACAGTGATAAATCAAGTGCTCAATGTTAAATCATTTGTATTACGTGAATTACGTGAAACCATTTCACTGTGGGCAAACAAATGAATAATATTGAATATAGCTATTATTATAAGCAATACATGAAACCATTTAACTGTGTACGAGCGAGTTCTTCATTTTCAATCATTTGTATTATTTGAACTGTTTGAAACCATTTAACTGGGCAAATGGATGCATAGTACTGAATATATATATTATTGTTAGCAATACTTGAAACTAATTACAAAGAAATGAACTCTGACCAATTTGAAAATAATGCCACCAATACATCATTCACTTACAAATAATATATATAATCTGGATCTGGCATTAAATCACCCAGAAAAGCACAACCAAGCCCAATCCAAAGTTGTTATCAGCAACATTCACTCAATCACTCCGCTCTTAATGTTAGAAACATATAACATGGATTTTCTGTTCGTACCTAGTGTCCCCGTGTGCTTTGACAAGCTGTCATGTTGTGATTAGTAAACAGGGCGATGGCAGTGGCCAGGGTTCCCCTTTCGATACCTATTAAACCAATATGTAGGGGAAGGCGCTACTTCTTTTCCTGGATTGCTCAATTTTACCTTTGACCCGTTCTTAATAATGCTGAGAGTTAAGCAGGGAGGCATCAAGGGCCATTTTTTGAGTCTCTGGCATGGCAAATACTGTAACCATACTTTACTTTTATTGTTAAACATAACTAATAAAAAAATAATAAATCCTAGTAGACAATTATCATCATAATCATCTAGTCACACTGTTATCATAGATTTGCCTGACTCTCTCTCCCCATCTCTCCCTATTTTCCATCTCTCCCGGCAGGTCGTCTAAACTGCATCCTGTATCTGCGATGAGACATTTTTGGTAAATACTTTCTTATTCTTTTTACGTTGATGGTTTTAAAATGTTCGTTGTTTTTTTGAGTGTTACTTCTGAGATTTGTTCGAAATAACTTTAGCATACTTGTACAGTACGTATCTTTCTTTTTCTTTGAGCGTTTTGTCAGCCTTAAAGCAGTTAGTCCGTAGTAAAATATAGACAACAACAACGGCTTGGAAGAAATCCCGCTTTATTTTATCAGATCGATCAGACATCCTTATGATCGACAGCGAATCGATAGAAGTTCATGCATTTGTTAGGCACATATTGACAATACTTTCATTAGATAAAACCCTGTTGGTGAGGTAGGTAAACTTGTCTACTAATTCGAGAAGATCACCATTTAGACAGGAGACGGTTCTACTCGATTAAAACAAATATACTCCGTTGTTGTTAACGTTCTCGTAGAGATCAATGTCTCTTTCTGCCGGCACCCGAGAAGGCGGCAAGTATTCGAAGAAAAAGAAGGAAAATATACAAACAACTATAACTTCAAGTAAGTATTCTTAAAAACAAATAATTAACAGTTACATTATAATAAGTATAAATAATTTGCACATAGTTATATTGTAGCATAGCCATGATACAGATACGTAAAATAAAACGTTCATATGCATAGAAATACCGAAAAACACTGACGACTCTCTGTAGTTCAGCTACGAAACGTTTGGTAACGTTTTTGACTTTTAGTTTTTCGACACGAGGAGAGAGACACAATTTTTACTAAGCTGACTGTTTCTACATCGTTCTTCAGTCAACTCCCCTGCTGAACTCTCGGCCCAGAGTCAGATTCTCAACTCACTGACCCAACAAACGCGCGGCGCATCCCGTAGACCCAACTGGCTGGCCTCGCCCAGGCTAAAAAATCAACAAGTCTCGCCCAGCTTCGAATCTCAACTAACTGCTTTTTTCAAAAATCACCAAAATTCTCAGCCCATAGCTTCCAGGCATGACGTCATTCACACCCCAGTCACATTTTCTATCTGGAGTTTTTATTGTGACATTTGTGATAGTCACATCCTCCGCGCACGCGCATGAACTGAACTCAATGTGTGCACCTGCACGAGCACTAAGCCGAATCGTTCTAAGCCTAACCAAACCGAATGATTAGATAATATCAACGAAAAATGATAATATAAAAAAGATCTTTCTGCAATTATATAACAATATAAGGTGTCTCAATATAAAAGGGACCATAGCGACTGATAATTATTCTACAAATAATAATGTGCTGTTTTTTTTTTTGGTTTCAGATTTGAAAATAGTATTATATAATAGCTATTAATCCTTGATCACAATGCCTTGGACGAGAGGGAAAAATTATTATGCATCTCTTTATTTGGAGACAAAATCGTTAAAAACTGTCTCAAAATAGATGCAATTCATTAGTATGATAATGATATAGTACTGAGATAAGAAACTCTAGAAAACATTGCATGCCTTGGAAGCTATATAATATCAATTACAAAAAATAAATAAATAAACATTGATTTGATAACTCTAGCCTAATGAATGCATTTTTTACAAGAGGTGTTCCAAATGACAGCCATTACTCTTATTTCAGTAATAAATCATTATCATATCAATGGGTTGCATCTGTTTTGAGACACATTGTTGTTTTCCTTGTTTAATAGCATCTCAATCTTCGAGTCTTATTAAATTCTAACGCTATGCATATAGAATAACAGAAGTCATACTATTTACTCAATAGCGGGAGATAAGGTAATCAGCCCTTTCTCGAGGGTATTAGTATAATATCAATTATTTTTATTTGATAATCAATATAACATGGCTTCAAGTTGGTAATTTTCAGATAATAATAATTTCCTAGTACACAGGTATAAAGTTTCAAATAACTAACAATAATCACTAGTATTTATTCATTATACCAATAATTTACATATCTATGGAATCCATATTCCCCTAGAATAGAAATAAATTTGAAAAATACATTTTTGATCCATTAATGGAAGGTGTCCGTGGTCTAATGGTTATCGTCGTAGGAAATGGACACGGCGACACGAGTTCAAATTCTAGACGAGACTGATTGCATTTCACATAGCACTAATACCCTTGGGAAAGGTATGAATCCAATTATTTTCCTTCCAGCTATGGGTAAATAGTAGGGCAGACTAGTTTATTCAGCTCTAGTGAGGCAACTACTCTAGGAGAGGGAAAACTCTGAATTCAAACCTGTTAAACTCCGCTTAAAAATTGACCTTGTGTTATATCCTGCCCGAGCGGAGGGGTTGGTAAATATGATTAATTGGACGCTAACACGTACTAAACATCTGCGTCAGGATGGAACTGAGAGTAATGGAAATAAAGGGGTACGCCTAAATCCCGAGATTTTCAGAAATTGAGTCTCACCATCTGATGCAGTAGAGTACCCTACCCAGGACGAACATTTTATTATGGGTCTTACTCTTCTACAGGAGGCAGAGCCGGCGTATTTAAACTTCACCGACAGTGAAGTGTTTATGGTACCAGCGTTGTAATACTTATAGTCGTAGGAAATGGACACGGCGACACGAGTTCAAATACTGGACGAGACTGATTGCATTTCACATAGCACTAATACCATTGGGAATGGTATGAATCCAATTATTATCCCTCTAGCTATGGGTAAATAGTAAGGCAGACTTGTTTCTTCAGCCTGGTGAGGATATTAGTCAAGGAAAAGGAAAAATCTGAATTCAAACCTGTTAAACTTCGCTTAAAAATTGACCTTGTGTCATATCCTGCCCAAGTGGAAGGGTTGGTAAATATGGTGACGTGTTTAATGTTGGAAATTTCTACATATAAAACTACACAATGAATTAAACATACTGTTAATTGTCAAAACAATTCAGTTAAATGTCAAAACATTTCTATTTCAAACAATTCAGTTAAGCATAAGGACACAGTTAGTTCTATTTAGAATTTCTTGGATTTGCTTCTGTCGCTTATTAATTTCGCGTGCTATTATTGTGGTGTTTTCGAAAAGAACTTTTCGAAATTTGGATTTGGGAATAGAGTGGGTTTTAAGATGTAAGGTTATTTGTCCTATCAAGATGTTCAGTGGAGGGGTAAGAGTTATTGGAAATTATTAGGTTGGAAGATTTAAATATGTTTTAGTAAATGCTAAGTCTTATTTCTGATAGGATCAGTCGAGAGAACATTTCTGGATAAGTTTTTTTTTTAATATATTTTTATCTATGTTATCTGAAATTAGTTTAGACATTCTTTGTCTACAATTTTTTTTATTAATCTTTTCGAGTCCCCGCATTGATTTTTTGGTATCCAGTGGGTATTGGTTAATAAACCGCACACAATCTATTAGTTCCCTCGTACTTTGTGCCCGATCTTGGTCACCATCGGGGCGTGAATATTGGAAAAGCCATGGGATCTTTTAACGTACATTACTACTTTGTTAATGGTGAGCCTTTATTATTTATACTGTTGTGATTTTGTTGTTTTTTTTAACCCGGTTTTATTATTAGCAGCAGTAGCAACAGTCATTTAAGTACATTAGTACTGGATTCAAAATTGATTCTATAGTGTTAGGGTAGTTTCTTTCTGATGTGGACCGCTTGGGGTATCTGGTATTTCTGCTTGTTATTATCTTGTTCTAATATTGTTGTGTTTTCAGTATGACTTTTCTGAAACTCAGTTTTTGGACATATTTCAAAATAAAGGCTATAGCAACTCACCAGTATAAATAATAAACTCTCAACTCTAAGAAAATAGTAATGTTCATGCAAAGGTCTCATTACTTTTGCAATATGCACACACCTGATCACACACTGACACACTGACAAAGATCAGTCAGAAAGTCCAAGAGAACCGATTAATTATGGGAGGTTTATTAACCAATTACAGCCGGATATCATAAGATCGTTGCAGCGACTCGAAAGGATAAATACAAAAATAAGTAGAAAAAGGACGTCTCTATAGTTTAATCAAATATTTATTAAAGAAGAGATGCTTCATAAATGCACCCCTCATATATATATATATATATATATATATACATGTGTGTGTGTGTTATATAATTACGGGGTGATTTTTTTTTATATTAATCATTTTTCGTTAATTATATTTTATCATTCGGTTTGGTTGGGCTTTGAACAATTCGGCTCTTAGTGTAGGTGCACCCACATTGAGTACAGTTCACACTCGCGCGTAGAGAATATGACAATCACAAATATCATAATAAAAACCACAGATAGGAAATGAGACTGAGGTGTGAATGATGTCATGCCCGGAAGTGATAGGCTGAGAATTTGGTGATTTTGAAAAAGACGTTAGATGAGATTAGACTCGGGGCAGGGCCAGTCCAGCTGGGGGTTGACTGTGGACGATGTAGGAGACAGTTGGTTTGTCTGCCATTGAGGCAGACAGTTGAAGTTGAAGTCTGACCATGGATTTCTGCAGATCTCTACCAACAGATATCTTAGGGGCTACGGGATGCGCAGCGCGTTTGTGGGTCAGATAGTACAGTCAGTATAGTAAAAGTTGCGTCTCTCTCTTCTCGCGTCGAAAAACTAAAGTCAAGAAGTTAATAAACATTTCGTACCTGAACAACGGAGAGTTGTCAGTCTTTCGTATTTCCCTGCGTCCATATATTTGTACAGTTGTATTGTGACTACACAACATATATACATATATATATATATATATATCTCAATTATCCAGTTAGTGTCCAAGGACAGTGTGTGTGGATTATTGTTTTACATAGAATGTATGAGGGTAATCATATAAATCTATGAGAGTGCTCAATTTATGGCTATTGTCAGTTCCCTATTTATTCTCTAGGGTATAACAAAATTCACATTCAGAGCGTATATAGTGCAATTAAATGGAGACTCAAACTCGGTTAAGCCGTCATAATGAATTATCTGGTTCATGTATCTTGACCGTAATTGAAACTAGAGAAACACCTAAGATGACAACAGCTGGGTTAATTAACAGACATATCAGAAATAAATATATATCATTAGTTAAACGATCTGAGTTTGTTTAGAATAGCACACCTGCCAAGTAGGAGAACACACAAACAGAACATAAAATCAAAAAAGGGACTGACCAGTAGATTAATTCCACTCCTGTTTCTTAATCGTTCTAACATATAATATGTTCACACCCTCTGCTCACGCCTAGGAACGAATGAGTTCCACTTTGTTTTTTTAACTTTATTTTTATGTTTTTTAATTTTTTTTTATTCTTATCTCTATCCTTGTTTTCTGATTTTTAATTTATTTTTAATTTCTTCAATTTTCCTATTTATCTTCTGAATACGAACTGTAACTCCTCATTCGCATCACATCTCTGGGACAATACAGAGCATGTAAAGAGTCATCCGACGAGACGGAGAATATACCAACAATGTTCTCCGCCGAAATAAATTTATTATGACGGCTTAACCGAGTTTGAGTCTCCATTTAATTGCACTATATATATATATATATATATATATATATATATATATATATATATATGAAAATACTGTGCCTCTTAATGTATATAAATACCAATAAAAAGAAATAACTTCTATCGAGATAAATTAGAAAAATAGCGAATTCTGTAATATAGCATTCATTACGAGTGTTAGCCTATTTTTTCAACATTTTTTAATCCTCGAAGTTACTATGCCAGTATTTTTGTTTCATCCATTTGTTTGAATCCCAGTTTTTCGCGGCATATGAACATCGGCATGTTAAAGAATTTTTTTTTTAAATAAATAGATAAATGAATAAATAAAAAGACTGAAAAAATTAGTTGCTTTTCTCGCTTTGGAGCTTTCAAATTGTTTTAACGCGTCAGATTTCCCAGAAGATTAAGCACTGCCGTTTAATTTTCCTGTGGTGAAAAACTCTCACACGTCATGATTGCCTCGTGATAAGTAAAAGAAAAAGAATATTTTTAAATTGGTTCTTTTAAAAAACAAATGAATACCTAAAAATAAAAACAAATTTTGAATATATCCTCTTAATCGTTACAGCTAAGATTTTATATAGATTACGTCAAATGGTATTTATATACGTACCTTATAAGCGTTAGTAATTTGTGTGAATATGCATGTTCATGTGTGTGTGTGTGTGTGCAAATAAAGATGAAAGGTACATTGGTATTCATTTTAATTATAATCGTCATCATCGTCTACCATCCATATTTTAAAATAAATAAATACATCTGTTGAGTTAATATTTTCACAAAGGCTGTTTTATTGTCAATGCTCTTTTGATTATCTTACAGAATGTCAGAAAGAACGCAACTTTCTTTCTTTCTTTCTTTCGTTCTTTTTTTTTCTTTCTTTCCAAGAGGCTTTTCTTTCTTTCTTTCTTTCTTTCTTTCTTTCTTTCTTTCTTTCTTTCTTACAAACGTTTTTTTTGCAATCACAGCATTTATCTTTCTTTCTTTCTTTCTTTCTTTATTTCTTTTACTGAGGCTTTTCTGGAATATCCATAGATGTGTTTTTTTTATTCTTTTCTTTTTTTTGTATTTCATTAATTTGAATGGTTTTGCAACTATCACTTATTTCACTGTCTTTTTCTTTGTTTGTTTGTTTGTTTGTTTCTTTCTTTCTTTCTTTGAGGCTTTTCTTAAATCACCTTTAATGTTTTTTCATTCTTTTTTATCTTTGTATTTTATTCATTTCAATGGGTTTACAACGACCACTTATTTCACAGTCATCTTTCTTTCTTTCTTACTTTCATTCTTTCTTTCTTTCTTTCTTTGAGGCTTTTCTGTAATCACTTTTTATGTTTTTTCATTCTTTTCTCTCTTTGTATTTTATTCATTTTAAAAGCCTTTTCAACGATCAGTTATTTCACTGTCTTCTTTCTTTCTTTCTTTCTTTCTTTCTTTCTTTCTTTCTTTCTTTCTTTCTGTCTTTCTTTCTTTGAGACTTTTCTGTAATCACTTTTTATGTTTTTTCATTCTTTTCTCTCTTTGTATTTTATTCATTTTAAAAGCCTTTTCAATGATCAGTTATTTCACGGTCTTTTTCTTTCTTTCTTTCTTTCTTTCTTTCTTTCTTTCTTTCTTTCTTTCTTTCTTTCTTTCTTTGAGGCTTTTCTGTAATCACTTTTTATGTTTTTTCATTCTTTTCTCTCTTTGTATTTTATTCATTTTAAAAGCCTTTTCAATGATCAGTTATTTCACTGTCTTCTTTCTTTCTTTCTTTCTTTCTTTCTTTCTTTCTTTCTTTCTTTCTTTCTTTCAGTTTTGATATGTTAAACAAGAAAATGCCTATTTACTTTAATCCCGACATTGTTGCATTTTTTAACGAAAATATTGTTCTTTGTTAATGAAAGGATTCTTGACACGATGATACCTTTTTTTTCATTTTGTAGTTTAGATGATGATTTGATGTGCACTTTCTCCAGGTTTCCTCACATGTTCTTCTCGTTTTTCTTACAAAAATAAAACAAAACAAAACTGAAAACAGACCAAAGCATTATTAAAATTAGCTAAAATACTTAGAACATTACAATAGAACTGGTGAAACTTGCTGTTACACAGGCTTCACTGAAAAACCACTTGTTTAAATTGGTGTGAAAAATTACTAATGGTAATAATAATGAAGAAGCTGAGGAACTTGAAGCTGACAGTAGTTTCAATTGTAGTTAGTCCACTTGGAATGATCCTCAAAGACGAAGAAAATTGAAAGGAGCAATTAGAAAACAGCGAAAGATTCGATACTATTCAGACTTCAACATTCAGTTAGAATACTCAGAAAAGCCCTGGAAACCATAGGAGACGTTTTTATTCAAATTTCAGAGAAAGATCACCACTTAAAACTCTTGTTAAAAACTCATTAAGAGTAAAATAATTATGCAATAATTAGGCCATTGGTTGTAATTATATAAGCAGTCGGTTTTATCAAATTAAGATACTTTTTAATTAATTTTATCCAATAACGAATTATAAATCCTTATCATTAATTAAAAAAACAATAACGGAAAGCAGATTTTCACAGATTTAAGTATTTTAGATCATTACTAAAACACGGTTTTTAATGATTAAGATTAATAATGATGGTTTGTTATATTTAAATCTCTGGAATGTTTGCTTGTTTTTTTTATTTGGTAACAACTTTAATTCAATTAGATAAAACAAGGGTTACTAACAAAATAATAATTAGCGATTTAAATTACTTTAGTCAGTGGAAAGATAACAACATTTATTCAACCATATAAAAAGAATGAGCAAATGACTAAACATAACTATCATTAACGATTAACAATTCATATTAGTTTTATCTCGTTGAAATGGTTTGGTTTAATTTCTTTGTTTAAAGACATATTAACTTTTGCTGGTAATTTAAATGCCAAAGCCATTCTACTTGAACAAGTGTAACTGTACAATTAATCAATAATTGGGGGGATAATGGAGTTAATAACTTTTCCAGTGGTTTAAGTCCACAAGGGTATGCAACAGTTCGAACTTATTTACTATGATGTTACAGTCCAGAACGTTAGCCACTATGTCCAGAGTTGCATGTTGACATCTAGCAGCATATCAGTTATGGATTTCTAAACAGGATATGCACCTGTGTAAAGAAGGAGACTAGAAAGGAATCACCTAAATTGGCAACCGGAATTGAAAATGTGTGGGCCTTAAGAATAATATATAATGACAAGGGTTTCGTTGTCAGCTCAGACATCGGTTGTAATTCGAATGGCAGTCAGTGAATGCCCAGAGGGAAGGGGAAAGCGTCCCCACTCCTGGCTGAGAACCGTTTCAGTATCAAACCCCCTGTCAAAGAAGGAAGACTCTAGGTATGTGTATCACAGTGTGGTATAAATATAAATATGTTTTTCTCGACCTGGTTTCAAGAATAACATTTGAGTTCTTAATCTCTCTGTCTCTCTCCCATTTGCAGTCATTTTGACGCTTTTGTGACGATAAAGTAGAGAGATATATTTTCACAAGCAAAATTGTTATAATCTCTTCGTTGGTATACAACCCACGGAGACTCTCACTCCTGTTCAAATGAACATTACCGAAGGATGAACCATTTGAGATAGAGTAACAAGTCCCATGCTGCTAAGAAGTCATCGATTACCTACCCTTATTTAGACATTTATAAAAAAAAGAAGCTTTGTAGGGAAAACACTTTTGATCACCCCAGATAATTTCTATCGAATGTTGGTTAATACAAATCCAATAATTCTCTAAGTTTTTTTCGAGCTATATATTTCATTCTCTTCTAACCGAAAAACTTCTTATGATGAATTGTTTGGAATAAAACTGGCTAGAAATATACTGACCAGACCAATCTATTATGATAACCCTCACACTGATCTCTGTTTATCACAGACAATTCAATATTTTTTCCAACAAGTTGATATTTTTGTGGAATTTATGAAAAATTTCCTTCGTGCTTTATAAATGCATATTCAACTAATTTCAGGCTGTAAAGCCGATGTTCGTCTTCTTTTCAATACTGAGTTTCTACTCGAGAAAATAAGTTGGCAATCTTCATTTTGTTTTTTGATGGGAACTGGCATGCATATTATTTTACCTCAGCTAAAACTAATTGTGAATACAAATACCTATTTTCATTCAATGCGAATACCTTTGTTGGATCAGAGAATATGACAGCTGAGAATGCGATAACAACGGACACTACAAAGCGATTCACAGCTTTCTAATCAAAAACAATGTAGCGTAGTTACTATCGACTGCTGTATAAATTATGATGAACATCGGGTGGCAGATAAAAAATATGGCTTTCTTCAAATGTAGGGCCCTTTGTAGATTCAATACCTTCGTTCTGTTACTGAGGTTGCTGAAATTCGTGAAAAAGATTAAAGGCACAATATACCAAGTAGTTTTATTATTCGAAAGGAAATCAGTTCTTCTTGTATATTTAACCGGTTCTTTCCCTCCGGGTTCATGCTACAGCGAAAAGGCTGAATCGAAAATCAAAGCTTCTTTTTAGGGTTTCCATGATAAAGAAATTCAACAGCGGTTTTGTGTGGGCGCCCACATTATAAATGATGGTTTATTTGCATATTGAAATGAAAAGTGCTTTTTTCTTTAAGTTAAAGCAATGCAAGTCTATTAAATGAGCTGTTTTTACTTGATTGATAACAGTTATACATAAATACATATATACATGTTTGCAAATGCTCGTTCTGTAATGGTTACCGTTGAAGGTAATGGACACAGCAACCAGAGTTCAAATCATGGATCAAGTAGTTAGTATTTTTACATCACGCTACTTGGGTAAATTTATAAATCCACGTATTTTTTCTCCACCTAAGAGTAAACAATTGGGTTGACTGAGCTCTTCAACCTTGATACTACAACTTTTATAGGAGAAATAAAATTCTGAATTCAAACCTGTTAAACTATTCTTTACAATAGACCTTATGTTGAATCCTACAAGCGCGGAGGGGCTGAGTAAATATATACATGCATAAACTTTGTGCTAATGTCCGAGGTAAACTCGTGCATCCATTTATTTTGTCCTTTGTTATGGGTAAATAATAGGACACTGTAAGGCAACCAGTTTAAGTGAAGGAAAACTCCGAATTCAAACAGGCTCAACTCAAAACTGAACTTGTTTTAAAACATGCTCTAGGTGAGGGGGTCTGGTATTTGCATAAATACATAAATATGCTCAATAAATACAACTCTAACATTTAAAAAAACCCTTCTAGGTCAATTATACAAGGATTTTATTTTTTATTAGGGAGTATTAAAGAATCTTTACTGATATTTTTTTTAGCATTTTTATCAGCAAATTCTACGGTTCTAAAGCTCTATAAACCCTAACATTTAAAACATCATTCTACCTCAATTATACAAGGATTTTATTTTGTATTAGGGAGTATTAAAGAATCTTTACGGATATTTTTTAGCATTTCTAGCACCAAATTCTACGGTCCTGAAGCTCCATGAACCAAAATTATTAATATGGATAATTCCAAAGTCCTTATACCCTTCATGTATATTTATGGAATTTTATTTTTGTTCACAGCGTTTGAATGGTGTAATGTTTGGTAATAAATAATGCCAAGTTATATCCGTCATTTTGTGCGCTTTTTCCGTTCGGAATTGATTATAGACATGTATCTTTAAAAGAATATGAACATATCTATCTTTTTAAAATGATAAGTATATACTTACTTATGATCGATACTGTACTTCTCACATTAAATGAGAGTTTTAAGAGATTAATTAGTCATAGTTTTATCAAACGAATTGAAATTTTTATACTCTATCGGTTAAAAAAAAGTATTTTACGTATAGTTCTGTTTTATCAACACGATCATTAAGACGAGACATCCTACTTGAACATTGTGATAGTACTATGGTTAAGTTTTTTTTCTTCTTCATCATCAAAAGTGTAACAATGAGATTTTATTTGGAAACGGATTATTTAAAAAGCGGTAAATAGTTTCATAATTGTTAAATGTCAAATTATATCATAGTGTCCTTGAAATTAAACAGATTTAGAGGCCATTGAAAAAAGATTAACAGGATTAACGTCGTAATAAAGAGATCAACCGCTCGCAATATAACCGCAGTATTAAGTAATGAAAAGACGAGATTACAAGTACTTGTTCAAAATGATGTGATATTTTGTTATATTATGCTGTCAATTTTAAGAATTAAGTCATGCAGCTTTTATCTCTCCCTTTCTCTGTCTCTTGGTCTCTGTATCTGTCTCTCTCCGACCCTGTCTGTCTGTCTCTCTCTCTTTCTCTCTTTCTCTCTATCTCTGTATATATATATGTTCCACAAATTCACATTATTTTTTTACATACAGATACAATGTAAAAATATAAATGTTTCACACCCTTGACGAAAATAGGGTTGTAAACACACCGTACATGTGACAGTGTATTGAAAATGTTTTGTTTGCTTTTATACTTTAAAAGTGCCTTGAGAATCTGTTTTTCATGGTTTGTTGGTTTCGCTATACGGTATATCATCCCTTGTTGATTATTTGACGCAGAATCCTGTTCAGACACACACACACACACACACACACACACACACACACACACACACACACACACACACACACACACACACATATATATATATATATATATATATATATATATTATTTATAATTTTCTGGGGAGCAGCGTCTCATCAACCGAAAAGGACATCGACACGAGGTTAACGAAAGCATGGACAGCTATCAATAGGCTATCGATTATATGGAAATCAGACCTCACCGATAAAATGAAACGCAGTTTCTTCCAGGCTGCGGTCACATCGATACTGCTATATGGCTGAACTACATGGGCGCTAACAAAACGGATGGAGAAGAAGCTAGACGGCAATTACACAAGAATGCTACGTGCAATCTTGAACAAGTCCTGGCGGCAACACCCCACAAGACACCAACTGTACGACCACCTGCCCCCTATCTCGAAAACTATTCAAGTTAGACAAATCAGACATGCAGGACACTGCTGGAGAAGCAGGGACGAACTCATAAGAGATGTACTCTTATGGACCCCCACACATGGCCGTGCAAATGCGGGACGACCAGCACGAACATACGTTCAGCAGCTATGTGAGGATACGGGATGTTGTCCTAAAGACCTACCTAGGGCGATGAACGATAGGGAGGAGTGGCGAGGGAGGGTCAGAGATATCCGTGCTACCAGCGCGATATGATGATGATGATTATTTATAAACGAATAGTTTGTAGGTAACAATTTTTAAAGGTGATTTAATGATTACTTAGGAACACTGATAATTCAGTTTGACATCAGCCATTTTGTAACGTCGATGGACCAAAAAAGAACGTATGTGACGTAGCCTCGCCTACACGGTACCATCTGGAATATCAGTAGATGTTATTTTTCTCAGATACTAGATGGACGCAGTTGTTTCAAAATACGAAAGAGCTTTTTTCTCTCTGCTATGATTTCATGCAGTTGCAGTCGTCATCTGCAACCCAAGAGAAAGATAGAACAAGAATTATATATTAATGTTACATAAAACCCCAGATAAAAATCAAATATAGGCATGACAGAAGAAAGAAACACACGACTCCAATTTTTCCCCCTCTTACCCCTTCGCCCAGAGGGTTGTCACAGCTTCGATCCACTGCTCTGAGATCTGAACTGACCAATCTCCTAACTCCAAACTCTTGACTGAATTTAAAAAAAAAAAAAAAATTCTTATATATCATAATTATTTCATCAGCAAATCCTGATAATATCACGTGTCTTTAACCTTCCTGCCTGATGTCATCGGCTAAGCCAGTTGCCATATCTTCAATTTGTTTACTTTTCCACTATCCGGCCTCATGGGATTTCCAAAATAACCTGTCAACTTGATATCTCGTCAAATGTGTAACAATTGCACTATTTGACCTAATCATGTGATGTACTCTACCATTCCATGTTTTCTAGCTAACTTACAATGCATCACTACAAATGAAATAGTTACCTAATTTAATTAAGTATCATCCTTAAATATATTACAATTTGATTGCACATGGTTAACTGGTTAAAAAATTCTCTTCGAACAATAAATGGGATGTTAACAATTATGAACACTTCTGGTCAAAATGAACCTGGGATTAATGACTTTAAAGGGGTCCTCCACATTCTCCAAATCTCCTAAACTTGAACTTTACAATCCGATGGTTTATTGTCATATGCCAGATACCCGTTCAGAGGTGATGCAGTCGGTGTATTCTACAGACCCAGCCATTGGGCGTGTTGAGAATGTTTGTTTGCTATTTTTATTTTAAAAGTGCATTGAAGATGGGTTTTTTTTTACAATAACAATGCAATTTTTTTAATCAAGGTATTGGATTTTTTTTTTAATTTAAAAGTGCGTTAGATTTTTTTCTAAATAATGCAGATGATTTTTTTAAAACTATGAAAAAGTGTTGGACAAGTTGTTTTTTTTTATATAAACTTGCATTGATTTTTTTCTATAAAATGCCTTGTAGATGCCTTTTACCATGAAAAGAAATTCCCAGTGTTT
The DNA here is from genome assembly GCA_963585895.1 of Sepioteuthis lessoniana. Lineage (NCBI taxonomy): Eukaryota > Metazoa > Mollusca > Cephalopoda > Myopsida > Loliginidae > Sepioteuthis > Sepioteuthis lessoniana. The sequence goes on along the minus strand of OY757930.1, from coordinate 25,474,672 downwards.
TCTTATGATAAAAACAGAAATGTTTTTTTACAATAAAAATACTTTGGAAATTATTGTTTCCATGAAAATGCATTACAAATGATTTTTCTATCAAAGACATTTTTTTTTCATGGGTTAGAGTGCTTTTGGCACTAGGCCTTTTGAATCAATTTTTCTCTTTAACCGGTCAGATTTACGAGGAATTTCTACATTTTACCCATAAAATGTTTTCCTAAGGGGCATTAGTACAAATGTGAAAGACAAACGGTTTTTTCATGGATTAGCGTCACACACATCTGCCTTAAATGACTGAACGGACCGTATGATGAATTATTCAACCATCAATACTTCGTTTTTTTTTAAAACTTGTTCGTCCACTTTCTTTACATTTTTCCTCGTGACAAGATTTATTTATTTCTGTGCTCCACATTTTTACATTATCTAATATTAGACGTTTACCAAAGTACTGCTGCAGGTTGAATTCATATTCTTTACAAATGGAAGGCGAATTTTATGCACTTTTTTTTCAGTACGCAGAGATTTCTATTCTTTTTTTTATTTAATTTCGTAATTTAATAACTTGACCGATTCTCGTTCACCTATCTCAAATTTTAAAAGAACAAGGAGAATCAAGTCAAAAATATGTTTAATGTTTTATGCTTTTTCTTTCTTTTTCGGAACAGAAATAAAACAAACTAGAAAGGAAGAGAGCTTAAACCATTACACATAGATTTCTGATTTATTTCTGCACATGCTGTAAAAATTTGTGATTATTTAAACTAGTTTTATTCAATATTATGAAATGATATCAATTTTTTGAAACACCCTGTTCATCTCAAATGATATCAAACTTGTAAAAACACACTACTTCATTCCCTGGATTGCTCCACTTTACCCTTGACCCTTACCTTGTAATAATGAGTGTTAAGTAAGGCAGCATCAAGTATCATTTTTTTTGTCTTCGTTATGACTCGACCTAGGATAGAACCCTGGGCTTCCGGACCATTAGTAAACACTCTACTCATTATCCAATGGCTTGAGTAAAGTGGAGAAATCCAGGGAATGGGGTAGTGCCCTCCCCTACGCCTCGGTGTAGTAGCTATTGAAAAGGGAACCTTCGTGTCACCCTCGACTAAGGTCGCTGAGTTTAATTTTTTATTTAACCCAAAGCTGGTATCAGAAGAAGCGCATACCTTTCGAAAGGCTTGGTTTCTTTGTTTAATGTCAGGCCAACATTTATGGATTATTTAATGCCAAAGCGATCTTTGTTATAGGACAGCTGTGGTACTCTTTAATAGTAAGTAACAGAGTTCTTCCCAATGTTTAGCATGGTTTGGTTTCTTTTGTTGAATAGCATATCAATCTTCAAGGTTTTTTTTTAATTCCAAAGTGATATCTGTAGATGGAAAGTTGCGGTACTTATCAATTTTTGGAGAATACAGTTTAAGCATTTTTTTAGCGTACTAATGCAAAAATTACAACGACAACGTAACTGGATTTCGAAACAACTCAGACGATATCGCTGTCTAACACGTTAACCACTATACCACGGGAATCGCCATGGTGTGTTAGTGGACTTTTTAACAAGAATAGGAACCATAAAATTATGTTTTATAAAGAAATTATAGATTCATCTGAACACGTTCTCAGCCTCACCATAACGTACATGGGTCAAAGGAAAAATTCGTAAGCAGACCAACATAAAGTAAAAAAAGTTAAGTTGGAAACCATAGTCGAGAGCGACCAGAAGGCTTCCTTTTCAATAGCTACTACACTGAGATGTAGGGGAGGGCACTACTCCTTTCCCTGGATTGCTCCACTTTACCCTTGATACGTTCCTTATATCGCTGAGAGTTAAAAAAGGAGGTATCAATTATCATTTTAAAAATCTTTGGTATGATGCGACCTGGGATTGAACCCAGGTCTCCCGGACCATTAGCGAACACTCTAGCCACTAGGCCAATGAAACCAAATAACTAACATGAAATGTGATTAAATGATTTTTTTTCAATATAGTCCCCTTTCGGTCCACACACTTCTGTCAGTGATGTAATTCTTGGATACCACATTATTAAAAATGTCATCAACAGCGTACATGACGTCATTATAAGACGTTTACAGCCTATCTTTATGTGAGTACAAAAGGTGTAGCAGTTACTATGTGTCAGTGAAGAGTGCAGACATGTAAGATCCTTTTCCTACTAAAAATACCCATGTAACCTATATTATTTTGGAAGTCAAAACATATCGGTAAGAACAGTTTTTAGAGATGCCATAAAAAAATGGAATTACAATTGTTTAGATCTGCAAGTCGAGCACCCCACCTCCGAGTGGATGAAAAAAGAGAAAGATCTCAGACCAAAATCAATATCGAGAAAACGAAGGACATACTAAGAGAATCTTTACCATTGGATATCAGACGAAAAAAAAAGTGTAATCATTTTGAAGTTACACGAAGTAAGCAAAATAAAAACGAAATTGTATTAGAAATGTTGCTTTTGTTCAGGGGGTGTGCACTATTGCCCAAGAAAGCGAATAGGTGACCACGCATGCGTAAAAAAACATGTAAAAAATGATTCATTCTGTATTACTAAATATAAATGCATTTATGTTTTTGCGAGAATAAATCTAAGCAAACACACACACACACACACACACACACACACACACACACACACACACACACCCACAGATAAATAAATATATATATGCATTTTGTTCTCTCCCTTCCCCCTATCTCTCTCTTTCTCCCGTTCACTCGCTATCTATCTATCTACCTATCTATCTATCTATCTATCTGTGTATGTGTGAGTCGATAGATATGGAATGAGAAACAGTTGCAATGAGATATTGTAAAATGAAAGCTTCATCTGATAAATCCTTTTCAATGTGGACGGCTGATACTTATCTCACAGAAATAACACTATATATTTGTTTTATACGCTTAGTTTTGTGTAAGACTCCGTTGTATATATATATATATATATATATATATATATATATATATATTATATATATATATATATATATATGAACAAAATCACGTGCATGTTTGAGCTTTTCGGCCTGTTAGCAAGAACTCATACTCAGTCATGCGATAATACCCTGGTTCGTGTTCGACCCACTGATTTGGTTTCAAATCTACGTAACTTAGTTATATTACGCTTTTGAAAAGCATTTGGTTTTTTACATGTAATCATCTTTCAGTTCACGTAACTTTATAATAAATAACGAAAGAAAGAAATTTCTTCAGAACTAACACTTACGTCACACTAATAGAAACATACATTTAATGTCATCATAAGGTATTAGATACAATTCGAAGATTATTTCATGACCATTTTGCCAAGACAGCAGTGATTCATTATCTGTTTTAGCTCAAAGGCAGAGTCTATCGAAATAAAAAAAAAGTAATTTTTTGATTTCATTCGTTTGTTTTTTTTTTTTTTTTTTGTTTTTTTTAATTTTTTTTTTTTCTACCAAGCATTCATTTAATATCTGATTTACGCTTAGATAAAGACTGGGTGAATTTTCCTTTTTTTTTCTTAATAATTTGATACTTTCAGTTTATAACACGATTCTCAGCAATAAGAATCTTTGAACGTTAAACTGATTATGGTAAATACTTTAAGGAATCCTTTGGGTTGAACGAGATAATTTTATTGAAAACGTATTTTCCATGGTTTAAAATCTGTCAGTAATTAGAAAAAAAAAACACAGTGGACATTTTACCTGAATAAGTGCATAAACTATTCGATTGTGTTCTAAATTGGGTTTTTTCTTCAACTGCTGTTCACACATTATCACTCCATCTCTCTCTCTCTCTCTCTCTCTCTATATATATATATATATATATATATATATATATATACATTGTCATCCACAGACAGACTGTGTCTTTCTATCAGAACACATCAGTGCGGCTAGACAAGTAGGATGCTTGAAGCCGGGATCGAAACCCATCCAACTTTACGTTAGACTTAGTGTCAGGCTTCTTGGCCAACAAGCGTTACACGTTGTCTAAGGGAATTATAAGCTTTTTATATAACAATAGCAGCAGCAGCAGCGTCCGTTTGTTTACCTTTTTTATACCCTAGTAGAGTGCTCAATTCATTCGTAGAACTTTGAATTATTCTAGCGGCGGCCGAAGTGTCTGTACACCTAGCATTCCTGAAGCCCAGGTTGATAGATACTAATATGTCATATTTATTTATATATTAGCTCTGTCATTGATATTGAGCACTATTCAACAATAACTCAACATTTCGTCCTCTATTAACTTACCAAGTGAGCTAGTAAGAACTATATATATATATATATATATATATATATATATATATATGTGTGTGTATGTATATGGTTTTTCTTATATATATATATATATATATATATATATATATATATATATAAACCATTAAAAATTACTCATTTTTAGTAATAATATTTATTTCAACAGACCTTATATTTTAAAGAATCTGCATCTTCAGACTAATGAGAAATTCAGAATAATGAGAAATTTCTAATGAAGATTTAGAAAACCCCACAAAATTCAGGTCATGGTATGTATTTTTTTATCAAGTAATGACAAGACCATATATTTTTCAAGTTTGGTTGACAAATGACATTCAATTCTTGTATCAAGATTTATCAAGTTTTGAACTCTCCTTGCCATTTATTTCCTGGAATGGCAAACAAACTCCAAAATCCAAGGAAGAGATAAGTAAAAAAAAAATAAAATAGAATAAAGGAATTAATTGATTTAGAGAGAGAAAATTATCTACTTTAAACAACTTACAAGGGAATTAATAACCTCTTAAAGAATACAAAATTATATTATAAAATATTTCATTGTATACAAATTCTATTGTATGTAAAAAAAACTTTGAAAATTGTCATTTTAATACAATTCAATATCATTGGTCCCATTAAAAAAAATTACTAGTCGCTGTTAAGATATTATCTAAAATTAAAAACCAATACAACACACACACACACACACACACACACACACACACACACACACACACACACACACATATATATATATATAAAGATCAATACAACAGACACTAGAAAACTTTCAAACAGAGTCACTACAAGTTCTTAAACGTGAAACTTATAGTCGTGTGTTTAATTCTTTTTTTTATTGTATTTTTTCTATATTAGAAAAAGCTGTTATATTGCCCGGGATTTTAGTGTATAGAGCTCTGTAAATATATATAATTAAGATGATATCATCGTTAAACTCTAATCTTAATATTATACGACGATCATTAAATAAGATTCCAGACTTTTTTCGTTTGGGCTCTTTTATTAATAGTACACACATCAAACTCTAGTCCCCTTCGAAGTAATATCCTCTGATCGCAATGTACTTGTTGTACTGTTCCAACAACTTCTGGAAGGCCCCATGGAAATCCTCTTGTGTGTGCATGTCAATGACCTTCGTCACAGCTTCTTTCATGTCCTCAATTGTCTCATAACGACAGCCTCTGAGCATAAATCACAGAGAGCAGCGTCTGAACTATAGGGATGGTGAGGAACTTTCTTGATACTCATCTTGGTCAAATAGTCTGTGACAAGGATGGAGTTGTGGACTGGTGCATTGTCCTGCTGGAAATGCCACTGAGCCGATTTGAAGAGTGCTGGCTTCTTCCGACGGAATATCTTCCTCAACTCCCTTAAAACCTCAACATAGTAACCCTAACCCTAACCCTTTGGCCAATCAACTGTGGTGTATTGACTTCCTTAGGCCTCGCACACCTCTCATCATCCCTCACAGACTCACTGCCTTCCTTGAATCTATTATGCCACTCAAATACTCATGCTCGATTCATGAAATATGGTCGAAAAGCAGTCTGAAGCATTCCATATGTTTCTCTGGTATTTTTTCCGATTTTAAAACGGAATATTATTGCATATCGTTCCTCTAAAGTGTCCTGACGTCCAGATTGAATTTTTGAAATTCCCCAGCTGTGACAATCAGGCTCTAGTAGGGTATATTCCAATTCCTGTTGTAGCAGTTCATTTGAAACTAAAATCATAAAAAGTGCTCAGTCATCTCATAAGATGTATAGCAATAAGATTCTGAATTTTCAAGAGTCTACCACAATTTTAAGTGCCAGTACAAATAAAGTCTGGAAACCTATTGAAGGCAACACGTATATATATATATATATATGTGTGTGTGTGTGTGTGTGTGTGTGTTAGATACCGTAGACATAGATTCAACGTCACTTTGTGACTGACTGGCAGTTTTTCTTTTTTGAGATCATCGAACTTTGTAGATCCCACCATATATCTTCGGACTTAGTCAAGATCAATTATCACATAACATTTGAACTGTCGGTATTTTACTCTCTTAAACTGATTACTCTTAGCATTATTTCTATTTTAGTATTCTGGGAAGACTTGCCTCTTTGCTGAATAAACCTCACAAAAATTCTGTCAATGTTGATATTCTTCTATTCTAGTGCATGTACGTGTATGAATAGATTATTTTTCTAATTGCTAAAATATTACAAGTTTTTGTCTTTTGTCACCTTTTGTGATTTATAATTGAAATAAAAGAATTTTCTCAAAATAAGGATGTACCTAAGATTAATTTGTTCAATATATGAATATTTCTGAGCGTTAAAATCCTGTCATAGAAACGAAATACATAATGTTTCCCAAGAGATATTCAACATGGTGAGGATTATGATTTTCGGGAGGAATTGTCCATGAATCAATAGAGATCAATAATCAGCTATGATGATCGTCTTTCGTAGAAAGCCGAGTCAAAAATGGAAGCAACTTAGGAGGCTTCTTCTTCTTCTTCTTCTTCTTCTTCTTCTTCTTCTTCTTCTTCTTCTTCTTCTTCTTCTTCTTCAAAGTTGAAATGAGAGCCACTAGTGATAAAAGTATAAACTTTATATTTGCTTTTGAGACCTCATTCATTTTTCTAGTCTTCGTTCTTCTTTTGACCCTTCGGTTTAACTCCACTTTGGGGTCCTGACCGCTCGTCTCGGTGTCTGTGACCGTTCATCGGGTCTACTATATACTGCTGTTTTTTCCTTCTCTTTTTTCCTAAAGATTGTGATTACTTCTATAGTGAAAAATTATTTAATTTCGTCATCACTCGTTTGTGTAAACTTCTAAGTAATACAATTCATATAATGTGCAATGGAAGTCGTTTGCTTGTTTATTTGTTTGTTTGTTTTGTGGAATATCAACCTTTGGAGGTTATTTAATGCCAAATCCATTCTTATAGAAATTAACAGTTCTATTTCAAACAATACAGTATAGCATAAATACATACTTCAATTGTCAAAAAACATTTCAATTTCAAGCTATTCAGTTTAGTCACACAGTTATTATTCGAACAATTCAGTTTAGTATATATATATTTTTTCATACAGTTAAATGTCAGAACAATTCTATTTTAAACAATTCAGTTTAGCGTAAGTACAGTTTCACTGTCAAAAACAGTTCAATTTCAAACAATTCAGTATACCATAAGTACACTGTTTGCTTCTATTTGACCCATAGATAGGACCCTATCAGGTGCTTGTACTTCCGGCTTGAATGGACTTAAGTATGATATCTTTCAATGGGTATTTCGCATTCTACAAAGCTACAGCATTACTGGAACCTCACCATCAGATTGTTTAGTGTCATATCCAGGACACTTGTCAGGGGAGGTATATTACCCCTCAGCAGAGATGCAGTCGGTGTATCTACAGCCCCAGCTAAATGGACAAAATGGAAGTCGTTGTCTCCTAATTTACATAAATCTTCCTCAAAGTATGTGATTTGTAAACGAAACAATCATCATTTTTAAACCATAATATTTTAACAAAGTCGTTAAATGGTTGGTTTGTTGGTTGGGTTTTATGGCATATCAACTATTTCACGGTATTCAATGCTAAATCCTTTTTACACTAATATACTTAATATATGATTTGTAAACATATTTTATTCATAAGATTTTTTGATGAGTCAATTCTTTTTTCACACATTCAAATAGTGACAAGTATTTCTATCGAATATGAATGATTCTATTTACAATTAATTATTTATTTGTGAACGGTGAAGAGGTTCTTACTATTGCTATTTAACACAAAATATTCAATTCAGCATTTCTCATTCGTTTGCACATAATTAAATTGTTCCATGTCTTGCTATTTAAAATGAATATTTTAATTAAATATCAGTTATTTGTTTACATGCATGTAAATGATCAAATAGTTCTATTTCAAACGATTCACTTTTGCATAGGCCATTAGTTTGCACACAGTTTAAATGTCAAAAAGTTCTATTTGACGTATAGATATGACCCTATCAAGTGCTACCACTACAGACCAGAGATGACCAAGGAGCAATGTTAATGAGGGTGGAATTACCATTCCACAAAGCTAAAAGGCTGGAGCTTCATCATCAGATTGTTTAATGTAATTACGAAGACACTCGTTGGCGGAATCTTACCTTTATAAAGAAATGCACTCGGTGTATTGTTGAGCTCCAGCCGACTGGGCAATAATAAAATCGTGATATTCCTGTCTAAAATACTGAATGTTTATCAAGGTATTTTCGTAAGATGTTGAGTTATAAACAATTTTCCAGTAGTCTATACATGAAATATATCGTAGTCCGTAGACAAGGGCTACCAGAAGACTCCTTTTTCAATAGCTATTATATCGAGGTGTAGGGCAGGGTGCCATTCCTTTCCCTGGAATGCTTTACTTTACCCTTGATACGTACCTTATAATGCTGAGTGTTAAGCAAGGAGGTACCAGGTTTGAAAGTCTTTGGTATGATGCGACCTAGGATTGAACACAGGTCTCGCGGACCATTGACGAACACTCTACCCACTAGGCTAAGGAGCCAGTTAGTCAACGTCATCATAGTTTATGAATTAGGTTACTATCTTAATCCACTAAATTTCACATTGCGCTATATGATATGAAGTAGTCTCCCCCAATATACACACATAGTAACACAGACAGGGTATTTAACTTTTTCAAAGGGAAGGAAAAGGAAAACTGAATTCTAACAAGCTAAACTTTGTTGAAAAAATATAACAAATTGTTGCACTCTACCTGTGCAGAGGGGTTAGGTAGACAGATACATAGCATTATATTTTTCTTCACAAACATATTTTCTATAAGTATTGTTTTATATATACTTATTTTCATCTGTATATTTAGTATGTATATCAGGTGATTTCTCATTTTTAAGTTGTTTATGCATTAAGATATACTCACGCTGGCCAAAAAAAAAAAAAACGAACAAAAAAGTATGGAATTAACACACATAGCAGATGTTCATTTGTTTTATTTTATTTAGCAGTAAATTTACTAACAACATATAATGAACAAAATATTTTGATCTAATGGCTGAACCTTCTGGTTTCATGAAATATACATTTTTATTACTTGATTTCGAGCTAAATACAAGAAAAGCGTAAGTAAACATCATCTAAGCGCATTATTCCTTAATTTTTACCGTGTGCTGTATGTGTTATATATTGGTCTTTGCCAGCAACTTATTATGGATTTCGTAAACAGGATGTTACAGCTGTGTCTTGGGGTAAACAAATGAGAGGGAAAATGAATCACTTGAATAGACCGAGAAGGAAAAATGTGTGGGCGTCCGGAAAATATATGCTGCGGAAGATTTTTTGACATCAGAGAGTCAGGTGGTCAGTCAATCGGAGAGAAGCCAGCAAGTACACACGTCAGCCTGGAGGTGGGAACAAGTGGCCTCCTGGCTGAGAACCAGTTATGTATCAAGCCTCCCTTGAAAGAAGGAAGGCTCTGAATAAATCTGTCTCCACATAGTGTCAATTATAGTAGTCTTCAGCTTTCTCTCTCTTTCTCCTTCTCTCACTATCTCATTCGTTCTCCCTCTCTCTCATCATAATCATCATCATGTCGCGCTGCAAGCATGGGTCTCCCTGACTGTCTATCGCCACTCGTCTCTATTGTCTATCGCTTCCGGGAGGTCTCCCAGTCTACATCCTATATCGGCACACAACTGTTGTATATGGATTCTAACTGATCTTCGATCGGCCATGTACAGGGGTCCATAGGAGTACAACGCTTATTAGTTCGTCCTATAATAAAAAATATAGAATGATGCGTATTTTTACGAAACACACACACACACACACACAGACACACACACACACACACACACACACACACACACACACACACACACACAAGCCCAGTAGGCTGGAGTGTAGAAACACCAACTGGATCTTTGTAGCGTGAATATGACATTAAATAATTTGATGCTGAGACTCTATTGCCATTGCTCCCAGGTCTACTCAAACTTGGAGTGGTTGTTACTGGTAGGGTCCTATCTATGGGTTAAGTAGAACTGGTTGACATTTAAACGGTGAAAATAAATGACTTGTGCTAAATTGAATTGTTTGAAATAGAACAAATTGATTATTTCACTGTGTGTAAACAAATGACCGATTTTAATTGAATTGTCAGTTATACGTAGCACAACTTGGAACGATTTGATTTTGGTGAATTATGTTAAATTGAATTGTTAGTAATGGAACTGTTTAATCAGTTAACTGCGTGTATCAACTAAACATATATTTGATCCAAGTGTAAAATCTGGATTTGGTTTTAATAACATACAATTGTTTATATGCCATAAAACCTACCCAAACCAAATGAAACACGCATAAATAAATACGAACACACACACACACACACACACACACACATATATGTTATATTTTGACCTTCGACCCGGCCCAAAAATACTATTCCTAGGTGATACACTGGAAGGAAGTGACACATTCCAATGGCCAGTAATCGAAAGAGATCGCGTGGGCGGATTAAGACTTATGATATGGGACAAGGTGAAGGTCTCATTGTGCCATTACAATCATGCACCGGAAGAGAGTAACCTCTGAACTGCATGACAGTTATTTCCGCTTGATGACGATTAAACATTCGATTTCAAAGATCCAGTAGGCGATTGTGTGGGAGTTAAGTTATTATTTAACTCAGTTGAGTTTGGGTCCCAGAGCAGTTGCCAGTAGACTCCCCGAGGGTTAGAGACGAGATGTGGTAGGGAAGGCCACACCAGACCGAGGGGGCCCTTGGAAAGCCCCGATGGATTGGACCCCAACATCAGGAGAACAAGAAAGACACAACGTGACGGTCATAACAGTGGGGTCAAAATATGAAGTTAACGTTCGGTCTCCAGCATCCTCTCACATGCTAACCTTTCGAACCCTTGCAATAAAGTGAGAGGTGAATATTTTTCTAAAGAAGTCTTCTTGTGTCTTCCTTCCTGCATCTTAATCCTTCATTCGTCTTCCTTCCTGCGTCCTTGATGCGTCGTTTATCATTGTGTCAGTATTTATCCAGAATATATATGTATACAATATATAAATATATATATATATATATATATATATATATATATATGTTTATTCATTTCGTCTACAAAAAATGACATATAATTTTTGTTGACCCTTAATAACGTACTAATTACGGAAAATATTTTTATCGGCAAGAATTTTCAAAGTCGAACTTGATTATTTCGAAAAGTCACTGGCCAAACTAAACGTGGGCGACCGGCGACGGTGGAACAAAGTAAATTGTTCTCAATATATTTATTTATTTATTGATCTGAGACAGAGGCAACAAGTTAGAAAATAGCGGTCAAATATACTGATCGATTCAATAAGACTTACAAAGCGAAACGGGGGTTTGAGAGCAAATCACTGAATCCCGATATAAAAACATAAAAATTAACAAAATACTGTTCTTTTAATTTAAAGAGTAAAGGTATCCATGTCAGAACTGTGATTTAAATTATTGCCTAAAATACCGATTCCTTCATCAAACAAACTGTATTCAAAAAGGGAACAATGGATCAGAGAAAAAGATGAACCTCATCCTGAAGAAGAAACGCTGAAATTGTTGAATCAACAGCTCAAGAAGAATTTAAAAGTTATTTTTCGATCAATGTATCCTTTCTAAAACAGAGTTAATTGTTAAATGTTAAGTAGAATGCTTTATTACTTCAAAAAAAGAAGCATCTGTGACTCCAAACATAGAAGCATCTGTGACTTCAAAAATAGAAGCATCTATGACTTCAAAAATAGAAGCATCTATGACTTCAAAAATAGAAGCATCTGTGACTTCAAAAATAGAAGCATCTATGACTTCAAAATTAGAAGCATCTATGACTCCAAAAAAGCCTGTTCCAAGTATAAACCAACGTGTTCTCAGGACTCGCTGCATATTTGTAAAATAAACCTAATCTTTATATATATATATATATATATATATATATATATATATATATATCAGCAGATCGATTTTTAAGCGGGGTTTAAAAGGTTTAATTCAGAGTTTTCCTTTTTAAAGTAAACTGTTGCGTGTGTCTTGGATCAATAAATGAATTAATTTGTTGTGCGCACTTTACTTTCTTCCTCCATTTCCAATCACACATGTCTATTTCGGTCAGACAGTTTTGGAAACAATCAAATTCAGCGCTGAATTTTTTTTCCGTAGGGGTAAGAAAAATTATATGCCCCTCTCTCTCTCTATATATATATATATATATATATATGTCTGTGTGTGTGTGTGTGTATATACACATATATTGAGAGAGAGGTATATAATGTGAGAGAATGGGTGAGAAGATAGATGTGATTAAACAAATTTTGGCCAACCAAAAAGTGCTCAAATATTGGTGCGCCGAGCAGGTTAAACCCTAAATAAAAAAAAAAAAACAAGCCTCCTCGTGTATCATTCTCATCAATAAAACTAGCTCGGCTGCAATTATTTTATGAAACAATGATTGCATCCAGGCGGATACAGGAAAATATCAGTAATGAGATTGCTACGATAATATTTAGGATTTTAATTTATTCTGGGACACACACACACACACACACACACACACACACACACACACACACACACACACACACACACATATATATATATATATATATATATATATATATATATATATATATATAATGTGTTCTTAGGCAGCATGTAATTATTTAAGCATATTCTTTTGAAGACCAAGGTATATTTTGCTTTTAGGATCTTTAAACGAAGACGTTCAAGTATTCTTTATGAATAGGTGGAGGTGCTGAAGAAAGTGCTGAATACTAGCCCAGGCGTTTTCGAGCACTTCACTAGTCATCCTCAGGGGTTGGGTCTGATTGTTTGTTTCGGTGAGTTGCTGTGAATTAAGGCCGTTGCCTTAAAAAAGGGGGGGGTTCTTGGATAGATAATATTTTCACAGTTCCAAAATATTGACTAAAGTAGCTTTTTCGAATAGATGGGAAATTGTCAACATCGGAATATCGGTCTATTTTTTTTTTTTCATCAGATGTCAAAATTTATTTAATGCCAAAGGCATCCCCGTAGAAAATCAGTAGTAATATTATTTAGCCCATTGCTGGGTGATAAGGAGGTTTATATCTTTCCCAATTGTATCAGTCAAAAAGTGAATGCAATAGACCAACCGAATTTCGAACTCTCTGACTTTGAGGCTGCAGTCCAGCATTTAGACAAGTACGTCACGAGCTTCTTCCTCCCAACCTCGATATTACAAGTGATCCATCGTTTAAGTTAACTGAGTTAGAGATATCTAAAGCAGTAGTGAGTAGAAGTTTATATTGTCGATCAGTTTCAAACTTGACCAGCCATTACTCTCTCATCGACAAAGAACCGCGTCGAAGTCCTATCTTCTCCTGATCCACAAGGCGTAAAAGAAGTTTAATGTATTTAGTAAATCGACTTGAAAGATAAGAGAGCACCCCGCGTGTTAGGTGAGAAAATATGTCGATGTCCTTGTAGCCAAGGTGATTTTAATTAACACGACTTATTCAGGTGGAAATAAGACAATTGTTCTACTCTCTTTCTCACTCTCACTCTCTGCCCACCATCTCTTTATTGTAATACTTTCTACTTCTCTCTGTTTCTCTCTCTCTCTCTCCCTCTCTCTCTCTCTCTGTTTCTCTTTTATACTAAGCTATCTCTCTGCCTATCTATCAATCTACTTCTTTTTTCTTCTGTCCGCTCTGATCTGTCGATTTTCAATTTCACTTATATACTTTTATTTGTAGTTTCCATTATTTTGGTAAGCTGCTGTTAACAAAACTTGCTAAGCGTAAGATCATCACCAGCATCGTCATCGTGTTAATAATACTGACTCTTTCTCTTTCGTCATTCGTCCCGTTCGGTTGGTCCTCTTGAGAGCATCCAGTGTCCTCGCAGAACTGATGTTGTGTAAGTCTTTCTTGGTCGGAAAACTCTAGCACAGGCGTATCCATTACTTCATCAGAGAACGTTCTGAATGAGTTATTCCTTATATCTCCAGTAATGTCTTCATTTTGAATGGTTTATGGGATGGGAAGTGAGTGGCCGTACAACAGCTGTCTCATGGGGAGATGTTTTTGAGATTTGTTCTAAATAGAACTTGGACTTCAGTAAATGCATCCATCCCGTGGTGTAATTGTTATCGTCGCAGGAATTGGACATGGCGACACGAGTTCTAATCCTGGACGAGACCGATTGCATTTCACATGGGAAAGGTATGAATCCAATTATTCTCCCTCCAGCTATGGGTAAATAGTAGGACAGACTAGGTTCTTCAGCCTCGGTGAGGCAACTAGTCTAGCAGAAGGAAAACTCTGAATTCAAACCTGTTAAACTCCGCTTAAAAAATTGACCTTGTGTCATATCCTGCCCGAGCGGAGGGGCTGGGTAAATATGATAAATTCATCCATTCAGTAGTTAAGACATAGCAAAAGCTTGGTTGAAATAGGAGAACATTTTTATTGTTTCACTTGAATACAATAGCATAAAATTATTATAGAGTTTAAATATTTTTTGGTCATTTTCATAGGACAAAATCGTGCTTAGGTTAACGAGTATCGTTGGGACTAAAGTTAAAATCGTGAACAAAACTGTTTGCGTTTCCCTTCGGAAAGTCATGAATCAATCTATTCTTCCCCTTTTTTCTTAAGATGGTGATCCTAGTCAAGGGTGACCTGAAGGTTCCCTTTTCAATAGCTACTTCAACGAGGTGTAGGAGAGGGCGGTACTCCTTCCCCCAGATTACTCCACTTTACCCTTGATCCTTGCCTTATGATCCTGGGTGTTAAGCAAGGCAGCATCAAGTTCCATTTCTTAAGTCTTTGGTATGACTCGAGCTGAGATTGAACCCCGGTCTCTCGGACCATAAGCAAGCATTCTATCCATTTGGTCAATGAATAAATAGTGAGACAGACTGGATCCTTTAACCTTGGTTATGTAGTAAGTAAAGTTGGAGACAGCATTCGAGGGCCACCAGAAGGCTCATTTTTCAATACGCCGAGTTATAGGGGAGGGCGCTACTCCTTTCCCTGAATTGCTCCACTTTACCCTTGATACGTACATTATATTGTTGAGTGTTAAGCAAGGAGGTATCAAGTATCATTTTTAAAGTCTTTGGTATGACTAGACCTGGGATTGACCATTGGCGAACACTCTACGCACAAGACCAATGAGCCGGTTATGTAACCAGTGGAAAACTGAACTGATGGGCGGAAAACTGTCCACTCGGCTTGGAATGAGGAATACACTGACTGCTCATTTAAAGACTGTTATAAAAAATGTGTTTACAAATCATATATCTAATATATACGTATAAAGAGAATTTGGTATTAAGTTGCCTACAATGGTTCATATGCCATAAAACACAGCCAGCAGACCAACTAACTATTACATTACGAGAACTCTCTCCTAAAAGGTTTGAATTCAGTAATAACGATCTGCAAGACGAGCTTAATAATGTTTAGCTTATGTTAAGGTGCTCTTTGTCTGTAAATTGTGCTTTAATTTACAGTTGACGTTCTCCCTATTAATAGTTTTTCACCTTAACCGCCATCTTATTACGAAAATTAAGCTTGTCACTAAATATTTATTAAGAATAATGTGTTTTCGAGATGGAAATAGTTTTCCTAAGCAATAATTTGTCTATTTTGAAAACTTTAAACTCGTAAAAATATTTACACTGAGTTATAAACCCATTAAGACGTCTATCTAGTAATTAAATACACTGACTGATTAAAAACTTGTATTATCAATACAAATTACGAATCAAATTTTAATTCCTTGAAGATAGTTTCCTTTTGAAGCTAAACATAGCTGGATATTTTGGCGGAAGTCCCTAACTGACATGCCTCAAAAGATCTAAACTGACGTACCAGAAACTTTTTTTTTCTTTTCTATTTTTGATGAACATGAAATATTCACTGAAGGAGAGGATTAGAATATGCTGACTATATCTTCTGTAAATAGGGTAAGAAAACCCTCGAAAGGGGTATCCTAGGTATGACAATAAATTACATCTAATTGTAAGGTTCCAGTTCTTGAAATATGAGAAATGCTGGCTACCCGTTCACTGCCATTAGTCCCTGATCCGCTCTGGCACAAAGTAATTGTTGGTGATAGGGTTCCATTTATGGGTTAGACAGATCTGTTAATACATTCTTTATATTAGATAAGAGCTGCGCAAAAAAAACCTTCAACAGGTAATTACATATTCCCAAACTCCTAAGCATACGATAACATTTACGGTTTATAAATACCATTAAAATGATTCAGTCATGCAACATTCGTCCAGGAGTGTAATAGGATTCAGTTACCTGAAGTTGGTTAGAAGGTTGGTTGGATTTTATAGCATATCAACCTTTGTTGGTTATTTAACACCAATTCCAAATAATCAGTCCTATTTCAAAAAATTCAGTTTAGCATAATCACACAGTTTAATTGTCATTAACACTTCTATTTCTAGCAATTCACTTTAATCAAACAGATCTAATTCGAACAATTCAGTGTAGTATAAGTACAGATTTTGTTAACCCACGGTTAAATGTCAAAAAAGTACAGTTCCAATTTAAATAATTCAATTTAGCATAAGTACGCATTAGTTGCGCCCTCCCCTACACCTTGGTGTAGCAGCTATCGAAAAGGGAGCTTTCAGGTTACCCTCGACTATGATCTACAACTTACAACTTACTTACGGATTTTTAATGTAAGTACACAGTTTGATAGTCAAAAACATTTCTACTTTAACTTATTCAGTTTAGTCAAACAGTTTTAATTCAAACAATTCAGTTTAGCATAAGTATGCAGGTTAATTCTATTCAACTCAGAGATAGGCCCGATCAGGTGCTCCCATTCCTGGCCAGAGTGGACCTCGGAGCAATGGCAATGAACGGGTGCTCCGCATTCCCCAAAGCCCCAGCATCACTGGAACCTCACCATCAGGACACTCGTTGTGGGGTTGGTCTTACCCACTTGCAGTCGGTTTTGAAAAGATAGCAATATTTTTTTGATACCAAAACGCAAACCTAGTTTAAAATGCTATCTCATGATAGGAACCTCTCGCTATCTCCCCTAATCCAAAGTTTCCTGCTTTCAGACTTAGGAGACGGGCTGGTGTTCCAAGGAGATGCTTCAACGACGGTGTTTAAATAGTTTTCAAAAATTGACAAAAAATATACCAAACAGTCTCGTAAGCAAGCATCTCACATTATCAAGGAGTTAAGGAGAATGTCTTGTGATGAAAAGAATGCAAAGTGAGGCTATATGCCAATACGACGGTGGTAGTACAAAATCTATATTTTTATCGTAGCCCTGTGAATAGATATAAGATTGTAAAGAAGTTTTAACATTTAAGCCAATTTCTTAAAAACTTTAAATGAGATTGCTTTTGGTGTTTCACAAGATGTCTGACACATAGCTTCAAAATCATACCAACATGAATTAGATGGACATGCTGCAGAAAACGAAAGTGGCCAACTGAATAAGTAAATTCCGAACAAGGCTGCTTGGATAGAAGATGCGTGGATCCACCTATTCGCAGCAATAGGTAAAAATTAATTCAGACTTTATTCTCGATCTTTAGAAAGGTATCCAGTCTTGAAGAAAGGCAGTCTTTTATTGTAACCACCTAAAAAAAAACACGACATTGTTTACGGTGGCAGATTAAACATTACTTCCTATGTTTTGAATACCTGGAAAGGTTTGATCTTTTTAAGTCACCAAAAATGTATAAATATATATATATATATATATTTATATGTGTGTGTGTGTGTGTGTGTGTGTGTGTGTGTGTGTGTGTGTGCACGCGCGCCCGAATGTATGTGTGTATACACGTGCTCGTGGTGTAAGGGTTACCATCGTGGCTATTCGACACCGAGACCCGAGTTCTAACCTGGATAAAACTGTTTGCACTTGACTTAGCGCCAATATCCTTTCGAAAAGTATTAGTCGAATTATTCTCTCTACATTTTGAAAACTAAGTCGGTGGTTACTCGCTCAAGGCTGCTGACGTGAGTTCCGGGGAAGCACAGTACTCACGTTTCGCAGCCGATCCTCTTTGAACCACCAGGGGTAACCCCTCATGCCCTAACCTTCTTGGAGGGGCTAAGTTTATCATTTTGCACCTGAGGTACCATTTTAAGGTTAATGCTGACGGGACCCGAGGAGTTACCTGCTCCATGAGCCACTACAAAAAGGCCTTGTGGCATATTTGTCCGGTTGGTGAGATGCGTGATAATTATCAATTTTTCCTCAATAGCTATGGGTAAATGATATGGCACATTGTCGTCCCTAACCTTGGCATGGCAACCGGTCTAGAAGAAGGAAAGCTCTGAATGAAAACTTGTCAAAACACCGCTTACGAATTGACCTTATGTCACATCTTGCCCGTGAGGAGGGG
>OY757930.1:25404240-25455740 GCA_963585895.1 Sepioteuthis lessoniana | reverse complement strand
GCTACGGTGCTGTCAGCACGAATTGAATATATATATATATATATATATATATATATATATATACTATATATATATATATATATATATATATATATGTGTGTGTGTGTGTGTGTGTGTGTGTGTGTGTGTGTGTGTGTGTGTGCGTGTGTGTGTGTGTGTGTAACAGAATTTATAATCCTTTTTTTTAATCTTTGATTGAATCCAAAAGTACTGATACATATCTATCTCAGCAACGAAGAAGACACATAACACACAACATGTATGATTATCTTTACCCACCATTTTGCATCCTCGAAATATTTTCCTAATTCCTATATTTTCTTTCTCTTTACAGGTAAGAAAACAAACACATTTTATTAGCATCGAAATTGGTGTTTATCAGATCGAACACAGGTAAGATATTGTTTATTTACAGTTATCTCGTCAGCTTAGGATTTTTGCAACCTCCCTGGGGTGTAATTATTAAACCTCTGGACTGTAGAATCGTTGAAGACGAATTCAAACTTCTGTCACGTTAACATTCGGGCAAATACCATTGAAAAAGGTATGAACCCCCTTATTCTCCCAGCTTTGGGTTAAATAGTACCATTAATCCCCTTTTAAAAGGATGGATTTGGCATTAAATAACTTGAGGAGGTTGATATGCCTTTAGGATAACAATATCAACACAAGACTTTAATATGGCTCCTAAAGAGTTCAAATCCATTGCAGCAACGATTCGTTTGAATGATTCATTAGGTGTTTCACTGTTGCGAATGGACTATTCTTTTTTTCTTTTTGCCGTAGGTGAGTCAAGTACAATGGTATAAATATATTCTTACCTCCATGTAAATAAGACATATAGAAAGTAATATCTATCCAGGGTACTTTGGGTGGTGCAAAGATTAGCAAGCTAGATTAGCAAACGTTCAAAAGTGAGTTGGAGGCTCTGAGTAGACTCTTCATCCGGCTTTAGTTTGGTTTCTTGGTTTAATGACATATCAGCCTTCTAGGATTATTTAATGGCAAATCCATCCTCTCAGAAGAACAGAAGTGGTACTATTTAAACCATAGATGGGAGGATATGGGGGTTCATGCCTTTACCCAAGGGTATTTGTCAGAAAGTTACCGTAATAGCCCGAGCGAAGTTTGAACTCACTTGTTTCGATTCCGCAGTGCATAGCTTTTGACCATTAAACCACGCGGACACCCCCCTCACACGGCTTTGTGCCACATCTAACCAAAAGGTTAGTAAATTACTTGATCTATGTATGTATGTATCTCTCATTCTCGCCTCTCTCGCTCTCGCTATATATATATATATATATATTAGAATAGCGGAACAACTGAGTAAACGATGCTTCTAAACAATCAGTTTCACACTTATGAGATTCTCATAGGACTTATAATCGCATAAGCGAGATAGTGACAGTCTCAAAACGCCGCTGACATTCTGTTCATTACGCTAACAAACATGAAATTTTTAAAAAACTGTTAGGTATGACGCGATCTGAGATTGAACCCAGGTCTTCCGGACCATTGGCGAACAGACTACTCACTAGGTCAATGAGCCGGTTGATATATATATATATATATATATATATATATATAAAGGGAAATTGAAATACTTTCTAATAGATTAAGAACTTTTCTTGAAGACCTACCAGGAGCGATGGACAATAGAGATGGATGGCCAGAGTGTTTCAGGGAGATCTGTGCTGGTGGCGCGAAATGATGATGATGGAGCACTTACTTTTCAAGCAAAGTCAATTTTTAAGTGGAGTACAGGTGGTTTTCATACAGTGATTTCATTTTCCTATAACGGTTGTCTAAACTAGTTTAATGAATTTAGTTTACCCTAATCTTTATCCACAATTGATGGATGTAATTTTATTGGTTTTGACCTTTCTGAATGTAATTAACATTAAGTGTAATGTAACAC
This sequence comes from Sepioteuthis lessoniana, assembly GCA_963585895.1. NCBI lineage: Eukaryota > Metazoa > Mollusca > Cephalopoda > Myopsida > Loliginidae > Sepioteuthis > Sepioteuthis lessoniana. The sequence continues at coordinate 25,453,819 of OY757930.1, read as the reverse complement.
AACTTCAACTAAAGGACTTCCATGGGGCCTTCCAGAAATGGTTGGAACGGTACAACAAGTGCGTTCCAGCCGAAGGAGATTACTTCGAAGGGGACTTGAGTTTTATGAGTGTACTATCAATAAAGGTGCCCATACGAAAGTCTGTAATCATCGTATGCACGTCGTATATATATATATATATATATATATATATATATATATATATATATATGAGTAAACTTTGGAATAAAATGTAACTAAACTTCAAATGCATTCAAATTCAAATTGAGATTTATTAATAACTGAGTCGAATGTTTTAAAACTTTTTACACAATAGAAAACTATTTTGTTCATAATAAAAGAGAAAAAGAAACATTGAAAGTGAAATAGAACTAAACTACATAACCTGTTCACATCAGTGAATCCTTCATTGGTTTGGTTTTGTTTGGTTGGGCTTTATGGCATAAAAACCCATCAGATTGTTTAGTGTCATATCCAGGACATTCGTTGGAGGCGGGATCTTACCCTTTTGCAGAGAAGCAGTCGGTGTATTCAACAGCCCCAGCCGACTGGGCAATGAGAAAATAAAGAAATATGATATACAGACTTACTGATAGATAGATAGATAGATAGATAGATAGATAGATAGATAGAATAACAATAACTGTGAAATAGAAAGAAAGAAAGAAAGAAAGATGTTTGGGTTTTAAGGTATATAAACCATTGTTTGCAATTTAAGGCCAAATCATGGTTTTACATATATTAAAGGATTTGTAAACTCATTTTATTGAGAAAATTTTAAACAAGCCAGAGCTTATTCTTTTGTACAGTTAATTATTTTCAAGTATTTATTTCTAACATGACTATTTCTATTTACTATTCATAATTTGTTTCACTCAGTCAAATGTTTCCAAGTATAATATATATTTCTTACAATTCGATAAAACTGTGATTTGTTAACTCTCAGTTAAATGATCAAAGTTCAATTCTAACAATTAGCCTAAGTCATTTGTTTGTACTCAGTTTAAGTGTCAATTACTTCGATTTCACCCATAGGTATAGCCTCGTCAAGTGCTACCACTCCAGGACAAAGTGGACCTGACATCAATGGCAATGAAGTGGTACTCCATATTCACTGACTTGAGCTTTGTCATCAGATGGTTTAATGTCCTCGCCAGGATACTCATGGGCGGAGTCTTAGCCCTCTGCAGAGATGCAATAGGTGTATGCTACAGACCTAGCTGACTGGGCTGAAGAGAAAAATGTGTTATTTGAAAGCGTAACATCATTCTAATGCAAGGCAGAATTATATTATAGATACTTTATAAATGATACTACTGTAATGTAAGTCTTTTTTATCATTTGTATTCAAATATTTCAGTGTAAGAGACAAAGAGCCAACTGTAATACATTAATATTATGACATCATATAGAATATTGAACTCTGGTGTGTAGCCATGGAAATTGGCATTTTAGGGTACACATAGAAGAGAGACAAAAATGATAAAAATATTACAGTTACTGGGAGAGATTAGAGGATTCTGATTAACTACTAGAAATAAGAACAAAGGGTGATCTAACTGAAACTATCAAAAGATTTTTTTTAATATTCATCATGGAAATCTATGATCAATATTTTAAAAACTAAGTATACAAAACAATTGAATGTTTTACACTAACAGAACAAAATGTTATTGGGAAAAATTATCAAAAACAACAATAGTATAGACAATTAATATATAACTGGACGTTTTCAGAAATATTGGTGGGAAAAATAATTTTATAGGGTATTTTTGGGAACTATCAGATGAACTAATTTGCAGAATTGATATGTGAATAGATATTGTATCAATTGTGTTTTTGTTCCGTGCAAATATTCTTCTAAAGTTGATGGGAGATAATAATAATAATAATAATAAACGGATCACATAATCTCGGCTAGAAGACCAGGCCTTATAATAATTAACAACAACAAAAAGGAACTTTCAAAATTGTGGCGTTTGCTGTCCCGGCAAACCACATAATAAAATTGAAAGAAAATGAAAAGAAGGATAAGTACCTGGACCTTGTTAGAGAATTGAAAAAAATATGGAACATGAAAGTGACAATCATACTAATCGTGACTGGTGATTTTAGTACAGTCACCAAAGGATTATTAAAAGGACTGGAGGACTTGGAAATAAGAAAACGAGTGAAGACCATCTAAACTATTATATTATTGAGAACAGCCAGAATAAGAGTCCTGGAGACTTGAGGAAATTTGATCTCACTTAAAACTCCCGGGAAAGATTATCAGCTAATGCTGATGCGGAAAACTCACAAGAACAAAGTAATGATAATAATGAAAAACACGAAAGAGTACAGATACAGCCACCAGAAACGATACTGACATCACAAGGGCTAAGAAAATGACAATAACAAGGAAACAAATATGGGAAGAAAAACAACTATATGAGCGTTTTAAACAATCAATATCTCACATGAGAAAATCTGGACGTGGCTAATGAAAAGAAACCTTCACAGAGAAACAGAATCTCTCCTAATAGCAGCACAAAATAACGCCGTAAGAACCAATCATATCAAAGTGAGAATAGGTAAGACCCAACAAAGTAGCAAATGTAGGTTATATGGTGATAGAGACGAAACAATCAATTCCATAATAGCTCAGAAGGAGTATGACTAGACACGAGTGGGCGAAGTGATCGACTGGGAGATGTGCAGGAAATTTAAATTTGACCATACGAACAAATGGTATATGCACAACCCAGCATCTATACCAGAGTATGCCACAAATAAACTCCAGTGGCAGTTTGACATATTGGATCAGATTATCTCGATCAGAAGATCAAACCTTATAATAATCAACAAAAAAAAAAGAGAACTTGCAAAATTGTGGAATTAGCTGTCAGGGCTGACCACAGATTAAAACTGATGAAAAGTGAAAAGAAGAATACCTCAACCTTGCTAGGGAATTGAAAATCATGGAACATGAAGGCGTCAGTTATACCAATCGTTATTGCAGCTTTTGGTACAGTCACTGAAATATTATTAAAGGGACTGCGGGATTTGAAATTTTAGGAATAGTGGAGGCCATCCAAATTTCTCTATTATTGAGAACGGCCAAAATACTCAGAAGAGTCCTGGAGACTTGAGGAGACTTGATGTCACTCAATCTCCCGTGAAAAACTTTCAGTTAACACTGATGTAAAAAGAAAACTCTCAATGAGTAAAAAATAATAATAACAAGTAAATTAGCACAGAAAGAGTAAGGAAACGATGAAAATTACCACAGAATGAGCTTAGGACTAGAAACGACTGGGTGGGCAAAGTGATCCCTTGAGAATTGTGCAATAAATTTTAATTTGACCATATGAACAAATAGTATATGCACGACAGAACATCTCTCTGAGAGAATGACGCACACATACTACTTTTGGATTTAGACATCCAGACGGATCACTTAATCTGGACCAGACGACCAGACGTTATAATAATCAACATATAAAGAGAACTTGCAGAGTTGTTGACTTTTTTGTCCCGGCAGACCACCGATTAATATTGAAAGAAAATGAAAAGAAGGATAAATACCTCGACCTTCCTGGGGTATTGAAAAAACTGATGAACATGAAAGTGATGTTTATACCAATTGTAATTGGTGCTCTGGGTACAGTCACCAAAGATTGGTAAAAGGATTGGAGGCCTTGGAAATAAAGGGACAAGTGAAGACTATCCATATTTGTACATTTTCAGTGCGGCCACAATAATGAGAAGACGCCTAGAGACTTAAGGAGACTTTCGCCCACTCAAACTTCAGGGAAACACTAAGTTAAGGCTGACGTGAAAAACTCTTAAAAAGTAGTGATAATAATAATAATAATAATAATAATAATAATAATAATAATAATAATAATAATGTTGGGTATCATAAACCTTTTCAGCATACTGAGCTGTTCGATCTGCCATACATGGCAGTAGCGGAGATCAGTCTGCGAATAAGCCTACGAGTCAGACCAGAAGGGCAGTTCCTATTGTTGAAGTATATCATTACTCTATCACTAATCCTATGTTCTTATTACTAACAGTCTTTCTCTTGTAAATACTCTTTCCTGTAAATATAACTATTTTCCTCACATATCGTGGTTTGTCTTATTATTACTACTACTTGTGTTCACTAACGAGAACACAACAAATAAATACCATGCTGATAATGAAAGGCAGTAGGAAAGAAAGAGAGGACGGTGTTGAAATCCCAGTTATGAAAACATCAGAACGCTTGGTGAGAAGGAAAAATATAACTTGGAAGCGGACACGGTCAAACAAGCAAAGATGAAAGAAAAAGAATAAGAAAAGATTACCCCAGAAGAACGAGAAAGCTCCTTGAAACTGAATTCTGCCGCAGAAATCTCATCAAACTGATAAACATTCAGGTAGTCTCCCTTGTATGATAATCTAGACCATTCTTAAAATAGACAAAGTTGAAGCTCAGTGAAATGGACCAAATACCCCCCCCCCAAATCGATTGTCTATGAACAAGGCATTATACCCAAGAGATGACATATACAGATTATATGCGTCAAGAAATGAGGGAAAGAAAGGGGCCTTGACAGCATTGAGAATTGCATATATGCATCAATCCAAGGACTCGGTGATTACATTAAAAAGAGCAAAGGAATATTGATTACAGAAGTCAGTAACGGCATTGGCGAGAGAAACCTGAGAGAAAACAACAAAAACAAAAACTAGGATACAGAAACGGAAAGAAAAACAACTATTTGGATGTTTCAAGAAACAAAAATGGCGATATTGCACACGAGAAAGTTCAGACATGGCTATGAAAGGGAAACTTCAATAGAGAAACTGAATCTCTTTTAATTGCTGCCTCCCCCCAAAACCATAAAGCAAAGATCTACAAGACGCCACAGAAGCATAACGGAAGGTTACACGAAGAAAGAGAAGAACGGTTTAATTGCATTATAAGCATATGCAGTAGACTCATACAAAAGGGGTACAAGAAAAGGTACCACTGGGTGGGAAAGGTAGATTACAAGGAATCGTGCAAGACTATGAAATTTGATCATTTTCCCAATTGGTATATGAACAAAAAGGAACCAGTCCTCAAGAATGAGACGGATAAAAATCTTTGGAATATTGAGATAAGAACAGATCACCTAATCCCGCCAAGGAGACCTAGTGTTCATTAAAAACAACAACAACAACAACAAAAGATGAAAGAAAGAAAGAAAGAAAGCCAGACAATTTGCCGTCTTGTAGATTTTTCCGTCACGGTGGACTTGACATGAAAATAAGTAAAAGCGAAAACGAGAAACAAATACTTACTCCTTTCCCGTGAACTAAAAAAGCTGTGATACATGAAAGTGACAGTAATAACAATTGTTGATAGAGCAGTTTGAACGAACACTATTGGTTTAGTATTAGAAATCACAACAAGAATCGAGACCGTCCTGACAACAACATTTGTGAGATGAGCCCAAATACTGAGAGGAGTCCTGGTGAACCCAGGAGAAGTGACGTTGCTCAGACACCTTTGAAAGACTAGCAGCTAAAGCTGGAGTGAAACATTTTCTCGGAGTATAATAATAATTCTAATAACAAGACAAACAACAACAACAACCACAACGAAAATAATAATAATAATAATAATAATAATAATAATAATAATAATAATTAAAAAACGAAAAGAAAGATAAATACCTCAAACAATTAGTTGTCTAAATTTCTGACACGAAGCTTGATGATTTTTATCATTAAGGGTTTTCGGACTATTGTATTTATCTTTATTTCCAAAGCGTTTCGGCCGATATGTCCTCCGGCATTATGCAGGTGCTTGTCGAAGTCGGGAACCCACACGGAACTTTGAACTATGTCCTTTATTGAATACACGGGGGTCGCCTGTTCTGAATCCGTTAGCAATAACCGGGTACAACTGTTGAGTATTACTTTATTGTTACTTCCCTGTAGTCAATATTGAACCTGCAACATCCAGAAGATTGTCTTCTAAGAAGCTTACGGAACCAACGCCTATAACCGTTACGCTATGTGTCCTGCTGAACCGTTTAGAGTGAATTTTTGGGACTTATAAACATAATGTTCCTTACTTGACTAGGGTTACTACTTTTAAATCTGAATATGAGCACAGGTAAGAAAAAGTCATGCATAATAAGGGTAATTCTAGAAATAATAATAAAGATGAAAACAATCGTTCAAAAACCCTTAATGATAAAATGCCTCAAACTTGCAAACGAATTGAAAAACAGTGGAACATGAATGTAACGGTGATATCAGTTATTATTGGTATTCTTGGTACCGTCACCAAAGGATTGGTACAGGGACATGAGGATTTGGAAATAAGAGGACAGATGGAGATCATCCAAACTACAATATTGTAGAGATCGGCCAAAATACTGAGAAGAGTCCTGGAGACTTGAGAAGGTTGCTATCATTCAAACTCAAGCGAGAAACCCTAAACTCGAAAAGGAGTAAAATAATAAAAACGCATTCATCTAATACCTTAGATAGATTTATTTCTATTGCAGAATAACAGCATTGTGTGTGCAACAAAATGTAATCTTGACAACAGTATTTCGTGCACAAATACGTGTTGATAAGAGAAAAAAAGAAAGAATGAAAAGTAATAGAAGGTGCAAAATTTTGAAAAAATATATAAAATCAAGGAATTCTTACAAAGAATTGATTCCAAGTCACATTTCCGGCTTAGATAAAAAATAAAAAGTAAGCAGAAACAATGATAAATCTGTCATGATGAAGATTTTCTGCGAGGCAGTGTAAAATAAATGAAGATATACGCATGCGTACTAGAATCCACTTGTTGACAAGAAAAAAAAAAATCAACTAGAGAATTATGAGAATAATTAGGTCAAGTTAGTTATATTGCTACAGTGGATGAACGAAACAGAAGCATTTCTAAAAAGCCAAAAATATACGAAGAAAGAAATAAACGATGAAAAGAAGAAAAGTTGAATACAAAGGAACATTGAAGGGTAATCAACGAAAATAAAAAAAAAATGAGAAAAACAGAATAAATAAACAAGTGTAAAAGGATAAAAGTAAAAGAAAGTCTAAACTTATCTTCTTCTTCTTCTTCTTCTTCTTCTTCTTCTTCTTCTTGATAAATAGATAAATAAATAAAGAAAGAAACAAAAAAAAATCGGCTTAAAAAAAAATTATGTAAAGGATGGATATACAGTAAAAGTGAAATAAAAGAAAAAGTTTAAAAAGTGATTTGAAGATTAAGAAAGAAAAACTATATATATATATATATATATATATATATATATATATATATATATATAGGTGTGTGTGTGTGTGTATTATTCGGTCCAGTTAAATCAGAGTTGGGAGTAATTCCTTCAGGACAAGAAAATCATTCAGGAGCTGAACATTTAAATTTTCCTAGTGGAGAGCTCAAATATAGCTCTGTAAAAAAAAAAAAAAATTACAAATCCTAAATTTACCGGTCTTTGGTTTTTTCTTAAAGATATATATATATATATCTAACAGTGTTGGTTGTCACTAAATCACTTTGTGGGTTTGTGTCGAATCAAGTGCAATATAATATGGAGAGTGCTATATCTAGGATAGAGCAATAATAATAATAATTATTATTATACATTAGATATGTATATTTAATTCCATGGAATTTAGAGTGTGGCCCCTGGGTTTCATGATGTTTTTACAAAATAACAATAACTGGCTGATGATTGTTGTTTTGTAAAAAAAACTTCATGAAACCCAGGAGTCGCAGTCTAAATCCCATGGAATTAAATATATATATATATATATATATATATATATATATATATATATATATATGTGTGTGTGTGTGTGTGTGTGTGTGTGTGTGTGTATGTGTGTGTGTGTGTGTGTGTGTGTGTGTGTGTGTGTGTGTGTGTGTGTGTGTCTTGTGTGCGTGCGTGTGTGAGAGAGGTATAGAGTAATTCCGTTAGATATGTTTATAAATAAAGAGTACGTTATAGTGATAGAATATTTACAGATTAAGTACCCGAGTGGACGTGGGAGTGATGGCAATGAATGGGTGCTCTGCATTCTTCAAAACTCCAGCATTACTAGAACTTCACCATCAGATCATTTACTGTCAAAAACAGGATACTCGTTGCGGGGGTCTTAGTCTTCTGTCGAGATGCAGTCGGTGTATTCAACAGCCCCAGCCGATTATCCCAGGGACCATCCGGACTAAAGCACCATTAAGTTTAGCTAGGATACTAAGAAATGTCCCGGAAACCTGAGGTGACTTGCTGTTACTCAGACATTAGTGAAAGTAACAGTTACAGCTAGTATGAAAAGGTATGGAATAATATTAAGATTATCCGTAGTAGAGAGAGTAGTTAAGTTAGGTTATAGAAAAAGTATTTTTATTTTTAATCTGTTCATCCATGAAATTGTCAATTTTTGCCCGTGTCTCTCCGTACATTTCATGATTCTCCAACGGATAAAGAGCTATATTTTTCAATTATCTTTGAGGAGTCTATCCACTGACTTCTTTTCAAACAACATTCTTGGAGCACAACTTTTATAGGAAGTAAATATATTCCTATTGATTTTACTACAGAAAAGCAGTATCAATGGATTTGTTATATAAATGTATTGACAAGTCGGAAAATATTTTCTGAATAGCCAGGAATGATGACAAGACCATACACTGAAGAAGATTTTTTCTATGACATTTTTTTTACATTTAATTAGTCATTATTCTTGTATTTCTTTTAAATACATTTCTCTAAGGTACATTTCTTTATCCCACATATATCTTTTATTGATAATGGGTCTTAATATACTTCATTCTCATTTATAAATTCAGACCATAGACGTATGTCCGGGGTTTTTTTTTTGACGTTTTTTTTTCCAATTTTCTTTCATTTTACCAAAATACACCCAACGCACAAAAAGCTAAAGTAATCGCTAGCCATTAATTATATTAAAACAAGAAATAGTAAAAATTACAGCTAACCAAAATGTAAGAATGATTTCCGAATTACGGTGGACATCGTTCTTTGAGAAAAAATGGGTTTGATAGATGATCATGTATTTTGAATGTTAACTCAAGGAACTTGCATTTTACTGTTTAAAATATATTATGAAAATGATATGTTTTATATATATATATATATTATTTGAAAATATATTATGAAAATAGTATGTTTTATCTGTGAAAATATATATATGTGTGTGTGTGTGTGTGTGTGTGTGTGTGTGTGTGTGTGTGTGTGTGTGTGTGTGTGTGTGTGGAAATTACTAAATTCCCATACAAAACAAATGCGTAAATTTCTGTGCAGAAAAAGTCCCCCGTTAGCTTTTAAATTCTTAATCTATTTTTTCTTCCATTGACGATTCACTGCTCTCATAGGAGACGCCTTCACTTTTGTCTTATTTCTTTGCAATGGCAGATTATTATATTCGGTTTTGTTAGCAAAATATGAAAGATCAAAACCAAAAATGATTTTAGAAATACTTTACCCCGTAAATAATTCACACATCTTTAACTTATTCATATCATAAATAAACCCCTAAACTTACTTTTTCATTTTACTTAGAGCCTGTAATAATTTGATTATTGCCCAGTCGGCTGGGGTTGTAGAATACATCTACTGCTTCTCTGCAGAACGGTAAGACTCCCTGGTTTGACTCTAAACAATCTGATGGTGAGTTTCTAGTAATGCTGAAGCTTTAGGGATTAAGGAGTACCCCTTCATTGTCATCACTCCCAGGTCCACTCTGGCCCAGACTAATAGCGCCTGACAGGGTCCTATCTATGGGTCAATTGTTTGAAATAGGACTGTTTTGACATTTAAACTGCCTACTTACGCAAAATGCAATTGTTTAAAATAGAACGGTTTTGACAAGTAACTATATGTAAATAAAAAAAAAACTATATTTATACTAAACTGAATTACTTGAAATAGAACTGTTTATATGTGTCAAATGTATTTGGCATGTATAACCTATAATGATGGATATAAAATAAAACTAAATCAAACCAAAAGAAACCTTTTCTAAGAAATAACGTAATGAAATATACTACCCTTCCGTATACGAGAAAGATTCGTCAATATGCTATTCATGTATTTTATTTAATTACAACATTTTTTTGAGCTTGAATATTTCTTCGTTGTAAAATCTTTCTTTTTTTTTCGATTTTTAATAGGTATGGTTTCGCTAATATAACATACCTATCGCTGATTATCAAGAAAGCATTACATATACATTTTAGTATATGAATATGCTCAGCTTCTACTTAATGCCATACATACACAAAGATTTTTTAAATACTCAGGGAATTCTCGAAACTTACTCAACTAACAGTAAGTAATCAATTGTCACTTACTAAAATACCTTTCGGCATAGTAATTAATTTGTAGAGAATAAAAAACAAAATCAATGTATCGAATCTTCAAATTTCTATAAATGTAATTTCTTTAAATTGTGTGAAATATTTGCTAAAAAAAAAAAAAAAAATAGAGAATCTTTTCTTTTAAGCAACTATATGATTAGTCAGAACGTAGACTTTTTAAAAAAAAAATAGATACAGTTAAGAATCGTGAGATAAAGTACAGTAGCAATTGCTTGTTTAAAATAAAATGACTTATTTTGTGTTAGTGCAAACCTTTTATCTATTTGTCACTAACTTTGTTACTAAGTGTTTTTATGCCGATATGTAAAATGCTGCTGATATTACATCTGCAGAGACATATGAATAGCTTTAACATAGATATAAATGTAAACAAGAAAGTTGAAATGAAATACATTCTTGAAAAAATAAAACGAAGATTTTTACTCAAAGTAAATGAAAGGTTTAGTGAGAATGATATACACAGCACTTATTCAAGAAATATTTATTTCTTTGTTTATTTATAGAATTTATGAAGAGATTATCTAAAAATTGAGAGGACTAATTTTAATTAGTTAAAAAAATGTATACAATATTTTTGAAAGGAAAATATTTCGGGAATTATTTTTGATTTTGATCCTTCAAATTTTTCGTAGCAAGACAATCATTGTGATCTGGAAAGTGTCCTGAAATTTAAAAAAAAAAAAATAGCGGGAATTCGCCAATAGGTTGATAAATGCAAAAATACTGATAGAAAAGTTATAGGTGTTCGAGCCTCTTTTTTTAACCAAGAGTAAATTTTTTTTAAAATATAGAAATCATTTGACTTCATATATATATATATATATATATATATATATATATATAATATATATATATATATATATATATATATATATATATTGTTCCTTCAGATTTTTCGGGGCAAATCAAACATTGTGATCTGGAAAGTGTCCTGAAATTTTAAAAAAAAATAGCGGGAATTCGCCTATGCAAAAGTACTGACAGAAAAGTGAGAGCTGTTCGAACCTCTTTTTTGAACAAAAAGTAACTTTTTTAAATATTAGAACCGGTTGACTTATATATATATATATATATATATATATATATATATATATATATATATATATATATATATGATTTTTCCCGAAAACGATTTTTTAATTCAAAAGCTATGGTAGTAATAGGATTTCGAAATACAACTCATATGCACAGAAATGATGCCGAGAGTGCATTTTCATGCAGAACGATATTCCTGTCAATGCTCGAATAAAATAGTATTATGCACTAAATATTCATTCAGCTACCACGTATGTTATTATTTTCAGCGTGTATATATGTATCCTGTAGGCATTTTTTTTTAAATCTTGATCGTGTTTCTAAAGCTTATTTCGCTGTTTGCTTAACACTCCTCTATCACCGCTTGAAAGAAGCGGGAGAGACGCAATTATCTTGGAGGAGGAACTCAAGATAATAACTCGGTTAGGGTTATTTTCAACTCACGTCTTTTTTTTATCTATTTATATGCTTACGATTGATCCATAAACCTAGCATAAGTAAATAAAATTGCGTCTGTACATATTTAGAGAACGAAGCACGTGTTAAAATAAGAACAAGCTGGAAGAAAAGGGAAGCATTGTATTGGCAGTTAACGAGACAAGAAAACGATTCAATGGTGTAGACATGATATTAAATGGCAGCCAATAGAATACAAAAAAGGCTAATATCAGTTGAGTCACATCACATTTAAGCATCGTAATGACCATTCTGTTGATAATTACGTTCATCTAGACCATAGATTGATTATTGATGAAAAACGATTGATTCATATTACAAAAGAAATATAGTGAAATTTTCTCAACTTCACCAGACAAAAGAAATGTCCGGTGAATAATTCCAATAATGGCCAATTATCGCTTTTTTATTAAGATATTTTTACAATATTGAAATTTGATTTTTTTTTTTTTTTTTAGAAAAGTAAGGTTGACAATTTTAGATTTACTTCTTTCATATTTATTTTTATTAAGCTGTTTAATATGAAGTTCGGAATTATTTATTCTATATTTCTAAAGAAACCTCTATGCATAGGTCTACCACTTAACTTCATCCCAGGGCACCTCGGGTGGTGTAATGGTTAGCAAGGTAGACTAGCAAACCTGCACGAGTGAGTTCGATTTTCATTGGGTGCCCCATTCATATGGTCTTGTGCTATATCTAAGCCAAAAGCATAGTAAATTACCACTTAACTTCATCCCAGAACGCGACAATAAAACATAACATTCTCAGATTCGATTCCGGGTTTTCTATCAGTAAAAATGAGAACAAACGTGAACATATCTTGATCCTCAACGTCTTGGGTTGAGTGTACTTCACATATCCATCTTAAAAGAGATTCTAGAAAGCTGTATTGTAAGTCCAATAGGATTAAAAGGAAACAAACATGTGAGTCTGGAAAGTGTCATGAAATTAAAAAAAAATAGCGGTAATTTGCCAATGGGTCGATAAATGCAAAAATACTGTTTTAACAAGACGTAAGTTTTCTTTTTAAATGGAAATCATTTGACTTATATATATATATATATATATATATATATATATATATTGATCCTTAAAATATAATTGTTAATGCTAAAAAGCGATATTTTAAACCTCCTATCGGTGTACAATCAATAAATAGCAATAATTGAAACAATTTAACAGTGTGAAAAGAAAAAAAAATGACTTTTTGATGTGCGATCATGTATTTTTCATGGCAAAATAAGGAACTGGGATTTTATGGTTAAAAATATATTATGAAAATCTTATTATTTTTTCTTTGAATATATATATATATATATATATATATATATATATATATATATATATAGTATATATATATATATATATATATGCGCGTATGAGTATGTGAATAGGTTTTAACATTAAGTAATCTAAAAATGTTGATATGTCATAAAACATTTCTTAACTAACCAACCAACCAACCAAGTCAAATTATACTGTGAAGGACATCAACTTGTTCAGTAGTTTTTGAGGTTTTCAGACGATCTAACCAAGGGTCATTGTCTGCGCTGCTTCTATCCCGTTTGTTTTCTGCATCCCATTTCTTCACAGATGCCTTGGAAGCGGAAAATTCAGCCTGAATATATTTGCCTACCTTTCAGCACAAGGTAAATTTTTAAGTGTAACGAAAATAAGTATTGATTAAGATTTTTTTTCTTGATCAGTTGCCGTACCAATGTTAAAAGTCTACTTTGCTCAACAATTTACCGATTATTGGATGAGGAATAATTAGATCCATGCCTTTCTCAAAGATATGAATCCTTTATGAAATGCGCTCAGTCTCGTCCAGGATTTGGTCTCATGTCGCCGAGTCCATTTCTTACAACGGTAAAACAAGTTGGCCGTTTATGATAAGAAAAATTTAGCTGTTTGGTTTTTCTTATCATAAACGGCCAACTTTTTCTCGTCATACAAATTTTCCCTAGGTTTTTATATTTTACACTTTTTACACATCCATTGTTGATTTAACATCATTAATATCATCCGTCATAGTCCTGATGATCCTATTACCAACCCCTCCGCTCGGGCAGGATATGACACAAAGTCATTTTTTTAAGCAGAGTTTAACAGGTTTGAATTCAGAGTTTTCCTTCTCCGAGACTAGTTGCCTCACCAAGGCTGAAGAACCCAGTCTGTCCTACTATTTACCCATAGCTGGAGGGAGAATAATTGGATTCATACCTTTCCCAAGGATATAAGTGCTATGTGAAATGCAATCAGCCTCGTCCAGGATTTGAACTCGTGTAACCGTGTCCATTTCCTACGACGATAACCATTACAACACGGGCACCTCATAGTCCTGATGATGGTTCATTAGAACCGAAACGCTATAGTGTCGACTTTGCTTCTCAATAAATCTCTCCTTCTACTTTGATTACCTTTTTCTTTACGTATTGGCGGATTAAAATCCATTATTTATTTCCATATATATATATATATATATATATATATATATATATATATATATATGTTTCCATTCATATACATGTATCTATATGCTTGTATATGCGGGCATATCAGTATGAGTAAGTGCACGCTCGTGAGAACCCGGCCAGCACACACATACACACACATACACACTCACACACATTCACGCTGCCACACACTCATGCACACACACGCACGCACGCAAGTAAACACAGGTCAACAATCACAATGCTATATGATAATTTATTTTTCTTTTTAGATTTAGAGAAAATTGTTGCAATATTATGAGTTTTATACGCGCTGTTAGCTTTGATGTTTCCTAATAACTTCTTTTGGTAATTTTTCTAAAAAGAAATCGCTGTACCTCGTCTGTCTGACTTAATGGTGTTTCACTGTATATTGTGAAGTGCATTTTTGTTCCATGAAATTTTCATAATGCGTCTGTACAAGATGACTCCGGGCTTAAACGAAGAGAACATTGAAATATTGACTCAGAAAGCAGTTTTGACGCGCGTGCGTTCTCACTCTCACACACACACACACACACACACACACACACACACACACACACACACAACACACACACACACACCACACACACACACACAGTTTTTCACTTGTTCTTTCACACATTCACATATGCTTCATTCTCTTTTAGCTTTCACATATGTATGCATGTACGTGCGCAACATATTCCAACTATAAAACAAGATGATAAAAAAAGGTAAGAAAATAACGACGCAGAATTTCACGCTGTCGATGTTCAGGCGAATTCGAATTCAACACATCTGAAATTGTAATATTAAACTGAACGTATATATATATAAATACTTTTTTTCTGCGTTACATGATTACAGCGTGGTTGACGGACTAAGTCGTTCAATAATGCACAAAATTAAAAAGTAGATGTTTATTTTCATGGCGCCATCAAAACAACCGATACTGATCTTTTATATAAGAAATTATCCGAATTGGATTAGATTATTACTTGTTATTATTCTCCAGAGCACAAATTACCATTTCTTGAACACTGTTTATAAACGACAACCCTTTTTAAGATAAACCATTTACTATTTTCCTTCATAAAATCTTTATATATTCACATGTGGAAGAAAATAATGGATAGTAATCCGACAATTTGGAAGAAAAATTGTCAACAAGTCATCGAAGTAGAAAGTAGGGATTTATAGAGAAACAAAGTCAGTCGACACTATAGAGTTTCGGTTCTGCAGAACCATCATCAGGGCTGTAAAGGGTTTTATTAGTGATGTTATGTGTAGATGGATGTATACAAAGTGTAAATATATATAAAAATTTGGAAAAGTTGTACAACCAGAAAAGTTGGCCGTTTATGACAAGAAAAATTGGCCGTATTCGGGCGAATTGATTTATGTATTGTCCATAGTTGTATGTACCCCTAGTACTTTCTGCCCGACTTTGGGTCATCATCAGGGAGGATCTATTACAAAAGTGATATAACTTTTGTTTTGCATATTACTACTATGTGAGAGCGTCTTTACCGTTGAAGATTAATTGAGGGAGAGGAATTATTTCTAATGACTAAGATATTATTATAATGTATAATAAGTTTTATCTTTTTATTAGGATCAGTGGGGAGTATGTTTCTGTGAGTCAATGTTTTCAATATTTTTTCATCTGATTTATAATTGTAGTGCATTTGGTTACGATAAAAATTATGATATATGTTTGTTGATTGGATGGAGTAGTACAGTGTTTATTTGTTGGTTAACATTTTTAATCATACGTTTAATTTGTTCATCAACAGTATATTTAGAAAACCCATTATTGATGAGAGCCTATTTTATGTTTTCTACCTCTTTATAACATATTGTTTTGGAGGAGGAGACCAGTTTGGCACGGGATATTAGATTATGAATAATTGCTTTTTTATATCTGAAGGGGCATTCACTTTTAAAGTTGAGGGTACAGGAGTTATTACTAGAGGATTTTTTGTAAGTAGATGTTGTGAAGTTATTATCATTGTTAGTATCAATGATAACATCTAAAGAGGAAATTTTATTGTTTTTGTTTAGTTCATGAGTAAAGTTAAGAACTGCATTTTTTTGGAAGGTGTCTTGTAGTATGTTGATTTCATTAATGTTATTAGTAAGAATAAGGATATCATCAACATATCTTCGGTATATTGCAGGTTTTTTATGCTATTAAAAATTCTATTTTCGAGTACTAGGGATACATTCAACTATGGGCAATACATAACCAATTCCTCCGAATACGATAAAAGTAATACGGAATTCGAACGGATCCAGAAGACATTTTATGTAAACATAAAATGTCTATTATGTTTAATAAAATTTGTATTAACGAAATAATGCTGCCAAAATACACACACACACACACACACAAACATATATATATATATATATATATATATATATATATATATATATCATCATCATGTCGTGCCGCTAGCACGGATATCCTTGACCCTCTCTCGCCACTTCTCCCTATCGTTCATCGCTTCTGGCAGGTCTTCAGTGCTACATCCGTATCCTCACGGAGCTACTATATGTACGTTCGAGCTGGTCGTCCTGCGTTTGCTCAGCCATATGTGGGGGTCCATAGGAGTATATCACTACTTCTCCCGCAGTGTCTGGCATATCTGGTTCGTCTGGTTTTCGTAATGGGAGGCAGGTGGCCGTATAGTTGGTGCCTTGTGAGTGTTGCCGCCAGGACTTGTTCAATATTGCTCGCAACATTTTTGTGTAATTGCCATGTAGCTTCTTCTCCAGCCGTTTAGTTAGTGTCCAAGTAGTGCATCCATATAGCAGTGTCGACACGACCGCTGCCTGGAAGAAACTGCGTTTCATTTTGTCGGTCAGGTCTGACTTCCATATGATCGAAAGCCTATCGATAGCAGTACATGCCTTCGTTAGCGTGTGTCGATATCTTTTTCGGTTGATGAGACGCTGCTTCCTAGGTAGGTGAATTTGTCTACCAGTTTCAGAGAGGTTCCGTCTAGGGTGGTGTATGTATGTATATATATATATAATCGCATGTTTTGATACTCTCAGAATAATTTAATTTTTCTGTAAAGTCTTTTGTTTTTTATTCTGCCATAGAAATCATAATTTGAATCTAAAATTTCTCGGAAAGGAATAATATTTCTATTTAACTCTATCTCTATCTCTTTCTCTTTATATATATATATATATATATAGTCAAGACTTGCTCCCTGTGACATTTGGTTATTCTCTAAGCTCAGAGGCTGTTGTTATGAGACAATTGTGGAGATGAAAGAGGCTGTGACGAAGGTCATTGACACGCTCACACAAGAGGACTTCCATGGAGCCTTCCAGAAGTTGTTGGAACGGTACAACAAGGAGGTGAATACTTCGAAGGGGACTAGAGTTTCATGTGTGTACTATCAATAAAAGTGCCGATACAAAAAAATCTGGAAACTCATTGAAGGCACCTTGTAAATCTTTCACGCTTTATATTCCAATATAGTGAATCATCTTCTCAATAACAGCTAGTAATCTATTATCCATTGATTTTGTTGGTTTTCTTTCTTTTTTTTCTTAAGTTGTTAAATTTCCGACAAGGTATTTTAATTGCTTTCCATGGCTCTGCTTTTCTGTAATATTGTTAACAACCCCAATGTAATTTCTTCTTCCCAACTGACCTTTGACTTTTGATTGGATTCAGCTCAAACTTGATGGTGGTCATTCGTTCATCATATCTCCCCTAATCTTTATGCTCAAATAATTCATAGGCAGACTGAGATAAAATGTGCTAAAATACGCACTTCACTTTGAAATTGCATTACAGGAACTTGTACCAAGCAAGGAAAGTCTTAACCATAAATTCTAAATTTCAGTTTAACATCTTCATTGAATTTAAATGGTGCAATAATGGTTATCACACTACCACCTCCTTGTTGCTTTCTTTTAACCACACGCACGAATCACTTTGATATCCATCCATCGGGATCATCAAATGTCTCTAAAGATTCGTCTGTGAAAATTACTTTGAGAAAGTCGATTTTCATCTATTTCATGACCCAATGTTGATGCTTAAAATCTTTGTTTAGTAAGAGGAAATTGCCAAGGAGTATTTTTATCGATTATTCTACACATTTTGTCTTTCCTGACTTACTCAATTCAAACCTTTTTAATGGTCTCAGGGCTGGTCATAAGTGATTATTTTGCTATAACTTGCATAAGTTTATGTTTAGCAAGAAGCAACATGTTTTAAAGCATTTTTCTTTGTGTTAAGATCTCAATTCACTAATATTTTCAACAGCCGTTTTACCATTCGATTATCTTTGCAAAACTCCTACTTATATCCAAAGTGAACATTCTCTCACTCAATAAAATTATTATACATTATTATTATACATTGTTTTTACTTAATCGTTAGTGCCTTTTCTTGACCCATGTTTCAATATATACAAGAAACAAAAAATATGTTTTGTTTTTTTTATTTCAGAAGTCGAAAGTAAATATTTTAATTTGCTTAATAACTTCAGTCTGTCAATTTTCGTAAATTCGAAATATTTCAAAAACTAACAATTAAAAACGGCCAGATATGTCGTTAAGTATTTCACTGATGGTGGAAGTAAAATAATTTGAATTTCAAAAAAAGATTGGTTCAGAAATCGTTGAAACTTCGGAAAGACTATATATATATATGTGTGTGTGTGTGTGTGTGTGTGTGTGGACGGAGGGAGGAAGAAAGAGAAATAGTGATGGAAAAACGAATGAGACTGACGCACAAAAGTAGAGACGGAAAGAGAAATATGTATATTTACGTAGACGGAGACACGAAGAGAGAGAGAGAGAGAGAGAGAGAGAGAGAGAGAGAGAAATGAATATATATATATATATATATATATATATATATATATATATATATTGAGAGACAGACAGACAGAGAGACAGAGAGACATAGATTTTTGTCTTTAATAGATTTTTGTCTTTAATGTATTCATAGATAACACAATTTCTTCGAGATTGAATCAAAAAGTCACCTGGTTCCAGCAAGGGATGAATTAACATTTACTGGAGAACCGCTTTTCTCGCAAGCCATCATTAGAGGGTTTACTACATATTCTTCTTCTTTATACACTTGGTCTTGGGATGAATTGCTCTTTTTTAATACTCACAATATTCATCACACATTATATTAGTAGAAGGGCAACATAATTACTCGAAGTAGCCATTTCTTCTCTATCTAAAAGAACTATTCGTATTTCCGTATATATAATATATATATATATATATATATATATATATATATATATATGCGCGTGTGCGTGTATGTGTGTGTATAGCTTTTATTTCTTTGGAAATCCTATGTTACCCATTTACATAAGAGTGAAAAGAACTTTTGTGTATGTAGTCCCGGTAGAAATTGGCATGGTTAATCTTGTCATAGATTCACCTGAGTGAAATGTTATCTCTTATCGTTTGAATGTAATTCACCTCACATGCACATTGGGAATTCAATCCAAATTAAGGAATCTGATTGGTCCTTTCTTTTCGGGAAATACTGGCATTTAACGAGCAAATAACAAGATTCTAGGATAAACGTATGGCATTAGAGAAATCGTGTCACTTACATTAACTTACTCAGATTGAATTCGTCTGGTTCAAGGTTAAAATTTTAAGCCACATGATGTTACCTATTAATCCTCAGAATATATATATATATATATATACATATATACCAATCCGTTGGCATAATCATGAGTGTTCACCGATGGCCCGAGAGACCGGGGTTCAAACCCAGGTCGAGTTATATCAAAAATTCAAAAAAATGGACCTGATGCCACCTGGATTAACAATAAGCATGATAAGGTTTGGATCAAGGTTAAAGTGGGGCAATCCAGGGGAATTAGTAGCGCTCTCCCTTACACATTGGTGTTGTATCTATTGAAAACCTAGCATTCGGACCACTCATGACTAGGGACACTAAGTTTACTTTATATATATATATATACACGATTTAAGTATTAAAAATTTTTCTTGTGGATTTTGTCCTCATCTTGGTAGGTTTTTTTTGTTTTTCTCACTACGTTTCGGCCAAATTTCACCTCTGGCCGTCGTCCGCGACTTCGGAGAGGAATGCTGAATCTTAAAACCGTATCCCCAGTAATTACTGCCTTGCATAGTTGTTGTCAATCGCACTACGTTTTTGACCAAGTAACCTTTGGCCGGCTTGGGTAGGAATTGAAACCGCCGTCTTCTGACAATGCTCACCTGGATCCGTAAAAACTCAGAATTTCTATCTGAAGTCGCAGTTAATCACCTGAAGAGGGCCAGAGGTGAAATTTGGCCGAAACATAGTGAGAAAAAAAACCTACCAAGATGAGGTCAAAAGTCCACAATAAAAAAAACAACAACTTAATACTTAGATTAGGAAGCTTATCTACAAAAGGATTCCCAATAAAGACCAATACGATTTAGTTTCTGCCTTGATAGTACGACTTACAATACGCTGATAGTATCATTACAGATGGACAAAAAGCCGCCAAATGTGTCTCCAGTGTATAACACAAAACTGCATCTGCATTAAGATCTGAGGATTGTGGAATACCACATCATGGTTTGGTTTGTTTGGTTTTATGGCATATCAACCTTTGTAGGTTATTTAACGCCAAATCCATTTATGGAAAAAATCTGTTCTATTGAAAACAGTTCAGTTTAGCAGAAGTACACAGTTTAATTGTCAAAAACATTTCCATTTCAAAGTATTTAAGCAGTTATATGTAATAATTCAGTTAAGTGTAAATACAGTTTTAATGTCGAAAAACAGTTCTATTTGAAATAATTCAGTTAAGCAAAAGCACGCACTTTAAGTGTAAGTACGGTTTAATTGTCAAAAACGTTTCTATTTCAAGCTATTCAGTTTACTCAATTCATTTTAGCATAAGTATGCTGTTACTTCTATTTAACCCATAGATATGGCCCTATCAGGTGCTACTACTCTGGGCCAGAGTGGACCTGGGAGCGATGGCAATGAAGGGATACTCCGAATTCCCCACAGCTCCAGCACTGCTGGAACCTTACCATCAGATAGTTTAGTGTCATATCCAGGACACTCGTAAGGGGGAGGTCTTACCTCTATGCAGAAGTGCAGTCAGTGTATTCTACAGCCCCAGCTGACTGGCCAAACCACATCATGCTATTACTCCTAGGTCTACTGGATCCATAAATAACCGTATTTTGCTAAGTTCCCATCTATGGGTAAAATAGATCTATTTAGAAATACAATAGTATTCAATAGGAGCGTGTATGAGAATAAATCTTAAGAAACAAAACTTCCACAAAAAACAAACAACAAATAAATAAACGTACTATGTTCACGAACCGGCAACATCAAACAATGCTAGATAAAAACCAATGAAATAACAATATAATTTTGTATAATTATGAACAAAGAGTGATCAATATCAGTGATAAGACATATATATATATTTGAGCACAACGGAGCTTGCGGACTAAGATATATATATATATATATATATATATATATATATATATATATATATATATATATATATTAAGACCACATTGACGCTGACAAAGAGTATACAGATAAAGCAAGACATGAACTGCACAACTAGCTGTATCAAACAAATCCTGGAAGCAGCATCCCATGAAACAGCATCTCTACGACCACCTGTCTCCTATCTCTAAAACCATCTAAGAAAGACCAACAAGGAATACGGGACACTGATGGAGAACTAAGAAGGAAATCACCAGTGATGTTCTCCAATGGACCCCTTCAAATGGACGTGCCAATGTTGGACAGCCAAAAAGAACATACCTACAACAGGTCTGTATGGACACAAGATTTAAACAATAAGAACTGCCGGAAGCAATGGATAACAAGGATGTTTGGGAGAGAGAGAGAGAGAGAGAGAGAGAGAGAGAGTCGATAGGACCGTGTAGGAAAAATAAATCTTAAGAAACAAAACTTCCACACACAAATAAAAAAGCAAACGTACAATGTTCACGAAGCGACATCAACGAATGCTAGATAAAAATCAATGAAATATGATTTGGTATAATTATGAACAAAGAGTGATGAATGTTAGTGATAAGACATACATATCTAAGTTGAGCACAACGGAGCTTGCGGACTAAGATATATATATATATATATATATATATATATATATATATATATATATATGTTATGTCCACATGGACGCTGATAATGAGTATAGAGATAAAGCTAGACATGAACTGGACAAAAAGCTGTATTACATAAATACTGGAGGCATCATCCCATGAAACAGCTGCTCTACGACCACCTACCTCCTATCTCTAAAACCGTCTAAGTAAGACGAACAAGGAATGCGGGACATTGCGGGCGAACTAAGAAGGAAATCATTAGTGACGTTCTCCAATGGACTCCTTCAAATGGACGTGCCAATAATGGATGGTCTCGAAGAACAGGTCTGTATGGACACAGTATTTAGACAAGAACTGCCAGAAGCAATGTATAATAAGGGTGTTTTGGCGAGAGAGAGTCAGTGAAATCAGAGTTATCTGCGCGATGATGATGATAAGGATGATATCAGGAGGCGGTGGGTATCACTTTAATTTCTATAGGGTGAAATATGATGGGAAGGGGGATACACTTTGAGGGGTATCCAGGGAAAGGCACACGTGGTTACAGGCCTATATTATATTTATTTTACGAACTATTCTAAAATTTACTATTATAACAAATATTACAGTATTGTTACAGCTTTTGTTATATCAAACTTTTAGTTATATTTTAATTTTATTATAGAATTTTAACGAGCTTTATAAAAAGATATAATCGGTGCTTATTGCAATCGGTGCTTATTGCCTAGTCGACGGGCTGTAGAATACACCGACTGCTTCTCTGCAGGGGGGTAAGACCCCCTCAACGAGTGTCCTGGATATGACACTAAACAATCTGATGGTGAGGTTCCAGCAGTGCTGGAGCTTTGGTGAATACGGAGTACCCCTTCATTGCCATTACTCCCAGGTCCACTCGGGCCTTGCGTGGTAGCACCTAATAGGGCCCTATCTATGGGTTAAATAGAACTAACGGCATACTAATGCTAAACTGAATTGTTTGAGTAAACAGAATACCTTGAAATAGAAATGGTTTTGACAATTAAACCGTACTTAGTGTTCGCCAATGGCCCGGGAGACCTGGGTTCAATCCCAGGTCGAGTCATACCAAAGACTTTAAAAATGGAACTTGATACCACCTTGCTTAACACTCAGCATTATAAGGTACGGTTCAAGGGTAAAGTGGAGCAATCCTGGGAATGGAGTAGCGCCCTCCCCAACACCTTGGTGTAGTAGCTATCGAAAAGGGAGCCTTCGGGTCACCCTCGACTATGGTCGCTAACTTACTTACATTTGAACTGCGTGCTTTTGCTTAACTGAATTGTTCGAAATAGAACTGTTTTTTTCGTCATTAAAACTATATTTACACTTAACTGAATTGTTACATATAACTGAAAGTGTTTTTTGACATTGAAACCGTATTTACAATAAACTAAATTGTTTACCATAGAACTGTTCTGACATATAACTTTGTGTAAACAAAATCTGTACTTTTACAAAACTGACCTAGCTGAAGTAGAATTGCTTGACTAAATTGAATAGCTCGAAATAAAAATGTTTTTTTTTTACAATTAAACTGTACTTACATTTAAAACTGCGTGCTTTTGCTAAACTGAATTGTTTTAAATTAAACTATTTTTGAGACTGAAACTGTACTTACACTAAACTGAATTGTTATATATAACTAAATAGTTTGAAATAGAAATGCTTTTAACAATTAAACTGTGTACTTATGCTCAACCGAATTGTTTTAAATAGAACTGATTTTTTACATAAAAATGGATTTGGCGTTAAATAACCTACAAAGGTTGATATGCCATAAAACCAAACCAAACCATAATCGGTGCTCACAAGTAAACTACAAATAATCATTATCTATTCGATTTGCTAATCTTGAAACTGTTATGAGCTCCGTTCGATTTTAAGCGTATTAAAAATCGATTTCAATCATTGGTCTGGAGTCAACTCAAGACTCATCCTCGATTTGGGCTCTATAAAAAAAAACAATGTGAGTTGTATTAATTTGGTGAGATTACATATCACACACACACAAACACACAAACACACAGAGGCAATCACTCACAATCATTCTATAAATACAAATAAAATTTTTCTCCCCTACACCTTGGTGTAGTATGTATTGAAAAGTTAGCCTTCGGACCACCCATGACAAGGGTCATAAATTTTACTTTTTTTTTTTTTTACTTTATCCATTGCTTCTGGCAGTTCTTGTCTAAATCCTGTGTCCATACAGATCTGTTGTAGGTCTGTTCTTCTTGGCTGTCCAACATAGGCACGTCCATTTGAAGGTGTCCATTGGAGAACGTCACTGATGGTTTCATATATATATATATATATATATATATATATATATATATATATATATATATATTATTATTATTATTATTATTATTTATAATTTTGTTTATTCATCCAAATTTAAATTAAACGGAATAAATTTTTTCGGAAAGTGCTTAAAATCTAAGTCGATTGAACCACGAAACTGAAAATCATCCAGTTTAAAGTAAAGTTGGCGACCGTATTCGGGGGTGACGAAAAGGATCCCTTTCCAATAGCTTAAACACCGAAGTGTTGGGGAGGGTGCAACTCCCTTCCTTGGATTGCTTTACTTTACCCTTGATACTCAGCTCAAAGTGCTGAGTGTTAAGCAAGGTTGAATCAAGTACCATTTTGGATTGTTTGGTATGACTCCACCTGGGATTGATTCTCGATCTCCCCAACCATTGCCAAACACAAGTTTTTTTTATGTGTATTAATTCGTAGTTTAACAATGTTGTTACTTAAACAAGGGGTGTAGGTAAGTGTATATATATATATATATATATATATATATATATATATATATATGGAGGAGAATAATGAAAACTCACCCGAACACATTGAAAAAATTTGAAAAATAAGGTAAAGCAAAAAGAAAAAAAAATAGGTAAAAGAAAGTCACGCTTTAACGTTTCGGTTCTCATGAAAAATCTCCAGGACTTGGACAGATGATATCGAAACACGTAAAATCACCAATGGATTTTTAATAAAATCCAAAACAAATAGGAAAAATTATGTATAAAATGAAAGGCATAACCATTTAGTCAATAAATCTGCATTCGTTGGTGGTTTGTTGGTTTAAGTTTTATTGCATATCAACATTTGTAGGTTATTTAATGCCAAATCCATTTTTAGACAAATAATCAGTTCTATTTTAAACGATTCAGTTTAGCATGGGTACACAGTTTTATTATCAAAAGCATTTCTATTTCAAGCTATTCAGTTTGGTCAAACAGTTCTAATTTAACCTATTCAGTTTAATAAAAGTATAGATTTTGTTTACACACACTTAAATGAGAAAACAGTTCTATATTAAACAATTTATTTTAGCGTAAGTACAGTATCAATGTAAAAAACAGTTCCATTTCAAACAATTCATTTCTGCATAAGTACACAGTTTAGTTCTATTTAACCCATAAACAGGGCCCTCTCAGGTTCTACCGCCCGGGCCAGAGTGGACATGGGAGCAATGGCTATAAAGAGGTGCTCCACATTCCCCAAAGCTGCAGCATCACCGGAACCTCATCTTTATAGGACTCTTGTTGCGGAGATCTTAGTCCTCTGAAGAGGTGCAGTCGGTGTATTTTACAGTCCCAACCGACTGGGTAATAATTCAGCGTTGGTATTCTAAAATATGTAACATAAGTGCTTAAGACACTGATGTTGAATGAATAGATTCATCTAGACAAAGGGACGTAGGATAGAGAGGTATAGAAATATTTTTAATTTCACAATGATAACATATGTTCGTGTGTTATATTAGCTTTTTTCCTTTTTCCTCCATTCTCCTTATATATATATATATATATATATATATATATATATATATATATATATATATATATCATCATGTCATGCTGATAGTACAGATTTCCCTAACTCTCTCTCTCTCTCTCTCTCTCTCTCTCTCTCTCTCTCTCTCTCTCTCTCTCCCCATCCGTCTCTACGATCCATCGATTTGGTTTGCGTTTAGTTCTTTAATGGCAAGTTAATATTCAGGGTTTATTTAATGCTAAGATCATCCTCGTTGAAGAAAAATAACGATACTATACAACCCATTGCTGGGGGATTAGTGTGTTCTTAATTTTCCCGAGGGTTTTTGTCCAAAATGAATATACTAGCGACAAATAGATGATTTTTCACGCACAAATAGTTGAAACAGAAAAGGCTGTCACTAAAGAGAAAAAGTTAGAGAGTTAACGAGAGATGTGTATAGTCTGTGACGATTAAGGAAACACAATTCCAGTCCGGAAAAACGTGTCAGCCCAATTAGAAAGTCTGGGTGTTATTAGTCGCTAAATGGCTTTGAAGCCAAATATTTATGATTTGGTTCTTCAAAACGGAAACAATTTCACTGAATTCCTGTCAAACAGTCTTACTATTCAGACATTTTGAGAATTCCAAAAGAGAACAAAGCAATTTCCTTTCAAATTTAGCATATACATATAGAGCACATATAATCACACACACAGACATGCACACAAATAGAGACACACACACACACACACACACACACACACACACACACACACACACAGAGGTAATCACTCACAATCATTCTATAAATATAAATTAAATTTTTCTCTCTATCCCTCTCCCTCACACACGCAGACCTAAAGAGATTGACAGACAGACAGACCGACAGATAGATCCAATCAGACTCGAATGCACCTAAGAGCGAAAACACTCAGACACGTAAATAAATACATACTTACATACATAGATATGCATATAGACGTCCACACACACACACACACACACACACACACACACACACACACACACACACATATATATATATATCTATATATATATATATATATATATATATATATATATAATTTGTAAGCTGATAGAATGATATTGTTACTGATGGCTATATGTATGTCCGTATAGGTGATTTATAAAAATCTGTTTATAGGTTTTCTTTTTCTTTCTCCTTCTCTCTCCCCTCTCACTATCGGTGTGTGTGAGTGCGTGTGTGTGTGTGTGAGGGTGTGTGTGTGCTTGGCAGTATCTGAATATGTAATGATTTCAGGCTTTAAAATGCCAAAATGTCAGAAGAATCTCTGAAACTGACACTCAATTAACTTTTACCATCATTTGCAGAGGATTTGTCTCTTTTCTCTGTCTTATATATATATATATATATATATATATATATATATATATATATATATATATATATATGTATGTGTGTGTGTGTGTGTGTATGTGTATGTGTGTGTGTGTGTGTGTGTGTGTGTGTGTGTGTGTGTGTGTGTGTGTGTGTGTGTGTGTGCCATATTCTATTGCTCAAAACCTGTCATGTTTCATATTTACTCATATCTAAATGCGTTGACTAGACGCCGCTTCCATATTTCGCATACAGACCCCCAGAACATATTTCTGATACGAAAAGTAAGTTTATTTTCTTTTCAGAAGCTCAGTATAGGATCTAATGATTTGTATTCTTTTTTCATTAGTCTTAATCTTTCTCTAGCGAACGCTAAAAATACAATCAAATCAGTTCATCTAAATAGAATTTTCATAATAATTACATCTAAATTGTCACATGTATAAATTTATTCTACTGATTACAGTTAATATACCGGCAGTTATTTGCTGATCAGAATATTCAGAGAGAGTGTCTTTGCAGTCCTCGACTCTATTATTGTTTAGCTTCACATTTTACAGAAAGATTCTTATTTGATGTGATAAACTTAAAAAAAAATATTACGTTGAGAAAAATCTTGTTACAGCCTAATTTGTTCTCTGTTGCTGAAAAACATAAAAGAAAGTTATTCAGAAACTGATATCATACCATGTAGTAATTGTGTCAAAATAAAACAAATGAATACTGTGTATACTCTATGACTTTTCAAGATATTTTTTACTCAAAAATCTCAAAAACTACGGGTCATTCATAACAGGCGATATGTTTTTAAAATGTGAAAACGTGTCTTCTTTCGCAGTCTAACCTTCAATTCAACTTGTCTCATAGCCTATTCCAAAAAAAATCTCTCAATTGAGATAAGAAAAATATTTAACATTGTTTATTATTTATGACGCCGATATAAATATGCCCAAATAATATGAATTGTAAAAAAAAATGTTACGCAAAAAAATTACTATCTCTAGGTAGGTTGGTTGTTTGACTGGGTATAAGGCGTATCAATTCTTTTCAGGACATTTAACGCCGAATTAAGTCATTTTGATAAATGTTTCCTACTATTCAGTTTAGAATAAGTATATTTTTTGTTTACAGTTAAATTTCAAAGCAGTTCTATTTTAAGCAATCCTGTTTAGCATAGATATTTGGGGGGGTGGATATGCTCAGTTAAATGTAAAAATATTTCATTTGACACAATTCAGTTTAAGGTAATTAAACAGTTTAGTTCTGTATGAGCCATAGATAGGGCCCTATCAGGTGCTACCAATCCAAGTCAGAGTGAATCAGGGGGCGATTGAAATAAAGGAGTACTCAGCATTCCCCAAAGCTCCAGCATTACTGAAGCCTCAGCATAAGATTGTTTAATTTCATATCCAAGACACTCGTTGGGGGAGTCTACAGAAATACAGTCAGTGTATCCTGCAACCCCAGCCAATTGGGACATTATTCTCTTTAGTAAATGCCTTTGTCTAGACATGAGCTAGACTCTACGGAAACTTGTTGGTTCAGACTAATGGGGAATTAGTCTGGATTATGGATTCGATGGCCTATGTTTTTAAATAAGTAAATAATGGCTTCCAAATGTACTTAAAATAATACAAACAAAATAATGATTTTATCAATGCTTTTTTGTATAAGTAAAGAGGTATGATGCGAGACTTATCCGAGTAAAATTGGTTGCCTACACCAAGGTTTAGACTACAATGTTTATTGATAGAATTACATTGATTTTGATTATATTACAGTAGTTTTGAAAATATTTATACATGTTGGAATGTTTTCTTTTCATATCATTGGATATTAAGGAAATATCTTTTAGGCTAGCATAAGGAAAAGTCAGGGGTTATTCATTACAGGAAGCCGTTCATGATTCCAGTATATAGACAAATCAATAGTTAGTCGGTTGGTTGGTTGGTTGGTTGGTTTGGGTTTAATGGCATATCAACCTATGTGAGATAAAAAAGAAAAAAATTATATATATATATATATATATATATTTGAGTTTTGGGTGAATAATTTGCCAACAACTTGATTTTAAAACGAGTCATGATTACTCATAGTGGGTAGAGTGTTCGCCAATGATTCGGGAGATCCAAGTTCAAACCCAGGTTGAGTTATACTAAATGAACTTATTACCCAATTGCTTAGCGCTCAGCATTATAAGGTACGTATCAAGGGAAAAGTGTAGAATTCCAAGGAAAGGGTTAGCGCCTCCCTGTATACCTCGGTGTTGTAGCTATTGAAAAGGCAGGCTTCGAGTCGCCCCAACTAGAGTCGGCCGACGTGTTTGTTTTGCTTCAAGTATTGCTATCAAATACAAATATAGCGCAGTCGGCTGGGGCTGTAGATTATACCAACTGATTTTCTGAAGACGCGAAAGACTACCCCCAATGAGTGTTCTAGGCGACACAAATCCATCTGATGATCAAGCTCTTGTCCTGGAGCTTTGAGATATGCAGAGTACTCCTTTATTATTATAACACCCAGATTCACTCTTGCCTGAAGTGGTATCTCTTCATTGGATCCTATTTATGGGTCAAATACAACTCTTTGATATTTAATCTGTGTACAAACAAATGAAGTTAAATCGAATTGTTAGAAAAATAAATGTTTGACCATTTAACTATGTGTAAACAAATCGTTGAGGTTTTATTAAATTGTTTGTAATACATAACATTTAGAGGAATCATTTAACTGTGTACAAATTAATTGATTTTATTAGTATTACTTAGGCATACTTGGAACAATTGTACTGAGTGCAAATGAATAAAAAGTGTTCAATAGGATAATTAGTGCTTAATAATAATGATGGAGGTGCTCGTGGTGTAACAGTTATCGACGTAGGAAAAGGACACGGCGACACGAGTTCAAATCCTGGACCAGACTGATTGCATTTCACATAGCACTAATACCCTTGGGAAAGGTATGAATTCAATCATTCTCCCTCCTGGTATGGGTAAATAGTAGGACAGACTTGGTTCTTCAGCCTTGGTGAGGCAACTAGTCTAGGAAAAGGAATACTCTGAATTCAAACCTGGTAAACTCCGCTTAAAAATTGACCTTGTGTCATATGCTGCCCCTGCGAAGGGGTTGGGTGAATATGATAACAATACAAAGAAATAATAAATATAACATAGAATGATCAGTGTTTT
This sequence comes from Sepioteuthis lessoniana, assembly GCA_963585895.1. Taxonomy (NCBI): domain Eukaryota; kingdom Metazoa; phylum Mollusca; class Cephalopoda; order Myopsida; family Loliginidae; genus Sepioteuthis; species Sepioteuthis lessoniana. The sequence continues at coordinate 25,423,006 of OY757930.1, read as the reverse complement.
ATAGCAGTAATTGAAACCATTTAACTGAGAAGAAACAATAGCAATATTTGCGTGCAAGCTAATCAATTATAATTCCGTTTAGAATAAAACTCCTAACAAATTATTTAAATATGTGTAAACAAATGACTGATGTTAAACTAAATTATTGGTATTACATAGAAATACTTGAAAAGCTTTAACTACGTTAAAAATATTATCAATAAATTAAGTTTACAATACATATATATATTCATTACACACACACACACACACACACACACACACAAATACATATATATATATATATATATATATATATATATATATATATATATATATATATATATATATATTCCGGGCAAGAGTGAACCTGAGAGCGATGGCAATGAAAGGTTACTCTGGATTCCTCAAAGCTCTACGTTACTGGAGCCTCACCATATGATTGTTTTGTGTCATATATTGGACCCTTGTTGGGGGAGTCTTACCCCTCTGCAGAGATCCAGTGTATTCTGCCGCCCCAGCAAAGTGGGTCAGTTAATGAGGAAGAATTCCACATTCATCAAGGCTACAATACTGAAGTCTCACTATCAGATGCAGTTTAGTGTCATAGCCAGGACAATAGGGGTTTCTTACCCATCTGTGAAAGCGCAGTCAGCGTATTCTAAAGCGCCTGGACATAAATCGAGTAAATAAATGAATAAATTAAAGAACGAATGTAGAAATCATAGAAACAAATTCATATTTAGAAGATCAGTGAGAGAGCGTGCGTATAAATGTTAGAATAGGATAGACGGTATATGGAGACATTCAGTTTCTTGGTTATGCGATCACAGACCAAGTTGTTTCTTTACCGTTCGTCACTATCGTCCATTGCTCCCGTTAGGTCTTTTAGGCTACAACCTGTATCAGCACAGAGCTGTTGTATATACGTTTTAGCTGGTCGTACAGCTTTTGCTCATCCCTTTATATACTGTATTTTAATGCATTATGTGCAGGGTGATTGAGTTTCCAAGGCTATCTGGATAATGCAGTCTAGTTTATACTGCGTGGTTATTCAAACGGCTGTTTTGTATCAATTTTGTGAACTATTAATTTATTTTTAGTCTTTCAATCTAAGCACCAATCCTTTGGGGATTGTTTTGATCGTACCGATTACTATTGGCATCACCGTCGCCCATTTTTTTTTAATTCTCTAAAATGTAGTAGTTTGCATGGTGTCCACTCGTCCGCCAAATTCTATGTCCTCCAGTCCTATAAGTAATCTTTTAGTTACAGTTCCAAACGCACCAATTACAATTGCTATAATTGTCACCTGCATGTTCCCTAGTTTTTTCAATTCCCTAGGAGGGTCGAGGTACTTATCCTTCTTTTACCATTCTTTCAGTTTTATTTTGTGGACAGCTGGGACAACAAAGTCGACGATTTTGCATGTTCTCTTTTTTTTTTTTTTTTTTTGGTGATCATTATTAAGTCTGGTCTTCTGGCCGAGATTAGGTGATCCGTGCGTATGTCAAAGTCCATTTGGAGTTTAAGTGTGTTGTTTTCTAGGACAGATGTTGGGTTCGTATGGTCAAATTTAAATTTCTTGCCCGTTTCCCTGTAGATCTTGTTGTCCACCTAGTTGTGTCTAACCTTATACCCCTTCTGTGCTAATTTGTTGCATTCACTTATCATGTGATGGATGGTTTCCTCTCTATCACCACATAGCCTACATTTGATGTTTTGTTGCGTCTTATCTATTCTCGCTTTGATATTATAAGTTCTTATGTTTTTTGCTGCTATTAAAAGCGATTCTATTTCTCTCTTAAAGTTTCCTTTTCTTAGCCACGTCCAGGTTTTCTCGTGTGAGATGTTGATTATTAATCGTTTAAAACGCCCATATAGTTATTTTTCTTCTCATTTTTGTTTCCTAGTTATTGTCATCGTGTTGTCAGTATCGTTTCTGTTATTATTATTATTATAAAACGCATACATTTTGCATGTGTACGTTTTTTTTTCTTTTCTTTTACTCTTCATTATACTTTGTAGGCAAGTTGATTTTTCACGCATATGTTTGTATTTTTTAAAAATCATACCGAAAAAAAACATATTTGGAGGACTGGATCAAAAATTAAAAAAAGAAGAATGTAACAACAACAATAATAAAAAGGATAAAAATTGAATTAGTTAAAGAATATGATTAATATCTTAAAATGCACCAAAAAATACATCAGAGGATCTCTTACAACAGAGACGGCAAACGACGAAGATTAATAAATACGCAGGCCGATATAAAGATTGTTTAAAGCTCTATTACGGTAAGGTCAGCAATCATAAAAAAAAAATCGAAATAAAAATTCAATAATATGTATAACAGTATAAATAAGCAAAATATGAATAAATCAATATTTATCAGAATAATTAGCCCTGCTGGAGATGTAAACAAATGAAACATCTGATAAAAAAAAAAAAAAAAAGATTCATTCAGAAGAGGAAAAAATATGAGATAAGAAAACTTAGATATAGTGTACAGAATAGTGAAGAGTTTTTTTTATTTTTTTTTACGTACAAAATATTCGTGCATCAAAAACTGATTATTTATCGACCGGGTTTGATATATGGCTGGGAGGATGAAAATTCTGACTGTCAATTAAAGTGGGCAGACAGAAATATACATATACATGAATATGTACATACGAGGGTTGATCAAAAAGTTCTAAGCCTTACCCAAAAAGAAGTGCGATAACAACGTTTTTGTCGTGGAAACACACAAGTATTTTTTTTTATAAAACTATAAAAAAAAACTAATTCAGATTTCTGTTTGAATGTCCATTCAGGTGAGGTTCATATAAAAAAGAGAAGTGTGCGCTAAATTTAAAATCTCTGTGAGGCTTAGAACTTTTTCAGCGACTCTCAAATCTATGTATGTCTTTGAGCGTGCTAGTTTATCTCAATTGGTATATTCCTGTACTCCTATGGACCCCCACATATGGCCGAGTAAAAGCAGGACAACCTGCTTGAACATACGTACAGCAGCTATGTGAGGATACGGGATGTAGCTCTGAAGACCTGCCAGAGGCGATGAACGATAAGGAAAAGAGATGATCAGGGATATCCGTGCTAGTGGCACGACATGATGATGATGATGATATATATATATATATATATATATATATATATATATATGCGCGTGTGTGTGTAGGGAGAGAGAGTGTTTGTGTGTGTGTGCGCTTGTGTGAGTTGAGCGTGCTATATTGTCTCCCTTTGTATATTCCAGTGTATATATATATATATATATATATATATATATATATATATATATATGTGTGTGTGTGTGTGTATATGTGCATGTGCGTGCGCGCGCGCGTGTGTGTGTGTGTGTGTGTGTGTGTGACATAGAGAGAAAGAGATAGACAGACAGAGATACAGACAAATAGACAGAGACAGAGAGTACCCAAAATCTTCTGCCATGAGCAATATGTGACACAAAGTCAATTTTTAACCAGAGTACAGTTCGTTTGAGATATGTGGTGCATTCAATAAGTTTCCAGATTTTTTTTTCTACAGGCAATTGAAATTCAAGAAGTTGTTGGAACGGTACAAGTGCATTGCAGCCGGAGGAGATTACTTGGAAGGGGACTACATTTTCATGTTTGTACTATCAATAAAAGTGCCAATACGAAAAAAGTCTGGAAACTTATTTAATGATCCTCGTAGATTTTTCCTTCTCCTAGACTATAAAGCCTAAAGAACCTCTTTTACCCTAATATTACCCATATATTGATATATTTCCCAAGGGCAGAGTGTTTTTACCCCGCCCCTTTCAGCATGAGTGGGATTTGAGGGTGAATCAATTCTAAAGCGTACTTTTACTTGTTTGAGTTCAGAATTGTCTTTCTCCAAATTTGGTAGTCAAACAAAGACTAAATAATCCTGTTTACCATCCTATTTTCAATTGGTGAGGGTAGCATCACTTAGTGAAAATGAATTTCCACGTTTGGGATTTTAACTAAGATTGCCGAGTCGATTTCTTTGGTCAATAACAATGAAGCTACAAAAACTTTCGTGTCAATAAAATGTATTCATCCCTAGAAGAAATATAAACCATCATCAAAAATGAAGAAAAATATTGTTTACAATTTTTAAATAATTGAAAATGAGATATATGAAAGGTAAAGCATAGAGAAAATTAAATTCAAAATAGGAAGGAATGTCAATACATTTTTACATGTATATCTAGCATTTATGCCTACATTTAAAATATATTTTTGACATAATTATAAGAGCAATGAGCAGAATATAGAATATAAAAGCAGTTCTTTTTAAATCTAATATTTTGTAGATCTACCATTAGCTTTGATAACCTCAAAAATTAGGCTTATTTAGGCAATACTTCTTTGTTATTGGTGCATTGTGGATAGCAATATAATCTTGCCGAAAAAAATCCATTCTTCTCCATATAGATGATGCCCTTCTTATGAGAGAGATAAATCATTTAGCATTTTCACATTATGTGCTGCTTTTTGTCAACCACTGACAAATTCTAGTTTAAGTTTTCCTAAAGATGAGAAGCCCCTCCTCCAAATTATAACAGATCCTCCTCCACTAAATTTAAATGTCTGGAAATTTTCTGGAAAACTTTTTGCGTACCAGTACTTCTGAGATATATCTGGACCGTCTAAACTGAATTACTTTTCGTCTGAGAGAACAACTTTTGGCCATTCTTTAGCACTCATGCTTTGATATTGACAAACATATAACGGTCGTTTCTCTTTGTGCTTCATAGTTAACATTGGACGATGATTTATTTTCTTATGCTTAATCTTTTCGTCGTTTAAATGCCTTCAAATTTTTTTAGTACTTCAAGGAACACCAACTAGAGATTTCAATACTTTTGATATTGAAGAAGTTTTCTTTTTTTACTTCGCAAACAATTCTTCTCTTGAATTGTGGTGATATTTTTTTTTTTCTGGTCTATCAGTAGGTTTTCTTATTATATACTTATTTGGACTTTTCAAGTAATTGCAGATAACGATTTTACTGCGTCGAAAAGCCTTCGAAATTTCTCTCTGAGATTTTCCGACATTTTTCAGAGTTGTAATCTCGCCTTTTTCCAATTCAGATAATTTAGTTCCTTTGGTCATTTATGTTTTTAGTATTTTAAGTATTATAGTTTTAATAGGTTTTGTATTACGTAGACTATATGTAATAAATTTTTCAATTAAATCAAGTCCTTTTTTCTTTAATTATTATTGGTGGTCTCATATTCATGTGAAAAAAAGAATTTTAAAATTTAGCATGAATGCTAATATACATATAAAAAAATGAATTAAAATTTGTCTTATTTTAGATTTAAATGTCTCTTAACATTATCTTTCATATATTTGATTTTCATAATTTAAAAAGAGTACAGTAAATGATATATGTTTCTTTATTTTTGATAGTCATCATATTTTTGTCCAGGGATATATACATATATATATATATATATATATATATATATATATATATATATATATATATATTTGGTCCAGTTAAACCGGAGTTGGGAGTAATTCCATCAGGACAAGAAGGTATTCAAGCATGAATATTTAAAATTTTCCAGGTAAAGAGCTCAATGTACCAATAATAACGGCTAACCGAAAGTTAAATTTAAGTTAAATTTAAAACGGAAGTGGGCTTAATGAAGAGGTAACTCCTCACCCCTCTAAGACTCCCTCCCAACTCTTCGACTCCCTCATACTATCCCCTCCCACTACCATGTGTCTATTCATTTTTTTTATCCACAATGATCTGAAGAAGTCCTGTTACTTTTTTCGTGTTTAAGAAAGTATATATGTATATATATACATATATATATATATATATATATATATACATATGTGTGTGTGTGTGTGAGAGAGAGAGAGAGAGAGAGTGTGTGTGTGTGAGAGAGAGAGAGAGAGGGTGTGTATGTGAGTGTGTGTGTGTGTGTGTGTGTGTGAGAGAGAGAGAGAGAGAGAGAGAGAGAGAGACAGTGTGTGTGTGTGTCTGTGTGAGAGAGACAGTGTGTGTGTGTGTGTGTGTGTGTGAGAGAGAGAGAGAGAAAGAGAGAGAGAGAAAGAGAGAGAGAGAAAGAGAGAGAGAGAGAGAGTGTGTGTGTGTGTGTGTGTGTGTGATCCATCCAGATACTTTTTTAAAGCCTGTACAATGAGACTCGAATGAATATGAGATGAAGTGCAAATACCGTCAGGAAAGAAACTGAAATATTAAAACAAACGAACGACACCAAAACTCATCAGAATTTTGTAAATTATAATACACAAAATATCTGTCATGGGAATCTCCTTTACCTAAATTGCTAAACTCATTTTAACTTTTCCGATACGTAGAAAGAGATAGAAACATATTTAGGCTAATATTTGACGTTTTGTTTTCTCTAAATATTTGTTTTATATCCATCACTTAAAAGCCCGTGTAATATACCGAAGAGATTATACAATCTCACAAGATCAATATTGTTCCAAATAACTGAATGTGTTTTGGTCGTATATTTACTTCTTTCGGTCCCAAAACAATCTAATGATATCGGGTATCGAATTGAAAGTAAAGATGTCTACTCCCCATAGTAAAATTCTATATGTGGCTCAATATTTTTCCTGTGTTTTGGAGTCCATCAATCTCATGAGGCTATTCATCTATGCACCAATCTCGTTACAGGTCTGGGAAACTGCTGATCTTATATATTAAAAGATAAGCAGTTGCCTATGCTGAAGGTCTCCCCACCGTTATTTTTAATGGAAGGGCAAGACAATGTACGAATTGTCAGAACGATGTTTAGTACAAAGTTGGAATGATTTAGTCTTACCATTACATCAAAAGATGTGACCCTGTACCGCAGATAAAACTTTAATGTAGATGTTTCCTTCTTCAAAGCAGGTTGCCAGGCGAGAGAGACCAGTCTATCATGCCACTTACCCATAACCAAAGAAAATATCTTGGTTAATGTTTTTATGAATGATATTAACACTAAATGAAAGGCAACAGCCTCGTCATGGTTTGAAATCGGATCGTCGATTTCAATTCTAACGACGATAACCCCTGACTTAACTGTGTATCTATATCTTTTCAAAATATTACAATATTTGTCGTCTTATAACAACACCTTCCAAAATAATTCGACTAACAGTTTCCACCGTTTTGCATATAATACTATGGGTATATTTTTCTGATAATCGGTTGATGGAAGTTGGGTTTTATATGCCAGCATGAGTGAATGTTTTTCTTTAGTCTAAACAAAAAAAAATGATTAAAAAGAACGCTGGCACGAACACCTAAACTTCCATTTAAATATCGATTTGTATAGTTTTGTTAACATATTTTATTCAAGAAACATAAGATAACACTTAGTAATTAAAGCTTGAATAATAATAATAATAATAATGTCCTAGAAAATGACAAACAAAAACTCCTATGGGACTTTGATGTACAGATAGATCACCCAATCTCGACCAGAAGATCCGACCTTATAATAAACAAAAAAAAAAGAGTATTTGAAAAATTGTCCACGTTACTGTTCCGGCTGACCATAGAATAAAACTGAAAGAATATGAAAAGAAAGATGAATATCTCGACCTCACTAGAAAATTGAAAAGACTGTGGAACATGAAAGTGACAATTTTACCAATTGTGATTGGTACTTTTTGTACTGTAACAAAAGGATTACTAAAGGGACTGAAGGACTTAAAAGTTGGCGGACGACTGGAGACCATCCAAACAACAACATTATTGCGAACGGCCAGAATACTGAGAAGAGTCCTGGAGACTTAGGGAAATTTGCTGTCACTGAAACTCCAGTGAAAGACCATCAGCTGACGTGGATATGAAAACTGCAATGGAGATAGTAATGATAATAATAATAACGACAACAAATATAGGTTATGTGTTGATAGAGACAAAACGATCAATCACAAAATAAGAGAATGCAGCAAATTAGCACAGAAAGAATATAATACTGGACACGACATGGTGGACAAGGTGATTCACTGGGAACTGTGCAAGAAACTTTAAATTTAACCATACAAATAAATGGTATATGCACAACACAGAATCTGCCCTAGAGAATGAGATTCACAAACTGCTCTGGAATTTTGAGATAAAAACGGATCACCTAATCTCGATCAGATGACCAGAACTTATAATAATAATAATAATAATAATAATAATAATAATAATAATAATAAAGAGCACTCGCAGAATTGAGGACTTTGCTGTTCCGATAGATCACAGGGAAAATTGAAAGAAATTGAAAAGAAGGATAATTACCCAGACCTTGCTATGAAATTGAAAAAAAAAACTGTGGAACATGAAAGTCACGGTTGTACTAATTGTAATTCATGATAGAGGTACAGTCACCAAAGGATTAGTAAAAGGGCTAAAGGACATGAAAATAAGAGGAAGAGTGAAGACTTTCCACACTACAGCATTGTTGAGATCAACCATAATACTGAGAAAAGTCCTGGAAACTTGAGGACTCTTGTTGTCACTCAGACTCCAGTGAAGGACCATCATCTAACGCTGATGGGCAAAAATCTCAATAAGTAAACATAATAATAGTTACCTAGAATCGATCCTGGAAAATGAAACGGACAAACGTTATTAGTGAATAACCTAATAATGGCCAAATGACAAGACCAAGAGATAGTCAACAAAAAAAACAAAACGAAATTGCCGAAAAGTGGATTTTGCCTTTCCGGTTGACTACAGTGTAAAAGTCAAAGAATGCAAGAAGGGTGATAATTACTGACACTTTGCAAGAGAACTGAAAAAACTATGGAAGATGAAAGCGACAGTAATACCAACTGTTTTTGGTGCGCTTGATACAGTCACCAAAAGTTTGATACAGGGACAAGGAGTCTTGGAAACAAGAGGATGAGTAGGAACAATCAAAACTACAACTTTGTTTAGATCGGCGAGGATACTAAAAAGAGTCCAGGACACTTGAAGATACTTGCTGTTAGTCAAACTTCAGTTAGAAAATATCTGTTAAGGCTTACGTGAAAATTCTCAAAAGATTAAAATAATAATAATAATAATAATAATAATAATAATAATAATAATAATAATAATAATAATCACGGGCACAAATTAATACCAGACGAGACTTTAATTAGTGGATAAGGTGATCCACTAGGAATTGTGAAAGATATTAAAATTTGACCTTACTGACAAATTTTTTATGTTCAAAACCTAATGTCTTAAAAAATTAAACCTATGAAATTCTTTGGGATTTTCGGATTTAAAAAGTTCAGCAAATAATATCCTAGACAATACGACCTAAGAAACTCTTTAGGGGTTTAAGATAAAATGGTCAGTAAACATTGCCTAAAATACCAGATTAAGAGTAAATTAACAAGAAAAGAAAAGAACTAGCGATATAATGATTTTGGCCGTTACAGCAGACTTCGAAGTTAAAACAAAAGAACATGAAAAGATAAACAAATAGTTTGATTTTTTACATTGAGCAAAAAAAGCTGTGAAACAAGAAGGTGACAGCATGGAACGTTCCCGAGAGACTTAAAGAGGAAACTGGGAAAATCGGAGATGAAGAGAAGAATTGACACAATCTAGACCACAACCTTGAATACCAAAAAGTCTTGGAGACCTTAAGATACTTGTCACCACGTACATCAGTAAAAACCTGGTGTGAAAAAATGCTTGGGAGAGTCACCTAAGGATTGGTAAAAGGACTGTCGGACTTAGAGGGCGAGTAGAGACCACCCAATCTACAACATTGTTGAGAACATGCAGAATAGTTCGAAGAGTCCTGGAGATTTGAGAAAACTTGCTATCAATCAGACTCCACTAGAAAACATTCAGCTGACGCTGGTGTGAAAAACTCTCAAAATAGAAAATAATAAAAGAAATTGCTAGCGAACTAAAAAAGCTATGAAAAATGAAGGTGACAGTGATAGTAATTTTAATTAATGTGCTTGGAACGATCACTCAAGTTTGGTAAGAGGCTGGAAGAATTAGAAACTAGAGTACGATCGGAAACCATCCAAATTACAGCATAGTGAAAATCGGAGAAATTACTAAGAAGAGTCCTCGAAACTTGAGAAGACATGCAGTCATTCTAGTTAAAGACCATCAACCAACAGTGTCGTGAAAAACTTCCATGGAGTAACATAAGAATGATGATAATTATAATTATAAAATTGATATATGACGATGAGCAAAATAAATCTGATACAGAAAAACCCGTACCCTAAGAAAAATAAAAAGGGAAAATCCCCAGCAACTAAAGACTGATAATTTGTTTACCTATGACGTGAAAAATCGTGAATGCTCAGATTACAGAAGAAATATATGAATCGTTTGAATGGCATGTGGTATTTTCTAAAGAATGGAAAAACCACTGTTAATGAACACTGGGTAATAGGCTTTACTTTAAACAGTTTAGTGTCCACTCAAAGAGGTTAAAACAAAACAGAAAAAAAGTAATCATGGCATAGATTGACTATGAAAATGCCAATGATACGGTCCCGAAATTTTGGATAATAGGATAACAGAAAATGTACAAACACCTCAGGAAAGCAATAAAAAAATTGAAATTGTAATTTACAGCAGGCAAATTTTAAAATTCAAAGAAGAATTTTCCAAGGAGACTTGCCCTTGCACATTCATATTTCTATGCAATTTCATAAATTGCCCAGTCAGCTAGGGCTATAGAATACAGTAAGACCCCAACCCCAATGAGTGTCCTGGATATGACATTAAACAATCTGACGGTGAGGTTCCATTAATGCTGGGACTTTGGGGAATACGGAGCACCCCTTCATTGCAATAGCTCCCAGGTCCACTCTGACCCGGCGTGGTAGTACCTGATAGGGCACTATCTATGGGTTAAATAGAACTAACGGCATACTTATGCTAAACTGAACTGTTTGACTAAACTGAATAGCTTGAAATAGAAATGTTTTTGGCAATTAGACCTTACTTACTTTTAAACTGAGTGCTTATGCTAAACTGAAGTGTTTGAAATAGAACTGTTTTTGACATTGAAAATTTTTTAAAACTGAACTGAATTGTTTAACATAAAACAGTTTTGACATTTAACTGCGTGTAAACAAAATCTGTACTTATACTAAACTGAATTAGCTGAATTAGAACTTCTTGACTAAACTGAATAGTTTGAAATAGAAATGTTTTTGACAATTAAACTGTGAACTCATGCTAAACTGATCTGTTTGAAATAGAACTGAATATTTACATAAAACATGGATTTGGCGTTAAATAACCTACAAAGGTGGATATGCCATAAAACACAACAAACCAATCAATCATAAGCGTAGAAAATGTCATATACTTAGAAAGGTTTACAGCGGGCAAGAACTTTTAAAAAAATCACCAGAAAATTTTAAACAACTTCCGTATTGATATTTGCCAAGTATTTAAAAAAATAACTAGACAATGTGAAAGAAACAATACGAATGAGCTGCGAGGATTGAGGTATAGACTTTGCCATTCAAAAGTATGCCATGCTGATAATGAAATAAAAACATGAAAGAGAAGCAACGGAAGGAACCAAACTGTCACTCAGGAAAGTATCAGAAAAGTCGGAGAGGGAAATATAATCACAAATACCTGGGAATATTTGATGCGATCAAAATTAAACAAATAGAAATGAGAGGAAAAGAAAACCATAAGATCAAGAGACTTCTGAAACCAAACTTTGCAGCAAAAATATCATCAAAATAAAGATAAAGATTTGAACAGTTTTCGTGAGAGACAGTAGAACATTCTTTAAATGAACAAGGAGGAACTCAGATAAATGTACCAAAGAACAAAAATAATTCATGACGAGGAACAAAGAGTTACAACCGAGATATGACATAGACAGACGATTATTTTTCAAGATGGTTTGGTTTTATGGCACATCAACCTTTGTTGGTTATTTAACGCCAAATCCATTTTTATGTAAATAATCAGTTCTATTGAAAACAGTCAAGTTTAGCATAAGTACACAGTTTAATTGTCGAAAACATTTCCATTTCAATGTATTTAAGCAGTTATATGTAATAATTCAGTTAAGTGTAAATACAGTTTTAATGTCGAAAAACAGTTCAATTTGAAATAATTCAGTTAAGCATAAGCACGCAGTTTAAGTGTAAGTACGGTTAATTGTCAAAAACGTTTCTATTTCAAGCTATTCAGTTTACTCAATTCATTTTAGCATAAGTATGCTGTTAGTTCTATTTAACCCATAGATAGGACCCTATCAGGTGCTACCACTCCAGGCCAGAGTGGACGTGGGAGCGATGGCAATGAAGGGATACTCCGCATTCCCCAAAGCTCCAGCACAGCTGGAACTTCACCATCAGATTGTTTAGTGTCATATCCAGGACACTCTTTAGGGGGGGGTTACCCCTCTGCAGAGGTGCAGTCAGTGTATTCTACAGCCCCAGCTGATTGGGCAATGTTTCAAGATGGAAGAAGAATCGGACCAATTGAGGATTATATAAATGGATCAATGCATGGACTCAAAACCCTAAATAGATCAAAGTAAGGTCAAGTACAGCAATGATTATCAGCAATGGTAGCATAAGGTCAAATAAAAACCAAGAAACCATGACAAAATGGAAAGAAAGAGAAGTGTATGTACACTTAGTTGCACACAGGAGAGATTGCACACGAAATGGCCTGTATGTGGTGAAGAAAAGGAAACCTCACAAGAGGAACTGAATCTCGTTTATTGATACCACAGAGAAATACCATGATGACAAATTCTGTCAGAACGACAAATGATATTGCAAAACAGGATAGGAAGTGAAGATTTTGTGGAGACAGAAATAGAATAGTTAATCACATGATAAGCGAATGCAGCAAACTTGCAAAAAAGTTAGTTTGTTATTTGGATTTTATGGCATATCAACCATTGTAGGCTAGTTAATCCGGTTTATCGTTATATATTAAATATGAGGTGCATGTGGTGTAATGGTTATCGTCGTAAGAAATGGACACGGCGACACGAGTTCAAATCCTGGACGAGACTGATTGCATTTCACATAGCACTAATACCCTTGGGAAAGGAATGAATCCAATTATTCTCTCTCCAGATATGGGTAAATAGTAGGACAGACTGGTTTCTTCAGCCAAGGTGAGGCAACTCGTCTCGGAGAAGGAAAACTCTGAATTCAAACATGGTAAACTCCGCTTAAAAATTGACCTTGTGTAATATCTTGCCCGAGTTGAGGGGTTGGTAAAATGGTAAATATGATTTCTCAACACATTTTATTGATGAAATATTTAAACAAATCAGAGCCCTTTTTTTCAAAGAGTAATACGGTTTTAAGAATTACTAAGTAAGAATCACAAATTAATATCAGTCATTTCTTTGTACACATTACTTCAATGTAATTCCATATTTAAATAAATTAAATATAATTTTTTGCACACTAGTTCTGATTTTGTTTCTACACAGATAAATGGTTTCAGTTATATCTATCTAACTCAAATAAATCTATTCGATGTAAATCATTTGTTTACAGACTGTGAAATGGTAACAAGTATTTATATTTAATACCAGTAATTCAATTTAGGCACCCAGTTAAAAAGTTTCAAGAAGTGCTATTTAACACAAATAATTCTGCTCAATATTACTCATTCGGTTGAACACAGGTATAAGGTTCAAAGTATTTATTAAAATTCAGTTAAACATCAAGCACTTGTTCACACAAAGGTAAATGAAAATCAGTTCTATTAAAAACAATTCAATTGAGCATATTTCCTTTTTTTGAACTCAGTTTAAATGGGAAGCGTTTCTATTTGACCCGTAGGTAGAACACAATCAAGTACTACTTCTGGAGGTGCCCGTGGTGTAATGGTTATCGTCGTAGGAAATGGACACGGTTACACGAGTTCAAATCCTGGACTAGGCTGATTGCATTTCACATAGCACTAATACCCTTGGGAAAGGTATGAATCCAATTATTCTCCCTCCAGCTATGGGTAAATAGTAGGACAGACTGATTTCTTCAGCCTTGGCGAGGCAACTAGTCTTGGAGAAGGAAAACTCTGAATTCAAACCTGTTAAGCTCCGCTTAAAAATTGACCTTGTGTCATATCCTGCCCGAGCGGAGGGGTTGGTAAATAGGATCAAGTACTACTTCTGCGGGCAAGAGTGGTCCTGGGAGTCATGGTAAAGAAACGATACTAAGCATTATCCAAAGCTGCAATATTAACTTCACCATCACATTTTTAGCGTAATATCAGGAAACTCGTTGGGGTATTTTTCTACAGCCCCAGACGAATAGGCTGCAATTAAAAAGGTGTAGAAAACTAGGTAAGGAATTTCATTCCCAGAGAATTGTGAAAGAGATTAGTATTTGATCATAATAACAAATGGTGTATACACAAACCAGAATTTGTCTTTGAAAATCAGACGCATAAAATTCTTTGGAATTTTGAGAAAAGAACAGTTCACCTTCTCCATGTCAAATTGCATCAACTAGACTCAAAAAACCAGGAGGGTGTCCTCGTGGTGTAATGGTTAAAGCGATGGACTGCGTAATCGTAGTACCCGAGTTCGTACTGCAGTCGCGCTATTACGTTCACTTTCGGGCAAATACCTTTGGGAAAAGTATGAACCCCCTTATCCTTCCACTTATGGGTTAAATAGTACCACTACTGTTCTTCTAGGAGAAAAGCATTGGTATTAAATAACCTACAAAGGTTGATATGCCATTAAACAAAGAAACCAAACCGAACCAAACCATCGAAAATCAAAAAAAAAAAAAAAAAATCTTGCCATTTTGTGGATTTTGCCGTTCCAGTGAGCCACTGTGAAAGTAAAAGCAAAAGAAAAGATTTACAAATACTTGAACCCGGTAAAAAAAATATGGTGTGGGACATTAGGATGATGGTTATACCAATTACAGTTGGTGCACTTTGAACGGTACCAAAAGTCTTGGAAAAAAGACTGGAAGAATTGAAAGACAGAAAAAAAATCAAAACCTTCCAAAGCATCCTTTTCGTGAGTTTCTTGTCTCTGTAATATATCATTATCATATAAATGGGTTGAATCTATTATGAGATAGTTTATCTCCAAATAATTAGTGACGCACAATATTTTCCTCTCTTGTCCAAGGCATTGTGATCAAGGATTATTATTTGTCAGAGTATAGTATTTTCAAATCTGAAGCAAAAAGAACACAACATTATTATTACGAGAGTTATTAGCAGTGTCATGGGTCCAATGTATATTGAGGCATCCTATATATTCCGTCCGTACGATTTTTTAATCTATCTATCTATCTATCTATCTCACCTCATAAATACCTAAGTAATTACTGGCAAAACAATCTATTTAGCTTTTCAAATATTATCTTACTGATGTGATTAGACTTTTTGTAATCCTTATCGCTCTGGCATTCTGATCAACTAAATCACAATTATTTGTGCAATTTCGGTATATTATCTTGTTATCTTTCTATGTCTTTATTCCACCCACTTTTTGTCTTTCTCCGACGCAGGAATAACATTGTATTAGGGGATCGCCGTCATATGTTTCTCCTGAGATTAGCATGTAACATGATTAGCAATTATGATAAGGATGAAAGACAGAGGGAACATTTAATTACGGGAGTTTTTCTTTTTTTCCTTTTATGACCTGTTAACCCTGTGTATTAGAACACACACATACACACATACACAGACACACCGATATATACAGATATATATAGATATAGACATAAAAATATATATTTACATGTGTTTCCGTACATGCAGGTGCATGTATATATATATATATATATATATATATATATATATATATATATATATATATATATGTGTGTGTGTGTGTGTGTGTGTGTGTGTGTGTGTGTGTGTGTGTGTGTGTGTGTGTGTGTACCGATATATCTAATGACATTTCAACTATAATTTACAACTTTCAGGCCTTGTTTCAACACCAGCTGTATGACATAAGATGAAATGAATGGTTCGTTGGTTGGTTGTTTTGATTTACAGCGTATTAACCCTTTTCGAGTGAAAATCACCAATTTTATAATTGGCACCCCTCCCCCCCAACATCATTACAGAGTTTTATCCATGTTTTAGGTTTTGTGTAATACAGGGGATTGCAGTTCTTTCACCAACACTTTGCAGCATATAAGCCCTCTTATTTAATTCATCTGTCCAAATAATTTTATTCCAACGCTCCGTTGCCCTGTTTTTCTGCGCCCTTGCCCACTGGAGCCTTTTGACATTATTTTGCTTCCTTAGCAGTTGTTTCTTGACAGGAATTCTGCCATATAGGCCAACTTCGCTGAGTATCCTTTTCACTGTGATTAGTGACACATGTTTTACGACATTGTGCAGTAATGTTTGGAGCGATCAGCATTCTGTTAAACAAACTAGTAACATTGATGAATTTGGGTACTATTTTTCTTGTTTCTTTTGGTATACAATCTTTAATTTTGGTCTTATTTGGTACCGTTTTCTGATACTTCTTAACTGCATAATCAACTGTAATTAGGGGAAATTTTATCTTTTTTACTGAAGAAGAAACGCACCTTTAAATCGATTTATCAAAGATATCTGGTTTTTATTAAGGTCAAAATTAATAAGGAAGATTTCCATTTAGTATATTAAATAAAATCATTGTGGTACTTGATTTATTTCATTAAAAATAATCCATTTGAAATGGGAAATAAAGTTATTGAGGGTTGCTAAATAATTTTGACTGATAGAGTATCTATCTATCTATAAATATTTGTAATTATGCGTGTGTGTGTGATTTTAATTGTGATTATATATATATATATATATATATATATATATATATATATATATATATATAAAGAGAGAGAGAGAGAAAATACATACTTAAATATTCTCATATATATATATATATATATATATATATATATATATATATATATATATATATATATACACTAATTCATGTCTGCGATAATCATTTTCCTAATATTAAACTATTTTCTTGCATAAGACATTGCACAGATATAACTGCTGAAATTTTCTTTTAATACCATCTTGCGTTTTTGTCATTCCATTTCTTATTAAAACTACAATTACCTATTATTATTTTATGCCTAATTACATTCTTTAATTATCAATATAATTACATGAACTTCAGAGCATGGTGCCGTCTTATTCGCTCTATTCATTTTGATAAATCGATACCTCGTACGATTCATTGAAGGTCTGCAGAGCTATATTTGTGCCAGTGCGTTAACTTGGTTTTAATTTGAAAGAAATGACGGTTTCAACTCTCTTTCTACTGTCTCTCATGTCTTCACTTAACGCAAACGAGGAAAATGACAAAGAATTGGAATTCATAGCAAAGTTTTCTGTTTGGAGGGTATGTAGCGATTTAATAGTTGCATGAAGGAACCTCAGAGCAAGTTAATTTTATCCCCTCGAGGTGGAGGGGCTTCAGACCCCACACAAAGGATATCCAGTGAAATAAGGTAAATTACACTTATGGTTAGAGTGTTTGCCAATGGCGTGGCCCACCTAGGTTCAATCCCAGGTCATGTCATTCCAAGGACTCAAAAAATAGAACTTGATGCCTCCTTGCTTAACACTCAGCATTATGAGGTAATTAGCAAGGGTAAATTGGAGCAATCCAGGGAAGGATTTGCGCTTTTGCCGACACCTTGGTGTTGTAACTATCGAAAAGGGAGCCTTCGTGTCACCTTTGACTAAAGTGAGACAACTTTACTTACACTTGACATTTAGGCTCCATGTCAGGATATGTTGGGTGTAAGAAGTAGACTTTTATTGTCATTATACTCTGGTCCATCCGTATACGATGTGTTACTGGAATCTATGAGTCAAATAGGTCCGTCTAAAATTATTATTAGATTAGAATATTTGATATATAATTCCTGCACTTTGTTTTAATTAATAATGTGATATATTTAGGGACGCTGGGTGATTGTTATAGTTATAAGTTTTTTCCTACTTGGACTTAGAGTTTTCCCAAATCTAAGACGGGATAGCCGTAGATACCCAAGTTAGAAATAGTAATGTATCCGCAGCGAATCGGTTGGTAACTGTGATTGGCTGAAAGAAGCTCAAGCGCAGGAGCTGTAGCAGTGGGTATGGGATAGAAATGAGGAAAAGGGTCAGTTGGACACTAGCCAAGATGATAAGATAGGGTCCTCTACACACACACACACACACACACACACACACACATATATATATATATATATATATATATATATAAATGACTGATGCTAAATTGTGACTGTTTCATAGCAATACAAGATACATATTCCAAAAAAGAACTCAATCTGGTATAAGAATATTATCAATAAAGTAAGTTTAAAAATCACAAATACATTTAATATATATGTATAAAATGGAGCTGGCATTAGATTTCCTACATATTGATATGCCATAACACCCAACCAAACCAAACTAAACCAAACGAGAAAGAATTTCAAAGAAAATGGACGAATTGCCAAGTCTTAGGAAAATACAACTTACGGGAATTTTTTCTGCCATGTGCCATGATAAAACCCTTTCGGAATACCGTTTTAAAAATCCCAGCCGAGATAAAATAATATCAACTAGTTTCTTTTAAAGTAATTCGCTTTAAATTTAAAAATTATATCACATGAGTTTCCTTGCCTTTTACCGTTAAAGCAAAAATTTGCAACCTCCTTTTTCGGAATCACCATCCGCTTGCCCGTCATATTTTTCATTTCCTTTATAATATTTAAACGGAGTGTTTAATACTCTAAAGTTACGGGTTTCAGAAACTGGAGCACATGGAGACTGATAATCATGAGAG
>OY757930.1:25239240-25399240 GCA_963585895.1 Sepioteuthis lessoniana | reverse complement strand
ATAACCTGATCGTAGCAAACCAACCAAAATTTCTAGAACAATATTTCTACTGTACTATGATTAACTGCACTTGTCCTTTTCGCTCAGCAATTTTTTGGGTTGTTTTGTTTCGTTATGGCCATGTTTGAAATTGTAAAATATAAGTTTCTGAATAAGACTACGTTGAACGTACATCAATGGGGCCTTTAAATAAGACACAGAATAAAGAAATTCACAACGTTCAAAAATACTAACTACTTTAGCGAAGGAATATATTATTACGTGCGTTTGTAACGTTCTTTATTTCCTTGCAAAATTTTAAAGGTAAATAAATGAGAGAGAAGAACGAAAATGCCGTAAGGTTTTTATGATGACGGTTTTAATGGCAGCATGGAAAAGGGTTTACGCTGGTATGCTGCAAGTCTCGTGGGAAGGAAAAAAGTGAGGCAGGAAATGAAGTTGTTATAGAGTTGAGAAGGCATTTTAGCAGCTAAATGTCCGAGCGAAAAGTGCATCGTTCGGTTAAAGCATGGTTGGATGTGTGAGTGAGATATGTTCCCTATAGTGTAGCAAAAGTCGTGTTTGCTGGTTGAGGACAGAAACGCTGCCGTCGTCCATGAAAGTGTGGTGTTGATCGTTTGGGGAGAGAAACGTGAATGTCCCCGGAAAATGTTGCCCAGGGATGAAGGGGGTGTCTGTCGGAGCGGTATTTTGCGTCACAGTCGGCATAGCCAAAGTAGAAGGCGACTTAGAGTTGTTCCCGTGTTAGTCGGATTGAATTAATCTAATTTATATTCAACTGGGAACCCTTGCTCAAATGGACTAGACTCAAGAGGTCCATAAATCAGATGGCTTTCCTCATGGTAGTTTGATGCTGCTGGTAAAAGGAGAGCAGACAGTAATTACGTCTGCCCATTTTGAAAGCATCTGAGGAAGAGAGTGTTTCGCGGGCTTTCCCCAATTTGGAGCTACCCGGAAAAATTGTCCGGGATGAATAGGATAAGTCCTCCTGATAGGGTGAAAATACATGCGACTCTAACGGTCAAATTAATTAACGCACCAAGCAAAAATACGAAGTTCTTTCTGCGGCACTACTGTGATCGTATTAATCTCACTGAGTACCTATAATGGTTCGAACTATATGGTTATGGGATATACAAATGTAAACACTTTTTTAGATAAACGTGTGCACCGGTGAGGTAAAGTATCTATGAGCCTAGATATCTTGTAGCAATGCCAATTTGAATAAACTACTTACAAGTGATTATACCCGGTCCAAAAATGGCCTAAGATTATTTTAGGGACAATAGTGAGTGAGTTGTCTAAATTTCTAAGATGAAGCTTGATGATTTTTATCATTAAGGGTTTTCGGAATATTGTCTTCATCTTTATTGTTATTTCCACAACGTTTCAGCCGATATGTTCTCCGTATTGTTAGTCGCTTTCAGTCTGAATTGAACCTGCAGACTCCAGATAATTGTCTCCTTAGAAGTATACAGGAATATTTAACACTTGAATCAGAATCAGAACAGGAAACTCCCGTGGATTCAATAAAGGACGTAGTCTGAAGTTCAGTGCAGGTTCCCGAGTTCGACAAACACCCGAAGAAGGCCGAAACGTTGTGGAAATAACAGTAAAGATGAAGACAATAGTACAAAAACCCTTAATGATGAAAATAGTGTGATGGAAAGAGGGGACAGAAAAGTAAGTTAAAGATTAAAGATATGACCTTATTTATAGTTTTCAGATTTCGCCTATTAATTCAAATGAAAAGGATTTATCCTGATTTAAAAAAAAATCTTCTTTAGTTTACGTCTAAAATAATATAAGAATATACAATCTAATAGTGTTGAAAGGTTTAAAACATTTTCATAATTTTCTTTTTCCTTGGTGGTGGGGGGTCTTAAATAATTTATAATTTATAATTTGTACTCACAGAAAAAATGATTGTTAATAATTTTAAAAAAGCATCAGTCTTTTAAATTCCAATTCTTATTTAAACTCTAACCGAGTGACAATAAAAGAATCTAGGAATTGACGTATTACAATGTTCATTTTTTTAGCATTTTTTTCGTTTACGTTTGAAATATTATTTATAAAAACATATCCCTAAACTTGTGAATGGTTTGACACATCATTAAAGAAAAAGAATTAAATACTTTTTAAAAATATGGCAAACATTCTTAATCAGTTTTTACTTACCAGTGAGGTTACAGTGAAAAATGAATTTGTTTAATTTATTTTCTAATTTTATTCTATGAAATGCATCAATAACAAGAAGCTAAAATTAAAGATGTGTTCTTACTTTTAGGAGGAAAAATATGTCGATCAATTTAAATAAAAGTATTCGTGTATTATGACAATATCTCATTTCTTTATAAAAAAAAAAAAAGTGTTTGAGTTACACTTATTTGAAATTGATAGATTTTGTTCTAAAAATTGAAACGTATTTGTTTAAAAAGTCGGTTTTGAGTTATCAACAAAAAATAATTTATTCTTATTTTTTTTTTATTTTTGAAAATCTAAATATATTATATTTTTGTTTGGTAAAAGAAAATCAACTAAGAATGAAAAAATCTGTCCTTACAATAAAAAGAATTTAAGAATTAAAAATGTGTCCTTACAATAAAAAGAATTTAAGAATTAAAAACGTATCCATACTGTGAAAAGAAATTAGGAATAAAAAATGTGTCCTTACAATAAAAAGAAAGTAAGAATTAGAAATATAAAATATTTCATATTGTAACTTATTTTTTAGTTCATATTGGAAATAATAATTTTTAAAAAGAAGCACATAGTTTGAAGCATTTTCCTGATTTGTTTAGTCTATAAAAATTTAAGAATTATATTTTACAGTTTGAATTAAATCCAACTTTATTCCAATGAAATTGGCGTGATATATATGCCGGCTATTTAGAAGAACAAAAGAGTTGCAACTTCTTTTTGTTCTTTTATTAAGAGTAGGTGAGTAGAGTTCCACAAATCGGTTCCTCTTTTAACTATGGAATCATATTATTTAATCAGTATTTTTTTTAGATTTTACATTTTCTCACAATAAATATATTAAGATATATGAATACCTAATATTCAATATTTCTTATGTGAGTAAAACGTCGATATATGCATAGCAAAACAGGTAAGACGATTTTATATATATATATATATATATATATATATATATATATATATATATATATATATATATATATATATATATATATCTTTAAGGAAAAACCAAAGACCGGTTAATTTAGGATTATAAATTTATTTTCATCCTGTTTTTTCAGTTTCTGGTGTAAACTAAAAACACGAAGAAAAATATAACAGGACTTCTTCAGATCCAAATAACACAGAATAGACACGTGGGGTGGAGTGGGAGGGGGACGAGATTAAGGAGTTACCTCCTCGTTTTATTGAATTTCCGTTTTCTTACATATTTTTTTTTTCAAATTTTGTCAGTTATAATTACGGTAATTTAACTTTTTTATTTATTTGTTTAATTTATTTTCTTTTCATGTTATGTTCGATAATTAAATTTTAAGAGAAATATTAATGCTTATATTAATTTCGATACCATATATATATATATATATATATATATATATATATATATATATATATGTGTGTGTGTGTGTGTGTGTATGTATATATGTGTATGTATATATGTGTATATATTCTTTATGAGCGAAAATTTTCGGATTCATATCTTTTCCCAGGGCATTCATCAATCATTTGAACTTGGCTGTTTGAGTCCATTTGCTACGTCATTTATAGCTACGCCCAGCGCGCCTTTATAAGCATATACGCAGTTTCATTTTTTTTTTCAAGATATTTTGTTGTTTTTTTTTAATTTTATTCAAATTACGCAAATTAAAGTAATCTTAAATCTAAAAAAAATTATCAAAAAAAAAAAAAAAACTTAATTCCAGAAAAGGTTTATGACACCTTTCGAAAATCTTTTTTTGTGGAATAACTAATATTATTTTTTATAAAGCATTGCTTTATTGAATCAAATATATTCTTATCGCCATAGTCATGTGAGAAACGTACTCATGAAGGCATTTAGTTTCTTATGTAACTCATTATGGACAAAGACTCTAATATCTTCTATCTGCAGATTAAATTTAATTAAATTCACTAAAGACTTACTGCATTTGAAAATGTGTGAGTATCCAAGAATATGGCTCAGGCGGGAGAAACAATGGAATTTCTTTGGTGCAATAGGTTTGCTAGACTTGCATATATATATATGTTAATTCTAATGCTGCGACAAACGCGCATATATATATATATATATATATATATTCCGATATTGAGAGGAAGGGGGGGAGAAAGAGAGACACTTGAGGTGTCGTTTTTCACATGGTTGAAAATGGACACTGTAACCCAAGTTCAAACTTGAACAAAGCTTCTTGCATTTCTCCCTTCACATATACACTTGCAAAAGGTATGAATTCATCTATTTTCTCTCCAGTTAAGGCTAAATAATTTGGTAGACTGGGCTCATTAACCATGACATGGCTACCGGACTATAAGAAGGAAAAGTCTAAATTCAAAACTGTTAAACTCAGCTTTAAAACAGACCTTGTGTCGCCTCCTGGTCCTGGTGGATGGGTTGCCTAAATACACAAACACGCACACATACTAAAAAAAAAAAAAAAGAAAAAACAAAAACAAGAACAAAAAAAAACAAAAAAACTTTGAAGAGATATATTCATATTATCTATAAAAGGATATTACTCAATTATTTGTTCTGATTCTGTCTTCCTCGGCGTTTTTCTTAAGAATTACTCACTTCAATCTTTTTTCTTTCTTTTTTTTTACACGTGTTGCTATCTTTTTGTAATAAACTATTGCATTCCTTCAAAGCTTTTCACAGAAATTATTCCAAATTGAAAATAAACCAGATACTACATTCACTGAAGAAATATCTGAGGCTACAGTAGTAAAAAAAAGTCATAATTAAAAAAGATAAAAAAAAAAAAAAGAAAATCATATATCTGTATAAGAAAGGCGCTCATGCTTTAATTGTTATCGTCGCTGAAAATGGACACGAATAGTCAGTTAAAATTCTTAACGGGGCTGTTTGCATTTTACATGTCACTGATACCCGTAGTATATCTATTAATCCTTCTTTTTTCCCTGCTGCTACGCGTTAATAGAAGGGCAGACTAGGCTCTTTAACATTGATATGGGAATGGGTCTAGAAGGAAAATGAATTCAAACCTGTTGACCTCCCCCTAAACATTGACGTTGTGTTGTAATGCTTGCACTGACACGTTGTCAAATACACACTGTGCAACAATAAGGCCAAAAACAGACAATTTTCCTGTGTAGTATTTAATGACATCTAGACGAATTATGTCTTGTTTGAAAAAAAAAATGAAACCAGTCTCAAAAAAAATTGAACGAAATGCTGTTGACGAAACATATGAAATATATACCACGCAACATACCTCGTTTCAGTGAAGTATTTAATGCCATCTCGACGCACTATGGCCTATTTCAAAAAAAAAAAAAAAAAATACAGATAAAAAACAGTTTTGAAGAATATTGAACGAAATGTTTTTAATAAAACATATGAAATATATCCCGTTCCAATGTCGTATTTAATGCCATTTAGATGCACTAGGGTCTGTTTAAAAAATATACAAAACCAGATTCAAAGAATATTGAATGAAATGTTTTTGACAAAACATATTAAATATATCCGGTTTCACAGTAATATTTAATGCTATTTAGACGCACTAGGGCCTAAATGAAAAAGTACGGATAAGAAACTAGTTTTGAAGAATATTGGACCAACATTTTTTGACCAAAAATATGAAATATATCCCGTTCCAGGGTTATATTTAATGCCATTTAGATGCACTAGGGCCTGTTTAAATATATATATATAACCAGATTCGAAGAATATTGAATGAAATGGTTTTGACGAAACATAGGATTGTATAAGTACAGCAACCAGGCGTTCAAAAAGTGTTTACTCGATACACTCCTTGTAAACACATTTTATTTCCATTCACTTAGATGATGGATGGGGTTTTGATGATTTCGGCATCTCTACGTTAATTGCTATTTTCACGCCAGTGTTTCTGATGTTGAACATTTTATTGCTGTTACCTTACCAGTCAATTTTTTTTACCTTTTCAGCTCGTTTTTCTTCTGGTCCATCTTTTTTTTTACATCTCTTTTAAAGAAATATCTATTCGCACCTCGTGACCACTTCATTTTAGCACACGCTTATATTACAAGTGTCAAAGAACTGCCGGGGTGAGCTAAGAACTTGTAAAAATTTTATACTGAAAGGCTCTTTGCGAAAAATAATGCATCGGGATTTTTCTTTTTAAGATTAAAAATGAATCATTTAAAAGTTGTGTGTACTTTATAATCCGAATAAAAATTCTGAAGCTCATAAAATGGGAACCAAGTTGATTTAGAGAAACTAAAATCGGCTATCTGATATTTAAGCACCTTTCTTTATACAGTACGACCCAGAAAAAAAAATTATATGATATCATCATCATCATCATCATGTCATGCCGTCAGCACAGATATCCCTGACCCTCTCTCGCCACTTCTCCCTATCGTTCATCGCTTCTGGCAGGTCTTCAGGGCTCCATCCCGTATCCTCAGATAGCTGCTGTATGTATTTTCGAGCTGGTCGTCCTGCTTTTGCTTGGCCATATGCGGGGGTCCATAGGAGTACATCACTGATGAGTTCGTCCTTGCTTCTCCAGCTGTGTCCTGCATGTCTGGTTCGTCTATCTTGTATAGTTTTCGTGATGGGAGGCAAGTGTCCGTATAGTTGGTGTCTTGTGGGGTGTTGCCGCCAGGACTTGTTCAATATTGCTCGCAACATTCTTGTGTAATTGCCGTCTAGCTTCTACTTCAACCGTTTAGTTAGCGTCCATGTAGTGTATGTATATAGTAGTATCGATACGACCGCTGCCTGGAAGAAACTGCGTTTCATTTTATTGGTCAGGTCTGATTTCCATATGATCGAGAGCCTATCGATAGCTGTCCATGCTTTCATTAGCCGTCTTTTTACTGGCTGGAAATAGATGAATGGAAGCAGTGGCTTGCATAAACAACAGAGTAAATATGGCCTAATAGCCTGTGCTCCTTCTTTATATTTATAGTGGGCACCGTTTGAACGTTACCCAATAGCTTGGAAAAGAGAATAGAGAAACTGGTTATCAGAAAGTAACCTATTGATCTATAAGAGGCAGTTGTAGTTGGCACCCTTTGAACGGTACCCAACAGCTTGGAAAAGTAATTGGAGAGACTGGATATCAGAAAGCCACCCGTTGATGTATAAGAGGCCGTGTCAAAACAAGATATACATCCATGTCTTAAGGTAAACAGAAGACAGTGAAAACACCACGTGAGTTGCGTGATTGTGATGCTGAAAAAAAGAGTGCGTAGGCGTCCGAAAGATATACAATAACGGAAGTTTTCAACGTGACGAGTAAGAATTAACGGTGATCAGTAACACTTCTGGGTGCTAACCCGGGGTGAAATAGACACATCCTGGTGGAAAGGAGGCCCTGCACAGTCTCCTGTGAAAGAAGCAGAAAAAAGAAACGAAGATGATTAAATGCTTTGAAATAGCCTTGTACTAGCCTCGTGGGGGTAGAATGTAAAAGTTAGGTTCCAAGGATATCGTATCCTCGTGGTTCACTGTCAATGCGACTCTATTCCTCACGCAACCATTTCGTCATATTTCGTAATATACAATTGATTATATTTCGATTTTATATAATATGTTATTATCATTTTTTCCAGGTATATAAAAGAAGGAGAATTGAGATTTGACAGACCACAGCATTGATAAAATCGGCTAGAGTTCTTAAAAGATCTCAGGACACGTAAAGAGACTTTCTGTCACAGAGGCCTGAGTTAAAAAAAAGGAACAAAAAATAATTGAAAAACAAAGTAATCTAATTTGGTTAATCTTTTTCTATTGTGAAAGGAAGTTGACGCTATAACGTTTGGGTTTTGATAAACCATCAACACTTGGTATCATCATTTTTAAAGTCCTGATAATGATTTATGAAAACTGAAACGTCAAGCGTCAAGGAACAAAAAATCTGTAAAAAACTAGCTAGTAGTAAAATAATCATATTAGTAATCATCGACCGATTGATATATTCTACGATAGCAGTACAAGAAATACTCTAGATCCCGTTGCATTCACGCTGCACTATTAACAAATTGAGGAACGTAAGAACTCTTTTAAGCTACACAAGGGTTTATTGACTACGCACTTGGATTTAGCAGCCGGGAGAAAGAAAGGGAGTATAGAACTGGAACGACCGCTTCGCTAGACAAAAGAAACAACATATAATGGTAGTAAAGTAAGAGCAGACATAGACCTTGAATTTCTTTTTTCCTTTGTTGGTTCAATTATAAGCTAAAGCCTCCCTTTGGAGCCCATCCCCAAAATTGGGGCTCGTGAACTTAAGTTTCCTTACATTTTCGCGGCTCGTGTTAGACTGACGTTTCCACATCCTGCATCACGCCGTCGACTCTCCAAAAGGACACAAATTGTCACCTCACTTCCGCCTGTCGTGTCGTAAGCAGGAAGATCCTTCCGCCCTCGCATGCCCACGGGATTTCGGACCTCCAGTTTTTGTTTGGCAACTACTCTTTGCTTTATTTATTTATTAATCAATTCATTCAATTTCCTAAGACCCGTTCAATGACGTTGAAAATATCCCTGTTTTTTTAAAGACTTTTTCATGTACATGCAATATTCTAGATGTAAATTATCTAAAAGACATAAGGACACATTAAGAAACGATTAAACGGATTTAGTCTTGAGCAATACACTGTAGATGTTCGCATAGAAATCACATATTAAAGGTAAATACTATATGAACCCGTCTGTATAAAAATATGGCGGTGCATTCATTTTGAATCTGAGCCCGGAACAAAGAGTTTGCATGACTCTAAACGGATATACCACATCCATTTTTGAAAGTGCTTCTTTTTTATTTCTGCATACGATAAAGATACTCGTTCGTGATCTTTGTAGACTTTCTAAAAACTGAAACAGAATAAAAAAACAATGATGAAAATCACAGCAAATCATACACGAATCCCTCTTCCCAAATGTCCCATCTTGATCACAACTAGTACCACCTTGTGTAAGTTTTGAGGAAGGGGTGGTATCTATAATGTCTCATTGAAAATATTTTCTCTACACATTTTGTCGAAGGGAAGGAAAGCGAATATAGATTATGAAAAGATAAAGAAAAATATATTTTGCTTTCAGTTATTCTGATTCTGATACAAAATCAAAACTGTAGCTCCCTTATTTAAGAAAAGAAAAGAATGCGTAGATGACAGTGACTAATGTAATAAAGAATTACAAAAATAGAAACCACATGCCATTTTTCTTGTTTTACAGCTACTCCCTCACACTCACACACACACACACACACACACACATATATATATATATGAAGAAAAATTGAAAAACAAAGTAATCTAATGTGGCTAATCTATTTCCATTGTGAAAGGAAGTTGACGCTATAACGTTTGGGTTTTGATAAACCATCAACACTAGGTATCATCCTTTTTAAAGTCCTGATAATGGTTTATGGAAACTGAAACGTCATAGCGTCGACATTCTATCACAATAAATTCATCTATTTGAATTACTTCGTTTTTTTTAAATTCTTCTCCATACTCTCAGATTATTTTACATTATTTACTCACACACACACACACACACATACACACACACACATATATATATATAAATATATATAAGTCCACTTGAAGATTATTTTCTCTTTCGATATGAAATAAAGCAAAGATAGTGATTTCAGAATTATTTTAGTATATATATATATATATATATATATATATATATATATATATATATACACAAACACACGTTCTTAATTGTATATAAACATTTATTTTCTTTTAAACCTAAGTTATAATATCTAGCGTAATTGATCCATCATAATTGATATTGTTAGACTGTTGTTTAAGCTCAGTAAATATTTTCTCTGTCTTTTTCTCTGTGTCCGTCTTTGTGTCTCTCTTGCCTTTTTCCCAACCTCTATTTCTCTCGCTCTCTCTCTCTCTCTCTCTCTATATATATATATATATATATATATGACTGAAATATGTAAAAAGTTGGATAAATCAAACACTTTACTCAAATTTAGATGTATGATATTTCGTTTGGCTTTATTTCATATTCTCGAACGTCTTCAGTTTTCCGATTTTTTGTATTGAAAAGCGCATGAAGAAAAATGATAATATTGTGAAGGTGGTATAGTTGTAGCAGGAGACCTGGGAAGGGTTTAGAGTCAAATATATCAGGTTTCATTAAAGATTTTTTTTTGTTTTGAAAGTGGAGATACATTTTATGGAACTGATAAAAGATATAGGGAAGGTTTTGTGTGAAATGGCCTTTTGGAAAAACTTATTTCATGGAAAAGATATTAACTATAATGTGATGTCGGAGAAAACGGTCTATATTGTGGCGTCATGGTTGTAATTGGGGTGAGGAAGGACTTAGAGGCAAAACAATAAGGATAACGATAATGCAAAAGGAAAGGGTTCTTAAAAATATGATAGTATAGGGTGATTTTTTTTCCTATCTGTTAATCTATTTTGATTTTGTTTTCGTTCAGAGTGATGTTCGACGGGTATGGTGAAATTGGGTAAATCTTGAGAAAAATTTGAGTTAAGTATTTGATATACTCAACTTTCCACATATTCTAATCCTCCTGTCAGTTCACTACAAATCAATCTTTTCAACATATATATATATATATATATATATATATTCTTTAAAGAAAAAAACAAAGACCGGTTATTTTAGGATTATGGATTTATTTCCATCCTGTTTTTCGTTACTGGTGTGAATCAAAAGCACGAAGAAAAATATTACAGGACTTCTTCAGATATATATATATATATATATATATATATATATATATATATATATATATCATAGTTCAATTATAATTACACTCTTACTATATATCTGATGTGGTTATAGCTTTTTAACCTAAAATTATTTTTGACTTTTATTACTGTAGATTTTGGTAAAAAAATAATGTCTAATAATATTCGATTTCCATGTATACTTCTCCAAAAGAAATAACAAAACCCATAGCTGAGGGGAAATCGAGGTTCTTGCCATTCTCTAGAGTATTTGTGCAAAATAAATGCTATAGCGCGACTGGAGGTTGAACTCACTTACTAAGTCACAATCCAACACGTTAACTATTAGGTCACTGAAATGGGACCTCTGGAATTGAAGATTTGCAAACCAATTTGAAAAGTATTGATTATTTACCTTGGTCTTCATTCATACCGAATGGCACATTTAATCTTTTTATTTCTCGATACAGGGGAGATAACTACGGAGTGTTTCTTCACTACTTCTTCTATAGAAACATCAATTTAACCACTGTTACAGTTAGGATCCAATGCGTCCACGAGTCATATCGTACAAAATATAAACTGGAATCTTATATGATGCCCAGCAGTAGTTTTTACTCTATCGCCATATCAATTTATTCTTTTGTTTTGATTGGTTAGTTGGTTTGTTGTTTGGGTTTCATGACATATCAACATTTGCAGGTTATTTAATGCCAAATCTATTTTATTGAAATAGTCAGTTCTCTTTTTAACAAAGCATTAGTACGTAGTTCAAATGTCAAAACATTTCTATTTCAAGCTATTTAGTTTAGTCAAACAGTTTTTATTCAAGACATTCTATTTAGTATAACTATAGATTTTGTTTACAAGCATTTAAACGACAAAACAGTTATATTTCAAGTGATTCAGTTTAGTTCTATTTAATCCATATATAGGGTACCACCTGGTGCTACCACTCTGGGCCTGAGTTGACCTGGAAACGATGGCAATGAAGGGATACTCAGCATTCCCCAAAGCTACAACATTATTGGAACATTACAATCAGATTGTTTAATGTTATTTAATTAGGACACTTGTTTGGGTGGTCTTACTCCTCTGAAGAGATGCAGTCAGTGTATTGTACAGCCCCAATCGACTGGGCTGAGAAGGTTTAGTGTCATAACAGGACACTCGCTGAGAGAGGGGGTTTTACCCCTCTGTAAAGATGCAATAGGTTTACTGTATTGCCCCAGCCGACTGGGCTCAGAGGGTTTAGTGTTATAACAGGACACTCACTGGGAGGAGGTCTTACCCCTCTTCAAAGTTGCAGTAGGTTTAATGTACAGCCCCAACCGACTGGGTTCAGAGGGTTTAGTGTTATAACAGGATACTCATTGGGAGGGGGTCTTACCCCTCTTTAAAGGTGCAGTAGGTTTAATGTACAGCCCCAACCGACTGGGCTCAGAGAGTTTTGTGTCATACAAGGACATTTGTTGGGAAGGTCTTACCCCTCTACAGGAATGCAGTCAGTGTATTCTACAGCCCCAGCCGACTGAGCAATCTTTTGTTTTGTGACAATCGCCTATTTCCATAAACGGGCTTCATTCTTGGAGCTGTTTCTTTCTTCTTTGTTTAAACATACTCTATGCAAATTGTATTTATTTGTTTATTACTTTTTGTATCCGTTGCGCGAAATCTTTGACGTTGTGTCTATGTGTACAATGCATTTAGATGTTTTGTCGATAGTTGCGTTCTTGCGTGACCTGATGCAACTGAAAGCCGAAGTAAATGTACCGGGAGAAACGACATATGAATTATTTCATATACCGTGATGTGACTGTTAAACTGACATTAAATCTGCATGTTTACTTTGAAAGCAACGTGAGTTGTTTTTTTTATCTTTTTGATAATATTTTATATTTTGAAATGAATGCATTGAATCTGTGTTAAACTAAATTCTTTGAAGATTTAGGATTTTCCTCCGAAAAACAAAACTTTAATGCTTTCACTATCATCGTATTCATATTTTAATTTTGTAGTATATTCATGGATGATTGCTATGTTGATGGGACTGAGCACCAAAGGGAGGGGTGGAGCAACATGAAAAACACAACTAGCCTAAATATTAGGATATTTCTGACTTTTTTTCGTACCTTTCAGTTTCTAAGGCCGTAAAAGTAGGAAAATATATATTATCAACGCAATGCACGTGGATAGCTTTTTCATTCTTCAAGGTTCCGACAATTTCCCTATCTCTGAATTTTTTCTTGTTACCAGTATGTATTTACCGACTCCTCCAATCGAGCAGAATGCGACACAAAGTCAATTTTAAACTCAGAATTTTCCTTCTCCTAGACTGGTTGCCATTTGCATGTAAAATAGTTTTGTGCGCTTTACATCTTAACCATAGCTGGAGAGACAATTGTTGGATTTATAACTTCTTTAGGGTATTAACGTTATGTGAAATGCAAACAGTTTCATTCAGGATTTGAACTCGTGACTATATCAATTATATCATAAAGGATTTCTTCCTCGTTTTCTGTACACACTGAATTTAATCTCTTCGTGTTTCAAACAACAGAAGATAGGTTAGATCCAGAAATCCATCGTCTTTTATTAGGACTCACATAACACTCAAATTACTGGAGTGGAACCAACGACACTCCTTAGTTGGATGGTGACCTCAGTACTTTATTGGTTAGCTACTGCTTTCAGTCAGGGTGCTACAACACACATATCTTGTTACACCTTGCTTACCGAGCGAGCTGTGGAACTTTTTTCAGTTTTTCTTTCTTCTGGCTGCTGGCCTTTTGTCCTATTCACCTCCTGGACAATTTACTTCCAATCTAACATTTTCTCGTCTTGTGTGTATCGAACTGGAGATCGAAAGGAATTGTTTCATTCAATTTTGCAACTCTTTTCAATTTCTGTGGAAATTATATTTTCAAATCCCTTTTTATCTGTGGTATGCGTAAATAAAAAAAAGTAGATGCTTTAATTGTTTTTCAGATACTGATGAGCTAATCCATTTTTATTCCTTACATAATATGGTTTCGTCTTTATTGCTCTACTCACGTAGGAGAAACTTATCCCTCTCGAAGTCTATTTTGAATTTAGAAGCTTATTTCTCTTAAATCGGTTACCTCACCCACATTAAAGATATCCGTCTGCTATTTATCCATAGCTTTAGTGAAAATCATTGAATTCATACTTTTCCCCAGCGGTATTGGATCCCTAGAAATTGTTTATGCAGCCGATTCTAATTTACTGGTTGCTTGGTAATGGAATATTTAATTGCTTCCTCCTCAAAAGGATCCTACATTAACATAAGGGTATCTATTGATAACTTACAGGTAATAAACGGAAAGAAAAGATGAATTTAAAGTCAACGGAGAATTTCAAAATATTTAATGGAATAGATGTTGCAACAATAAATGACATATCCCAAAGCAAATGAATTAAATATATTATCCCTTGAACAAACTAAAGAAAATGATGAAAAGGTATTTAAATTACTTTGCTGCATTTTGGAACAAAGGTCTTCTTTTTGTTCAACGAAAAGAGTTTAAAATCTGATCCATGTAACTCCTGGGCAGAAGAGGTTCAACAAGAGAGAAAATGTCGTACTCGGTTTAGATAATGTTCATGGTGAAGTTAAATAAAAGACCTTGCCGTAGATGGCGATCAGGGTCTTTCCTCTGTTCATCGAAGAGAAATGAAAAAGATGTTTGTTTCTCTCTACAAGTCAGGAGTGAAAATAGTGGTCTTATCCGGTCCATGAATGCTGGTTAAAGAGTAAGATTTTAGAGGCTGAATTTGCACGGGATCAACAGGCATCTTGATTCAAAGGGAAGACAACCATTTGTCTCCGTTCAGCGCTATGAGTAATGCAAAAAGCTTATTCAGGATTTGATCTCATGTAGCCGGATCTACTTCCGGTAATGATAGCTTTTATGCCACATGCGCCTCCTATTTTACAATTGCACAAATATTGTCTTGTTTCTAATTACGTATGCCATTTTTAGATAGATTGTAAAATTGGCAGTTATTTCCTGAAATAAATAAGTTTTGAAATTCGGTGGCAACTCAGTAACAATTTTTTTTTTCATAATTCAAGTACACAAAATGACTTCTCAACCGATTTAGGTTTTTCAACTTTTAATGAAAATGGAGAGCCCCAATCTTTTGAAAGCCCTTTTAACAGATTTAAAGGATTTTTTTTAATAGAAAATAAGTATTTTAAGAAAACGAAAATATATTTTGCATCAAAATATTTAACACGTTTAAATTCTATTAAAGAAGCTATGAAATAAATAAATCTCATCGAATTTCATATCTATACTAGGGCTGGAAATGATGTTAAACACATTCGGTCCCCCCCATATATATATGTATATATATATATATATATATATATATATATATATATGAACAAAAAACAATTAAAATCTCGTCTTCTTAATTTTGTCTTATGAGTAAAAATTTCATGAGTTCTCGTTTCATGAGTTTAAGTTTAGGTGTTTCAAAAAGTTCTTGTTGAATAATCGTGTAGAAGTCTTTAAATTATTTGTTATGAAAAAGATGACATTGGAATTCTTTTTATTTTTGCATAATGTCATACTGGCCATCGTGTGAGCTTTATTTATTTGCCAAAAGCTTTTTAAGCGAATGTTAATTTTTATCTGTTTTATATATATATATATATATATATATATATATATATATATATATATATATATATATATATATATCAAAATCTACGGATCGCATACATTTGATATTTGTATCACTACAGTCTTGCCCAGAACTATAACGGAATTCCTATGAAACAAGGGTGTATAGGTTTAATGTGTAGAGTATTAAGTAGAGTTGCTGACCTTCGTCAAGGGTAATCTGGAGGCCTCCTTTTCAGTAGTAACAACACCGAGGAGTAGGGGATGGATGCTACTCCTTTCGCGGGATTTTCCCACTTTACCCTTGATCCTCACCGTATAATGATGAGTGTTATATTTATATATATATATATATTTACCAACCCCTCCGCTCGGGCAGGATATGACACAAGGTCAATTTTTTAAGCGGAGTTTCACACGTTTGAATTCAGAGTTTTCCTTCACTTAGACTAGTTGCCTCACCAAGGCTGAAGAAGCTAGTGTGCCCTACTATTTTACCCATAGCTGGAGGGAGGATAATTGGATTCATCGCTTTCCCTGGGGTAATAGTGCAATGTGAAATGCAATCAGTCTCGTCCAGGATTTGAACTCGTATCGTCATGTCCATTTCCTACGAAATATATATATATATATATATATATATATATATATATATATATATATATATATATATATATATATATATATATATATATATATATATATATATATATATATATATATATATATATATATGTGTGTGTGTGTGTGTGTGTGTGTGTGTGTGTGTGTGTGTTTGTGTGTGGCATTGCTCTAATGAGTAGAGTGTTCAGCCATCATCCGGGACACCGAGGTTCAATCCCAAGTCGAGTCATACCAAAGACTTAAAAAAATGGTACTTGATACCGTCTTGCTTGGCACTCAGCACTCAAAGGTAAGGATCAAGGGTAAAGTGTAGCAATCCAGGGGATTGAATAGTGTCCTCCTCAATCCCTCAGCTATTAAAAGGGAGCCTTCATGTCCCCCTCGACAAAGGTTGCCAGCTTTACTTACTTTTATTACTGAAGTGTTTCTCTCGCTGAAATCTGTTTGAATGTGGTTCTCAGACTAATGTCCTCTTTAAGTGCACAATACGTCTCTTTAAACTACCTGGATGCTGCCATCTTCGTTTACTAGAGATCAGTGTGAAAATGCTCCTGTATCACTTTATTCTTATATGACTTTTTAAATATTTTTTTTCATTTATATATATATATATATCAACACCCCACAAGACACCAACTGTACGGCCACCTGCCCCCTATCACGAAAACTATTCAAGTTAGACGAACCAGACATGCAGGACACTGCTGGAGAAGCAGAGATGAACTCATAAGAGATGTACTCTTATGGATCCCCACACATGGCCGCGCAAAAGCAGGACGACCAGCACGAACGTACATTCAGCAGCTATGTGAGGATACGGGATGTTGTCCTGAAGACCTACCTAGAGCGATGAACGATAGGGAGGAGTGGCGAGAGAGGGTCAGGGATATCCGTGCTACCAGCGCGATATGATGATGATGATATATATATATATATATATATATATATATATATTATTAGCTTTTCTGTTTTTGTGGATAGGTGGGTTTGTTTGTTCGTTTGTGTGCGTGTAGGAGTGTGTGTGTGTGTGAGAGAGAGAGAGAGAGAGAGAGAGCTAGCTATATCTGTCGTTCATAAACACACCTCTAAAAATTTTTTAAAAAATTTATTCGCGAAGTTAACAGGATGTAACTATTTCTAATTGAACATTATAGAATCCAAACGGATATTCATTTGAAAAAAAAAAGTCTACAGCACTAAAAACGTTGCAAACAAAATTATACATATGTCCTAGTCTAAAATAAGTATAACACTCAGAACGAATTTTGTTGAACTCTCGTATATTTCCGTTAAAGTCTAGACTTCTCCGCTTTTTTGTCTGTCCTTATCTATCTAGTTATTCATCAGATCTGTCTGTTCGTATGTAAACCTGTCAATTGAAGTCTCTTCATATGAATCTACCTATCCTATTCTTAGATGAGGGGGATGACACTTTGGCATAGCGCTCGACTTAATGGACTGCGACAGTGTAGAAAATGAGTTCGAACTCCAGTCATGGTAATATATTTACTTTTGGACTAATGCAAAATGGAAACACATGAACCCACTTCAAATCCTGATGTGCGTAAAATAATATCAGTATTGTGATTACAAAGTTTGTCTTTAGCTTAAAACTATTCACAAAGGTTTATATGTCATTAAATAGAGAAAGAAAACGAAAAAAAAACTATGTCAGTATGTCTGACCGTATGTACCTCTGTCTA
This sequence comes from Sepioteuthis lessoniana, assembly GCA_963585895.1. Taxonomy (NCBI): domain Eukaryota; kingdom Metazoa; phylum Mollusca; class Cephalopoda; order Myopsida; family Loliginidae; genus Sepioteuthis; species Sepioteuthis lessoniana. The sequence goes on along the minus strand of OY757930.1, from coordinate 25,381,368 downwards.
TCGCAGTATGTTCATACTGATCTCTACCCTTTACTTCATTAATACATGTCAATCAATCTAACTTTCTTTATATCTATAAAACAATCTCAGGGGGTGTCCTCGTGGTGTAATGGTTAAAGCGATGGACTGCGGAATCGTAGTACGCGAGTTCGTACTCCAGTCGCGCTATTACGTTCACTTTCGGGCAAATACCCTAGATAACTCCCTTATCTTCGGGCAAATACCCTAGATAACCCCCTTATCTTCCCAGCTATGGGTTAAATAGTACCACTACTGTTCTTCTAGGAGAATAGATTTGGCATTAAATAACCTACAAAGGTTGATATGCCATTAAACAAAGAAACCAAACCAACCAAACCATAAAACAATCTCATTCTTTCTTTCTTTCTCTTTCGTTCTGTTCTTATTCACCAGATTTCAATCATTCTTAAACGGGATGAGGCCAAATTACTGACATTATAGCCCTCTCGTTCTCTCTTGTACTCTCTCTCTCTCTCTTCCTCTCCATCTCTCTCTCTCACTCTCTCTCTCTCTCTCTCTCTCTCTGACATATATACGTACGGATTTGTTAATTGCATATATATATATATATATATATATATCCGTCTGCAATGCACTTGTAGTACCGTTCCAACAACTTCTGAAAGGTCACATCGAAGTCCTCTTGTGTGAGCGTGTCAATGACTTTGTCACAGCCTCTTTCATCTCTTCAATTGTCCCATAACGACAACCTCTGAGCTTAAGGAATAACCAAAAGTCACAGTTTGATGCCCATCTTGGTCAAATAGTCTGTGACAAGGATGGAGGTGTGGACTGCTGCATTGTCCTGATAGAAATGCCACTCACCCGATTTGAAGAGTTTCTGGCCTCTTCCGACGGAATCTAATCCTGAACTCCCTTAAAACCTCAACATAGCAACCCTAACCCTAAACCTTTGGCCAATCAACTCTAGTGTATTGACTTCCTTACTCCTCCCACACCTCTCATCATCCCTCATAGATTCCCTACCTTCATTGAATCTCTTACCCACTCCAAAACTGATGCTCGATTCACGCAAGATGGCCCAAAAGCAGTTTTAAGCATTCCATACGTTTCTGTGTCATTTTTTCCAAGTTTAAAACAGAATTTTATTGCATATCGTTCTTTTAAAGTGTCCTTACGTCCAGATTGCATTTTTGAAATTCACCAGCTGTGACAATCAGGCTTTAGTAGGGTGTATTCCAATTGCTGCTGTAGCTTCTCATTTGAACCTGAAATCATAAAATTTAGTCAGTCATCGCATAATATGTATAGCAATAACATACTGAATTTTCAAGAGTCTAAGACATTTCTAAATGCCTGTAAAAAAACGTCTGAAAACATATTGAAGACACCACGTATATATATATATATATATATATATATATATAAACGGGGCTTCTATATCAAAATATATGTCAGAGGTTTACACACACACACACACATATATATATATATATATAAGTGTGTAATATGCTACATATATGTGTGTGCGTATATATATATATATATATATATATACGTGTGTTTGTGTGCTTGTTCATGTGGGCTGGAGATAAAATGTGTAAAAAAACGCTGATACGACATCAAAATGTCAACGACAAATGGATTAACGGAATAGAATGAATACACATAATAAATTTACGAGGGGAAATAAATCTTTGTTGGCAACGTAGAACATAAGGATGAAAAGAAATATCGACTTATACACACACACACACACACACACACACATATATATATATATATATATATTCCTGTTTGTACGTGCGTGCGTGTTCGCGTGTGTTCACAGGAAAAGTTTGAAAGTAAAGGGGGTCGTCATATACAAGTGGACAAGAAGTTACGGAATGTTTCGTAGGTGCAGTCGACGCATTAGTTTAAGCGGATTAAGAAAACGGATTATATCGGAGGTTGACAAGGCATTTTTTTAATGTGAAAGAAAGCACTGATGCCATTATTTGGCAAATAAAGGAAAGAAATAAGTTTGTCAACAAAGCACACGCGCTGATGACATACCATTACAATTTATAGGTATTAACTTAACTTGATTTCGCTTGGCACATGACTTTCAAGCTTAGAGCGACTGGTGAGAATTGCTCTCATTTTGTGGAGGAAAAAAAACCTTAAAGATTTGTTCGATTATCATTTCCCTACTTTGTGGTGACCATCTCTCTGTACCATATCCATACATGAATATGGGAAACATACATTGAATGTCCATAAATATATGACATAGAACATATGAATACTGAAACACGAAAAACACGTAACGACTTCTTAGTTCAGGTACGAAACTTTTTATTACCTTTGAGTTAAATGTTTCGACATAAGGAAGAGCGATGCACAATCTTTCTATGATGACTTTTCCATTTGCTCCCCATCACGTGCGGCGCCCGTAGCGCACCAATTCGTCTGGCCTCAGTGAGCTCCGAAAGTCGATCCTTCCCGTTCGGAGTCTAGTTCTCAACTACTGACTTTTTTCAAATCTCCCCAAATACTCTGCGTACGTTTCCTGTGTATGACGTCATTCCCATCCCTGGTTATATCCTCTCTCTAGGATTTTTCATTTTGACATCTGTGAACGACACATCCTCTCCGAAGGCGTGTCAATACCTACGCTCAAGTTTGTACCCAAATAAGCAATGTGCTGAGCCGAAAGGTTCTCAGCCTAACTAAACCCAAAGGCAAGATATATAAAACGAAATCCCTCGGCTATTATATTACATCTCTCTCTCTATCTCTCTCTCTCTCTCTCTCTCTCTCTCTCTCTCTCTCTCTCTCTCTCTCTCTCTCTCTCTGTTGTATACTCATAACAATGCAGATGTAAGCAGACACATTATCACGACTTCAATGAACGAACAACACGCTTCTTTATAAAAATATATCTCTCACTCTTTATTCTCGAAAGGGTTGATGTTGGTTGTGTGTAAGAGGTGAGGGGGAGACGGGGACTGACTGCTACATAATGACCCAAAGTTCTTCTGACAATAGCAGCACTTCTTCCTCATCTTGGGAGGGGTTGCTCAACAGTGGGTCACTGAGGTTCTAAGCCCTCTCTGTGGACCTCGTTCTCACTTCACTGGCATCCTATCTCCAACTGAATCCAACTGCAACTGGAACTGAACGACTGACTGCCCAAGCCGTCTGTCGCATCTGGTTATATAATTGTCTCACGCTCACCTGCTCCCTGTTGACGTACGCAAACCGAATTCAATCACGTCCACAGGTCAAGGTGATATTCCGATATCTTCGACTGGATGTACCTGTTTCGCTGTCCTTCCGCTTATTTACACAGGTTCATCTCTTGATTGACCGCTCGGTCGAGGGTCAATATGCAACATCTCTCTGTCTTTAGCTTGTCTGCTCTATCTTCTTATGTACGTGATGAAGGTTGCGTAAATAAGTATATGTTATGGCATTCGTCATAAACTAAATAATATCATCTTAGGTTTTATTTTATTTCTTTATTTAATGACATATTGCCTTCGTGTATTTTGCACACTCAAATATGGCTGTTGAATATAACAGCTGCATATCTGGAAAGGCATATGACGCCCCCACCCCAAAGTGCCCTCTGGCCCAGTACACTGCAAAGGGGTAAGACACCCCACCAACGAATGTCCGACTTATGACACTAAAAAATCTGATGGTGAGGCTCTAATAATGCTAGAGTTTTGAGGAATGCTGCGTACCCCTTCATTGTCATTGCTCCCGGATGTGTAGCACCTGATTAGCATTCTGTTGATGGGTCAAAAATAACTAAACTGTGTACTTATGCTAAACTGAATTGCTTTAAAAAGAACTGTTTTTAAATAGAACTATACTATGTACTTAGCTAAACTGAATTGTTTGAAATATAACTGTTTTTTTTTCATTGAAACTGTGTATATAAGTTAAACTGAATTGTTTGAGATAGAACTGTTTTGAAATGTATCTGTCTGTAAGCAAAAACTCAGCTTATATTAAATTTTATTGTTTAAAATTTAGTCCTGCATTAAATGACCCGAAAAAGGTTGAAACGCCGTTAAACAAAACAACCTACCAATCTTTGGGTATTATCTAATGCCAACGCTACCCTTCTAGTAAAACAGTACTGGACCAATTTAACTTATAGTTGGAAAGAATAAGAAGGTTCATGCCTTTACCAAGGGTATTAGTCCTGAAGTGAACATTACTGTGTAGCGGGAGTTCCAATTGCTTACTACGACGTCACTGTCTGGCACATTGGCTACAAAACCATGGGAAAGCCTCCAGTTATCTATGTAAAGAGGATAAATGCATCCACACACACACACACACACACTTATATATATATATATATATAAAGTTGGCCGAAAATAGTTGACGGTGATCTGGAGGCTCCATTTTCAATAGCTACTGCAACAAGGTGTAGAGGATGACGTTACTTCTTTCCTTTGACTTCTCAACTTAACGTTGATACATACCTTATCCTACGTTGGCCAAAGAGAAATCGAGTACCATTTTATGCGCCTTTACTTTAACTCGATCTGGTAATGAACCCGGATTTCTGGGCCAATGGAGAAAACTACCTGTCATGCAAATAGGTAGGTTTTATATAGCCGGTTGGATGATGAGGAAGAGCATGATAACTATATATACATAAATATTCATATATATATATATATATATATATATATAATGTATATATGCATATTTAGGTATATACACACACGGCGACACACACACACACACACACACACACACACACACACACACATATATATATATATAAGTAAAGTTGGTGATCTTCGTCGAGAGTGACCAGAAAGCCCCGGAAGTGTAGAGGATGGATGCTACTCCATTCCCTGGATTGCTCCACTTCACCCTTGATCCTCACCTTATAATGTTGAGGTTAAGAAAGGCAGTTTGAGGTACCATTTTTGAGTCTTTGGTATGACTCGACCAGGGATTGAAACCGGGTCCCCGGACAATTGGTGAACACTCAACTCATTAGGCCCATGACACACACACACACACACACACACACACACACACACACATATATATATATATATATATATATGCATACATACACATATATATATATATATATACAGATAACACTCATCATTATACGTTGAGGAACAAGGGTAAGGTGGTGAAATCCAGGGAAAAGAGTAGCATCCATACTCTACTCCTCGGTGTTGTAGCTACTGAAAAGGCAGCCTTCTGGTCCCCCTCGACGAAGGTCAGCAACTCTACTTAACACTCTACACATTAAACCAATGCACTCTTGTTTCATAGCAATTCCGTTATTGTTCTGGGCCAGACTGTAGTGGAAATTTACTAAGCTTTTTGCTTAGATGTGGCACAAGGCCATATGAAAGGGGCACCCAATGAGACTCGAACTCACTCGTGTAGGTTTGCTAGCCGAGCTTGCTAACCATTACACCACCAGAGGCGCCTTGGGCCAGACTGTAGTGATACCAACTATCTTTTATTTGTCTTATTTTCTTTTTATTGTTTTAATTTCGGTTGGAATGAGATACTTATGCTTTTATCAAGATTTAGTAGATTATTATTTTTTTTTTATTGGTCTAGTGGGTAGAGTGTTCGCCAATGGTCTGGTAGACCGGGATTCAATCCCAGGTTGGGTCATATATATATATATAGAGAGAGAGAGAGAACACTCATCATTATACGGCGAGGATCAACGGTAAAGTGGAGAAATCCAGGGAGAGGAGTCGCATCCATTCCATACATATATATTCAAATATATATGTATATACATGTAAGGATATATATATCCTTATATATATATATATATATATATGTGAATATGTAAACATATATTTTACATATATATATATATATATATATATATATATATATATATATATGCCATGGACCTAATGAGTAGAATGTTCACCAATTGCTGTGAGACTTGGATTCAATCGCAGGTTGCGTCATAAGTGGTACTTGATACCACTCTGCTTAACATTCAGCAATATTAGGTACCTATCAAGGGTAAAATGGTGATATAAAAAAAGGAGTAATGCCGTCTTCTACGCCTTGGTGTAGTAGCTATTGAAAAGAGAGCATTCTGGTAGGTCTCAAATACGGTCACCGACTTTACTTATATATATATATATATATAGTTATCCCCCTTCTCAAACTCATTTAACCGGCCATATTTCTCCCATCTTTATAATTTCTATTATTATTCCTTTCGTCTATGTTTCCAACGACATTAAATATATAAACAAATAGGACCTAAAATTATGGATGATACTGTTCGTCGTAAGAAAAGCTAAGTCATAAAGCTTTCTCATCAAATTTCTGTGACGTAATAGCGCGTGTAAATGCAATCCAAGGAAAGCCCTGTACCTATAATTACTTCTCTAGGTATGGAAAAGCAGAATATTGTCAACTTTAATTGGAACAGAAATGCATGGTCACCTCTGGAAAGGAATATCTGGGATATAGTGTCAAGATTAATTGTTTTATGTACAGTTAAATTTTGAGCAATTATTAAACTATAAATAGCAGTTATAGGCTCAGAGTGTTTTTTACACAACTGTATATCATAAGTGTTTGTTTATTATTTTCTTTTTAAAACCGTTTTTGAAAATATTTTGTTAAATGAATAATTGGCGTAAGAGCTATGAACGAAAGAGAGTGAATTGTCAAACCCTCGTCAAAACTTAAAGGAGGCTTTTAATGTTTTATTTTGCGTTTTATTTTGCTCTTTTGAAAGGGAAGATAAGGTTCTTTTTGCCTTGGTCAGGAAACCAGTTTAAGAGAAGAAAAACACTGAATCCAAACCTGCTTTTAACTGTTACAAATTGATCTTTGGCCTATCCGGCCTTTGGCAGAATGTTTTAGTAAATACGCACTTCCAAATTTAATTACAGTCACTTATGAATAAATTTTGCCCAATATATATTGTGAGACACCACGACCTTTAGCTGGAGAATTGCGAAAAGGAAGATTAATCTTGAAAGATTATTTGTAAACTATATATATATTACCATCCAAAGTCCGACCGTTCCGTTTCAGAGCGGTTAGATATTCTGGACGTTTCAAGCTGAGATCGAAACTCGTCCATTTTTTTACTTTAGATTGAAAAAACATACCATTCACCAATTCGGTAACCTACGTTATTTCCAAATTTTAGGGCATATATATATATATATATATATAGAATGTTTTACATTTTGCACCTTCGAATGCTGGAGTGCTAACCTCTTTAGATGAGCTTTCTATTACGCCGATGGCAGCTATTAATTCCTTTGCCAGAGTATTCAAATCCCGGGGGTGGATAGAATATATTGTCATCCTCCGACTGTTTCGTTGTATCTCAACTCTTTAGTGTGGCTTGAAACGCTGTACGGTTCAAGCTGGGATCGAATATATATACAGTGACATGCATAAGTATTGGTTACATGTTATTTTCTGTTATAATTCTAGTTTATGTTCGCCATTTTGCCTGATATTTGGTAAGTAATATCTCTTAATTTTTTTTTTAGTTGTATGTCGAAGGAAAATTAAAAACTCATGGTTGAATCCTTTTTTTATCAAAGTTCGAAATTACCCAATGCAAAAGTATGGGATACATGACACTTTATTCAAATTTCCAATCGAAAGTTTGTATATTAAAAGACTCCAAATATTCCTCTTTTCGATAGTATTGGAATGTTATCTCTGGACAATATTTTACAAGATAGTGCGACTGATTCTTTGATGTGCATTTTGCAATTCAAGGATTTAAAATGGCAAAAACTAAAGAATTATATAGAGATATGCAAGATAGAATCATTGAACGTCACAAAGAAGGACAAAGTTACCGAAAAATTAGCAAAAAAAAATGAATCTTGCACTAAGTGCAGTTGGAAATATCATCAGAAAGTATAAGAAGTATGGCGACAGTACAGCTAACCTTCCAAGAAATGGAAAACAGAAAAATAAATGAGCGTACTTCAACGTGGATCAGCTGACATGTGCTAATCAATCCCTTCATTACTCGTTCTGAAATTAATTAATTGAGGGTCCTTGAATTAATGAAAGTAGGGATACCATTAGCAGAGCTCTATATCTTACAGGCTTTTATTCAAGATCAGCAAGAAAAGTGCCTTTACTAAAAACCAAACATGTCAAAGACCGATTAAAGTTTGTCGAAACTTATGAAAAGAAAGGTATGCAGTTTTGCGAAAAGGTAATCTGGTCAGATGAAACGAAAGTTGAACTATTCGAAAGGAACACAGCAACAAGTGTTTGGCAAAAAAAAAATGGCACTGCCGTCAAGAAGCTCAATACCGTCCCCACAGTTAGGTTTGGGGGTGGCTCCATTACGATATGGGGATGCTTTTCATCTAAGAGCACTGGTGAGTTACAAGTTATCCATGGTAGAATGAATGGTAGCATGTACAGGGATATTCTAGAGAAGAACCTTTAGAAATCTGCAACTTCTTTTGGACATAGTCGGAATTTCGTGCTTCAACACGAAGAAGAATGGGGTAAAGTAACGCTGGATCAGTGTGGAAAACTTGTGGCCAACTATAGAAAGGGACTGGAAGTATTGAAACAAAACAGAGGCTACGCAACAAAATATCACATTGATGTATACAATACTTTTCCATAGGGTAATCTTGAACTTTGATTAAAAAATGGATTAAATCATGAGTTTCTAATGCTTACTCAGCGTCCAATTGTTGCATCCATATAGTAGTATGGACACGACCACAGCTTGTAAAAAATGCATTTTATTTTATCGGATAATTTTGACTTCAATATGGCCTCTCAATAATAGTCCATGGCTTCGGTAGTCACTATTGATATCATTTTCAGTCGACGAGATGCTGCTACCGAATAGGTGAACTTGCCCACTAGTTTCAGAGAACCACCATTTAGGGTGGAGATGTCACCTTTTGAAATCCGTTTTGTCTGCGTTCACATGGAAGCCTATGCCACTGGCTGCCCATTCCAGAATATGCCACTGGGATTCCGCTGAGCGGGTGTTTTTGTCGGAATCTCTAGCCCTCATCTGTAATTGTTCGAAGCGTTGGAAAAACTGGCTCTTAGATTTAGATTACAATTATCTATGAAAAGGGAAGCTTTGAATACATCCAGGGAGTGATTGCTCTTTGCTAGAGGGTACGGAAACTGCAACATACTCCTTTTGCCAGATACTATGAAAAAAAATCTTGGATTAGACCTTTATAAAGTAATTGGGTATGGGAAATGAAGAATAATATTTTGTAGATACCATATATATATATATATATATATATACTTTTCTTTCTAAGAAAATAACAGGTGTTTTTTATTTCAAGTTATTTCGACTAATTAATTGTGTTATTTCTAGCCCCTTTCCAAGAAAACGAGCCAGATCTTACCGGACAAACACTCACTTTTGTTTAAAGGTTAACTTATTAAAACCAATGGATGATCTGGGAGATTAAACACAAAATATATCGTTTTCTAATTTTTAACTTACATTTTTGCGTACACCAATACTGTCGTTCATCAACTAGAAATATCTTAACCATACAACACTTTTCTTTTTTCTATTTATCAACCTCATTTTACGCGTGTACCATCTGGTTTTCAAGGAGGCACCTGCTGAATCAAATTAAAACCTTTCCTGGAAAAAAAAGAGAAAAAGAAAAAAAACGAATGCATAATAAGTGGTCACGAAAATGGAATTTTCAATGTTCAGAAACCATTGTAAGAATTACTGGCAAAGCAGGGCTTTTATGTCTAAATTGTCTAAATGGACTAATCGATCGCGTTAAAGTGCATATCAATCCATTAGGGGTTATTTTATTCCCTTACGTTACAGAATAGTATTCATTATACATTTGTATTTCCATTTTGTGTTGAGTTGTTTTTTCAAGATTTTCTTTACACAGTTAAACGATATCAAGTGTTCCATTTTAGTCTGACGACGTTAAAAACACTTCAAGAAAATTCTGACTCAAACCCTTGTGACTTGAAACAATTCAATCGCAATTATATTTTATCGAGTTTCTTTCCATGCTAACAGCACAAGTTAAGAAAGCTGTTAATTTTATGATTATAATCCGTTTCCTTCGGGAATTATTAACTTTTCATGTCAGAAAAAATTCGCAACTAGAAATTTCGACCCCGAAATTGATTAAATTAGACACAAAAGAAGCGACTAGTTTTATTGGTGCTAAAACTTCGGAAATGTTTCAAACTGCTTTAAGAGATGAAATATCAAGAGGAAGAAAAATATTCATTCGAGGTTGCAGAGAGACAGTGATCTCATCTACTGAAAGTGATGTAAACATACTCCAAGAGGAAGCGTGGACGGTTATTGACAGGTTATTGTTCATATGGAAATATAATCTCTCTGATAAAGTAAAACGCGATTTCTTCTAAGCTGTATCAATACTAGAGTGTGGATGGCCCAAGTGAAAGGAATAGAGAAAAAGCAATAATGGCACTATATAAGATGCTACGTGCTATTTTGAAAAAATCCTGGATGCAACACTCTACTAGCCGGTGTACGGCCACTTACCTCCCATCTCACAAACCATCCAAGTATGACGAACAAGACCTGCCTGGCACAACTGGAAAAGTAATGACGAACTCATAAGTGACGTTCTTCTATGGACCCCTACGCAAAGATACGCTAGTGTTGGCCGACCAACAAGTACTTACATGGATCAACTATGAATGCACTCTTGGAGACCCACCAGGGGCTATGGACAATCAAGACCAAGAGAAATAAAGAGAGAGAGAGAGAGTAAGGGAACTTCACTCTGTTAGGACGACTTGATGGTAATTCTATAATTTTTTTTTTAAAAAGGTGATGAAAAGTTTAAGATTATTGACTTCAATTTGTGCTCAAAATTCTAACGTAAATAGTGCGGTAATGGCAACTAAAAATATATGATAAAAACAATTATTTAAAAAAAAATGAAAAACACAATTAGTGTTATAAATGGAAGTATTTTTTGTACTAAACATGTCATGAAAATTTTAAAATGGAAATCTGCCCAACTATTTACCGATAACTGAATGGAAAATAGTCGGACCCATGCCTTTTCACAAGGGTATTATTTCTACGCGCAATACAAACAGACTCGACCAGTATTTGAACAGGGGTAGCTGAATTCACTTTCTACGTTGAGAACCGCTACATCGACAGCAACAACTGTGTTTCAAGCCACTCAAGACTGATTAAATGATTAAATCTAAAGGCATGTCAAGCCGTCTAGTATTATTGTATGCCTTGAGATTAGGGAATCCCGTACAGTATACGTTCATATTGACATTTTGGTAATTGCTTGCTGTAAAGACGGATTTTTTACGTCAAATAACCCATAATTTGTTGATATGCCGTTAAACAAATACCCTAAAGCCAACAATATAATTGCTCACAAAAAAACAGTAGTTTCGACATAAAATAGAATAGGTAGAGTCGAAATGACACAAAACAAACCAAGCAACTAACCAACCACTTTCAGTCTTCCTGCCTCTCTGTGTGTCTGACTTATTTTCTCTCAAGATAAACCCGTATTCTGAAATATTTGTGAGATCAATTCGTGATCTACTTAAACGAAATATAAAATATGTTTTCTTCTTATAATAGTAACTCGTGATGCTAGGATTTCAGTTTCTTTTGCTTTCGTTTATCTCACCGTTTATTTAAAATTATTTACGTGTCTTTTCTGATATTTCTCAACAATTATTTCCACTTTCACCACATGCATGTGACTTCCGTTCTTTTGTGTCCACTCATTATTTACCGACATTTTATTTTTCATCTAAAAGAAAATATTTATTTCCCATGATTCTTTGCCTTCATGTTCGATTTTTAGAAACATTCAGAGCTTTTGTTCCCCAGCGTTTTACATTCTTCTAATACATTTAATACATTGGTCATTCAATAAATAAAGTGAATATTGCTTAAGGAAGGTTTGATTAATTTTGCACTTTTTTTAAAAAGTTAATCAATAGTTATTGATCATTTAATGTTCCAGAAGAGTGTCAGCATTACCTTCTTTTCTGGTTACTATGTTCAAATTGTTTCTCTCACCTTGAGTCAGTGTGTTTCCACTCCATGGAATGGCTTTTGACTCAGTCTTAAAGTGGTAAACACATGTTCAAATTGTTTCTCTCACCTTGAGTCAGTGTGTTTCCACTCCATGGAATGGCTTTTGACTCAGTCTTATAGTGGTAAACACATGTTAATCCAATCTGCAAGTATTTTCAGACAAAGACGTGCTTCTCCAAACACATCCACAATGCTTCTGTAAATTCACATGGTTTGCACTTCTGAGGCACCAAATATTTGATGACAGAACTCTGTTTTCGCCGGTTGGATTCTGATTAATTTTCTGTCATTCTGAATTGCCACTAAACAAATATTCTTGAAGAATAAAATGTTTTTTCCTCAAAGATAAAGATTTTAAATGATAAGGATGTTACTCTTCTAGAAAGATTTTCAGAAACAAAATATTTTGCTTACTTCAATATAATTTCACTTATTTATTGAATGAACCTTATATATATATATATATATATATATATATATATATATATATATATATATATATATATATATATATCATCATCATGTCTTACCGTAGGCACGGATATCACTGACCCCCCCTCGCCACTTCTCTCTATCGTTCATCGCCTCCGGCAGGTCTTCAGAGCCCCACCCTGTATCCTCACATAGCTGCTGGATGTATGTTCGTGCTGGTCGTCCTGCTTTTGCCCGGCCATATATTGGGTTCCATAGGAGTACATAACTTATGAGCTCGTCCCTGCTTCTCCAGCAGTGACCTGCATGTCTGGTTCGTATATATATATATATATATATATATATATATATATATATATATATATATATATAAGGTAATAGAGCCTACAGAGTCAGACCAATCTATTTAGGTTTCACCAAGTGGATCATCAAGAAAAAATCTGACTCTTATTCCTGATGAAACCTCGGTAGATCGGTCAGACTCTGTAGCCTTTTCAACTTTACATTTGCTTTACTTATTGAGCACTTGTTACGTTTAGCTGTGTTGATTGTGCCGGTGTTTTTATTTTCTTTTGACTTGGCACCGCAGCACTATTTGATTGGTTTTCTTTCTTTGTTTAATGGCATATCAACCTTTGCAGGTTATTTAATGCCAAAGCCATTCTCTGAGAAGAACCGTAGTGGTGATACTATTTAACCCATAGCTGGGAGGATAAGGGGGTTCATATCTTTCCCAAGGGTATTTCATATCTTTCCCAAGTGAACGTAATAGCACGACTGGAGTACGAACTCGCGTACTACGATTCCGCAGTCCATCGCTTTAACCATTACACCACGAGGACACCCCCTCCGCACTATTTGAAAATAATCAAATAGTATGGGTTCTGAGTCTTTTCTTTTTTTATTGATTTTTTTTTTTATGGACATTTTTTGCAGATATCAATTTGCATAACTTTTTATTGCAAATTGTATCATCTGTTTTTTTTTTCATACTGTCAGATTCTTGTAGATTATTGTATATATATATATATATATATATATATATATATATATATATATATATATATATATATATATATATAAGTCTTTCATTTAAGGTAAGCGAGTTCGTATTCCAGTCGTGCTATTACGTTCACTTTCGGGCAAATACCCTTGGGAAAGGTATGAACCCCCTTATCCTCCCAGCTATGGGTTAAATAGTACCACCACTACTGTTCTTCTCGGAGAATGGCTTTGGCATTAAATAACCTACACAGGTTGATATGCCATTAAACAAAGAAACCAAACCAAACCAGAATCATAAAATGAGAATCATAAATTTAATTTAAGCAGTCTTACATCTAAGCATGTTGGATTAAATAATAAAGACACACTTTGTCTATTTAATTTTATTAAGTTATTTATTCCTGATAAGTGTCTTATTTCAGGTTGGTGTTGGTAGATGAATTTACTAAAATTGTTCGGGTGCTTTCGGATATTTCTTAGGCCATCATTCGTGGTTGTTTGCATGTGTAAAGAGAGTCATTTAAAGTGTTTGGAAAAATTCTTGGTGAAAACTCAACTATAATAGCACACGAAAGTAATAAGAAACGACAACAAATACTAGGAGCCCTACCTATAAAAGTAAATAACCGAGAATTAATAATATTAATTTTGAAAATAGTGACAATGTTTTTATAGCCTTTATTTTTGTTTTTAATATTCTATTGAAAATATTCTATTTCCATTGATATTGATTTTTTTTTAAATGCATTAGCATCTCAGTTTTATCCAACTCTGCGTTTACATGATTTAGTAAGCTTATACAAAAACTAAAAAAAGCAAACACACTCCGAATAAACGATTTAAAAAAACACTCATTACACATGTCAGCAACCCATGATGATGGTCCATAAAAGGTCCGAAAGAGCTCGAGACAATTTTGGTAAATTCATCCAACAATTTCAACCTGAAACTGAGACACTTATCAGGAAACTTGGAAGGATATTAATAAAATTGTTTAAACAAAATATTATTTTATGATTACTCAAACATATATATATATATATATATATATATATATATATATATATATATATATATATATATATATATATTAGGAAAGTAAAAAAAAACTCAATTTTTACACTGGATGTAGACTCGAAGACTTGTCGGAAGCGATGGCTGATAGAGACGGATGGCTAGTGAGAGTTAGGAAAATCCGTGCTAGCAGCACGACATGAGGGTATTGTTATTCTTTATATATATATATATATATATATATATATATATATATATATATAAAGAGAGAGAGAGAGAGAGAGAGATAGATAGATAGATAGATAGATAGATAGATAGAAAGATAGATATTCTTACATACAAAACTATACACATATATGGGTGTGTGTATATTCATATATATGTGTGTTTACCTGTGTGCTCGTATGATTAGTTATACCTTTCTCTATGTCTTTCTCTCAATATATATATATATATATATATATATATATATATATTTACAAAAAATATTAGTAAAATTAATTGCCAGGAAAATTTTAAACCACGTTACTTCAGAATAAAAAAGCTTTATATAAATAATCGAGCCGAAACTATAAGCACACGCACACGCACATACACACACACACTCACACACGCACACACACTCACACACACAGAATAAAAAGATACAAACGGAACTGTTAGCAATATTCCCAACCATTTTAACAATAAATACGACCCATAAACTTTGTAACTTATCAACTATTCTCTCTCTCTCTATTTCTCTCTCTATTTCTCTCTCTCTCACTCTGTGTCTCCCTCTGTCCTGCCCTCTCTCTCTCTCTCTCTCTCTCTCTCTCACACACACACACACACACACACACACACACACACACACACACAGAAAGACCCAGTGTCAAACAACAAAACACTTTAAATCATCTAAAATATATAAGACTAATTACGGAAATAAAAATGTACCCACAAGGGACAACAGGACATGCACTCTGAAAATAGAAAAAGTGTAACGAGAAGTAAATCTAACTCAAAACAGTGAACTCTGCATAAACCTGAAAAACATTCAATAAACAAACCCACTCTAGTGAGTTCGAGTCTCATTGGATACCCTATTCATATACCCTTGTTCCTCAGTCAGACAAAAACTTTGTGAATTGCATGTTCTTTGAGAAAAGCAACAAGCTGGAAACATATACGTATGTAAGATCGAAATAGATAATTCATAGAAAATATAAATCCTTTTGTGGACAAAATCATTTTGATATATATATATATATATATATATTGACCATACTTAAAATAGTGGGGTAGTCAGGTGCACTACACCTGGTAGGATGACAGATCTTGGAATTTAAAACCCGTGAAATGATGTGAAACAGACTCTATGGTATACATGCTCTTTTTTATCATCTCCTCAGATTCTAGATCACAATTGTTCTGCATGAATATCTGTGTGTTTGTACACGTATTTAAAAAATAAAGAAAGAAAGAAAGAAATAAAAAACAGAAAATGAGACATCTAACGTTTCTGGCTATTATCCTTAAAGAACGAAAAAATTCAAGTGAGAAAGAAAGAAAGAATCAAATGATTTATAACTTGGCACATCGAAAGAAAAAAGAAAAGAAAGCAGACCAAGTGTCAAGTCAGCAGTCGTAACAACGGGCTGACTTGAGAACTAGAAAGAAAGAAAGAAAGAAAGAAAGAAGGAAAGGAAGAAAGAAAGAAAGAACAGAAGGTGAGGTTTTTGACATTTTTTTACGTAATCTTTAAAGAAATAAAGAATTAAAGTGAAAAAGAAAGAAAAAAGAATGAATCATGTGATTTGTAGCTTGCACCATCGAAAGAGAAGAGAAAAGAAAGCAGATGAGTCGGAAGTTGAAAAGCAGGATGACTCGAGAAAGTGAACAAGAAAGAAAGAAAAAAATCATGTGATTTGTAGCTTGCTACGTCGAAAGAAAAAAGAAAAGAAACCAAACGAGCTGTCAAATTAGCAGCCATAACAGCAGGCTGACTTGAGAAAGAAAGAAAGAAAGAATCATGGGATTTGTAGCTTGCCACATCGAAATAAAAAAGCAAAGAAAACAGACAAATTGTCGGAAAAGCAGGCTGACGTCTTAACGGAACGGTTTCTTCAGTTTTTGAATTGGTCAGCTTGGCTATGTATCTTTTGAAGAGAGAGAGAGAGAGAGAGAGAGAGAGAGAGTCTCCAGTTTTTAAGATTATATAAAATTCTACTGTCATTATTTACTGGTGTATTCTAGTTCAATATAAAAACGGTGGCTGAGTCTACACCAACCTCAATCACTTGAGCTAGTAGAACATTGATTTACTTTTGTAACTGAAATGTTGAGCCTTCATATGTCAAGATCGATGGGAGAGTGTATCATAAAGACATAGATATTAGATGAACAAAATAAATATTTTAATGTATTTTTTCATCCCGAACATTATATCATTGAATGAAGCAATCTGTTATGTTGCAGGTATAACGTGACTCCTTTCAAACAAATGCATTTCGTATGAAATATGTGACTTCCCCCATTTGTTCTCGTTTGTATTCAAATTCCACTTAATAGTCAACAAAGAAATCGGATACGACACGAACTCAAACAACGAAATTGATTTAAATGGAAGCATAAAAAAGAAAGGAAAAAAAACAGTGGAATCTAAAAATGACCACTGAATATCCACACCATTGCATAGCACTTAATGTTTTCTGTTTAATGTTGTGTATCTGAGATATGATAAAATTAAGAAAAAAACATTTTATTTAATTTCATTCTCCCATAGTAATGTTTACCGTTAATTTAAGGCTATGTAACATACTCATGAATAAAAAATATACAGATACGTGAATCGTTTACATGCATAGGAATCCGAAAAACACTCGAAACACTGACGACTCTCTTTGTTCATGGTACGAAACTTTTATTACCTTCTTGACTTTTAGGTTTTCGACACGAGGAGAGAGAGACACACAATTTTTACTATGCTGACTGTTCCATCAGAGTCAACAACGCGCGGGCATCCCGTAGTCCATAACTGGACTGGCCTCGCACAGGTCCAAAAATTAACTCGCTTCGTCCAGCTTCAAATCTCAACTAACTGCTTTTTTTCAGAAATCACCCAAAATCCTCAGCCCATCGCATAACAAAACACATATGTTTCGAATGTCACATCAAAAGTGTTTATTTCCTTAATTACAGTTTCATCATTTTTTCAACTGTAATATAATGGCCGAGGGATTTCGTTTTATATATCTTGCCTTTGGGTTTAGTTAGGCTGAGAACCTTTCGGCTCAGCACATGGGTTAGTTAGGTGAAAACTTGAGCACAGGTTTTGACACGCGAGCGGGGAGGATGTGTCGTTCACAGAAGTCAAAATAAAATCCCAGATAGGACATCAGGATGTGAATGACGTCATGTACCGGAAGCTTACGCGGAGGATTTGAAAAAAGTCACTTGAGTTGAGTCTTGCGGTCCGAAGAAGAAGGGTAGCTTTCGCTAGCTTGCAGTGGCCTGGCGGCAGGTTTCACACATGATAGGGGGCAGATAAAAAAGCCAGCATAGAAAGCGTGTGCCTCTCTCTTCCTAATGTCGAAACATTTAACTCAAAGGTAATAAAAGGTTTAGTACCTGAACTACGAAGTCGTTACGTGTTTTTCGTGTTTCGAGATTCCTATGTTCTATGTACATATATTACTAACACTCTATGTACGTTTCACGTATTCATCATGGCTATGTTACACAAGTGGACATCGTTCTTTCCTATTTTCAGTCAACCTGTTTTCTCCCAGAAGTTTCTCATTATTAAAGTTACATCAGTCCCCGTCTCCAAAAGCCAGTCAACGTTGTTCTTTCTCAAATCTTAGTGGGAGTATTTGTTGTTGTTTTTTGCATACATTTGTCATTTTTTGTTGGAGGGGCTTTGCCCTCTACTCTTTCAATTCTTTTGTAATTGTGTACTGTTTAAAAAAATTGTCTTTTAAAATTTGAATATAGTCTTCCTACACTGAGTATTTGCTCTTATTTCTCTTGTGTTCCCTGCCAAAATATTGTCGTCTAATCCCGAACTTGGCTGCGGGTAGGACTCTTTGTAGACTTTTTGTTGGTTGAACTCTTTAATGAATTCTAGTTCTTGTAAAAATTCTATGCTTTCTTTTAAATTCATTTAAGTTATCTCTAACCTTTCAAGAATTTTGTGTATGTGCCATGTGTCCCACACGTATGATCTCAGTTTAAGAACAATTAATTCCTCGTCATTTTTGCAGTCTTTCGAATTCCAAATATTGTGATATTGCCATTTATCAATTCCTGTATTCTTTGGGTCCTACCAGTCTCCATAAATTTGTTTCTCACAGAGACAAGTTGGTTTGTTTTTGGTCGTATATTTTTCTTAATTATTCTAACAATCTCTTTATAAGTTGATACTTTCAATTCTTTGGGGGTAAGACATCGTCGATATTTTCTTGTCAGTTTCCCAATCTTACATAGACACAGATCTCTCCTTAACTAGTAGTTTCGTCTTTTTCATTTCTTAACCCTTGCCAACGCAGCAATGTTCCTAAATGTTCCTAAATGTTTCGGTTCGTCCAGCATAATTAAAGCTATTTTTATGATGTAAATATTTCACTAAGTTGTTGTTGACAGGCACTGTTTGATATTGAGTTACTTCTTTTATAGATGCACATAGTATACATACGATAATACAGTTACCTACATATATTCCCTTAAAAATCATATATGTAAAAACTTGATTTGGAAATAAATGACCATTGATAATATTGTTACCTAGATATATTCCTTTAAAAATCATATAATATATGTACAAACTTGATTTGGAATTAAATAGCCATCAAGAGTCGGCGTGCCTTTAAACTAAATAAACTAAACTAAACCATCCTTTCTAAGTTTACTTGAATTCAGTAAAATTTCTATATATTTTTTTACTTCAAACATTTTACTTTTTTCTACTTTGTTGTTGCGACAATCTTCATTTCGCTAATGTTTTAAGTTTCATTGATTTGTCATTTTTTTAAATTTCAGTTTTCTTTTTCTTTTTCTGTCAGTGAAGTTTAACTTAATTTATCGTGTTATTTACTCTTTCTGTATATCAACGCAAACTTTTATATATTTCATCGTTTTGTTGCCTTATTTCATTTAATTTTTCTTAAATTTTCTGAGAATATTTTTCCTACTTTCGTTTTTCTTTTTAATTCATTTTTTTTTTCATTTTGTTATCCATGTTTTTTTTCAATATCTTTAATGTTGATTGATTATTTGAGAAATTTTACCGACAGGTCAACCCGTCTGGGGTTAGCAAGTGTTAGAGAACTTTTTGTGTTTTATTTTATTGTTTTATTTCATGTTTTGATTTAAACGAAACGCTTGGCGCAAAAATTGGAATTACACATGAACGCTGCTTGCTCTTCTGAAAAATTCTTAGAAGAAGCACGCTACAAAACAGTATCTGTACATCTACTTACCTCCTATCTCACAAACCTTCCTTATAAAAAGACACAGATTTGATGGGTACTGTTAGAGAATTAAGATTGAACTCACAAGGGACGTTCTCCTATACCCAGAAGCCGACCAGTATTCAGCGCCCATCAAAAACTTACATTCATGTTTTCGCTATGAATTGATGATTATATATATATATATGTGTGTGTGTGTGTGTGTGTGTGTACACGTGTGTGTGTACACGTGTGTGTGTGTTTGTGTGTGTGTGTAATCTGAGGAAAATAGTCTAGGGTATAGATTTTTTTGTCGTAATCTAAGGTGAATTTGAATCTCTATTGAATGGTCAATGACGACGGCTATCGGATATATAATTAATTTTAGGTTAAAAATATTTTCAAACTCCCATGCAGAGTGAAAACATTTTTCATATAAATTTGACGAAAAAAATTAATTTACCGTTTCCATAATAAATTTATTTCTGATCGTTGTGACCCTCTTCACTGCTTTAAAATCCATCTGAAGAGGGTCACAACCACCTGAAATAAATTTTTAATAGAAACACTAAATTGATTTTTTTCGTCAAATCTATCAATCTATCTATATGTCTGTCTGTCTGTCTGTCTATATATATGTGTGTGTGGATTGAGAAAAAGAGAATGAGAGAGAGAGAGACAGAGAGAGAGAGAGAGAGAGAGAAAGGAAGAAAGATACATAGAAACAGTTTGTCAATCACTGAGAGGTTTTTTATCAATTTGTCACAGCTCTTGAGTACACATCAAATATTGAAGTTATGTCAAGGGAAATTGCCGGCAAGTTTTTGCTCACGGTTATATGATATCAGGTATTCGTAAATGTAACCCGCGATTTCCCGTGGTATAGTGAATAAAGTGCTGAACTGCAACATCCTCGTAAGCCGGCTTGAACTCAACTCACACTATTACGTATACTTTTGGACTTCTATCCTTTAGATTGGTATATAGGGTTTATAAGAAGAGGTTGTTTTTATAGTGGAGTCTGTTGAATTCTTGTTGATATTGTCGGGAATTCTGAGTTTCGTATCTAACTGCTTTTTTTCTTCTTACCCCATTCTCTTGCTCAGCTCTTTTATTCGTTGAAATTTGGAAGAGAATTAAAGCCGGAACGAAAGAGACCAAGAATACCTCTAAAAACAAGCTTTATTTTACGTTTTACGAGTATTCTTTGTGCGAATATTTTCCTGAAGCATTAGAAATGGTCAATTTTCCCAAACAAGGTTTTGAAATTTATTCGAGTCATTTTGGGTGAGTTATGAGTTTGATGTTCATCGATTGGCCAGTAATTGTGTCCCTTGTGTATTATGCTTAGCTTAAGCGATCACTGACCGAAGACACAACCAGCTCCTAAGCCCAGGACAGAGCGAACATGTGAGCTACTTTCCAGCAAGCAAGAGGAAGAGGTCTCATTAGAACTGATAACAGCTTACGAAGAAATATATTCTCTTCAGTGACAGGAAGCTTCTCTTTTAGACATGCACCGAGTTCGCTTCCTGTCAGAAGCTTCCTGGGAGATTGTTAATTTTTTCAATTTAGTTTTTAGATTTCTTTTTAATCCCTTAGGGTAGAACCCTTTTATCTCCTCGGAAATATGGTAAATGATACCATTTAAGATCTTATGCGACGGTTGATTTGGTTTTAGATATCTCACAAAGGCTGACTTGCCATTAAACAAAGAAACTTGAGCAAATTCTATGTAAACATATATATTAGTCTCATAGATGGGATCCCAACAAGTACAACAACTGCGGGACCTGAGCGTAATGGTAATGAAGTATGGGTATGCACAACTGTTTAGGGCATGATAATTAATGCAGTTTAGTGTCATAGCCAGGACACTACTTTTTAGGACGTCTTACACTTTTGTATTGAATTCATTTTAATGGTGATGCCCGTGGTGTAATGGTTTTCGTCGTAGGAACTGGACACGGTGCCACTAGTTCAAATCCTGGACGAGACTGATTGCATTTCGCATAGCACTAATACCCTTGGGAAGAGTATGAATCCAATTATTCTCCCTCCAGCTACGGGTAAATAGTCGAGCAGACTGTGTTCTTCAGCCTTGGTGAGGCAACTAGTTTAGGAGAAGGAAACTTCTGATTTCAAACCTGTTATACTCTGCTTAAAAATGACCATGTGTCATATCCTGCCCGAGCAGAGGGGTTGGTAAATATGTATTGAATTCATTTTTTGTATTCTAATCATTGCCTGCATAGCAGTATCTTAATGTAGTTTTCTTTCTTTTTGTCTATTAACTCTTTTTTTTTCCTGATGTTCGTTCTTTCTTTAGATTTTCTTAAATCTTCACCGTCTCAAAAATTACATTCATCATGACCGTTATTATCATTTCATATTCTGTAATTACTGGCCTCCCCTATGTAAGATAAGAAGTGACCAGGTGAATGTCTATCTCATTCATTAAATCCTGCTATACCTTCAGAACTTCTTTTGATGTGAAGATTGCATTGGTCAAAAAGGGACAGTCACCAAAGGCCGTTGTCTCTATTAAAACTTACATCTACATATGATCTCTGACCGATACATGTGATATTAGGAACCGTAGTCGAGGGTGACACGAAGGCTCTCTTTTCAATAGCTACTACACTTAAATGTAGAGGAGGTCGCTACTCTTTTCCCAGGATTACTCCACTTTATCCTGGATACGTACCTTATAATGTCGAGTGTTAAGCTTGGAGATATAAAGCACCATTTGTTGAATCTTTGGTATGAATCGAGCTAGGATTAAACCCGGTCTCCTGGGGCAGCGGCGAACACTGTATATAAAAACTTTTTATAAAGAGGTTTAGATCATCTTAACTCAGTGGACTTTATAGATAAGTAAAATGAAGAAGGGATCTGTTAAATTGCATTTTTTTTTTTGTTGTTTTATAAATATCGTATATCGTATTTGACTGTTTATAACAATCTCTTCATAGGGGTAAGAGTCCCCAAACAAATTTCCAGTAAACAATCAGTACTCCTGGAGCTTTGTGGAATGCGGAGTACCCTGTTATTGCCATCGGTCCAAGGTCCACTCTGTCTCAGAGCGATAGGACCTAATAGGCCCTGCCTATGGGTAAAATAAATCTAAACTGTGTGCTTGTACTAAATTTATTTGTTTGAAATAGAACTGTTTTAGCTTTTAACTGTGTAAACAAAAACACACCTATACTAAACTGAATTATTTGAAATAGAACTGTTTATATGTATACATACAGATTTGGCATTGAATAACCTACATTTGTTGATATGCCGTTAAACCAAAACAAACCAAACAAACAGTTTATAAGACTCATGGGTATTTAATACCCCTCATTTTGGCTGGATATTTGAAGCAAATAACAGGGATTAAACAACAAATTTTAGGTGATGGGTTTCGCCGGACAACTCTTGACTTCACCACTACCAGGTCATTTTTGATATGGTATATGTAATAAGACCGTCATTAATTCTCACTACTTGACAATTAAAAGCTTGAATAAGATTATTTTGATATATACATCGTTAAGCGCTGTCACTAAATTTTCTTCTTGGCTGGTGATATCTCATATGAAGTATTTGTAAATACTTCTGTTATACAGGGTTTAGACAAAATAAGGGAAACACCAGGAAATTTCAAACAAACTTATTCTAATAAGGTTTTCTGATTGCTACCCACCCGTGAAATCAGGCTTTATGCTGTTTTATTCTTAGTTTTTGATGAAACTGCGTTCTTGAGATGGTCATTAAGCTCTGCAGTAATTTTATGAGTTGTATTCTTGTGATCCTTCCTAAAAAACCATCTAAGAATCCGACGGCACCCTATCAGACAGCTCTCGTTTTCTTCCAGAGTTCTGTTTCTGTGAAGAGGATTTTCCTACTTTCTCAAATTATGTCATGGCGATCGAGACAGTACTCGTTGCTACACTAAATAAATCAACGGTTTTTGTTACACTAGCGCCTGCCATACCAACACCAACAATATGAACTCTTTTAAAGTCTGATAGATCTGTCATTTTAATCAATTTTGAGTAATTTCTTCTAATGATATATGTAAATAAAACAATTTAACTGAAATAAGATGAGAAAAATTCATAATAAATGAAAAAAAAGCACGAGATTACAAATGTTAAATGGTTTTATAGGAGTTTCGAAATTATGATATTAAGATTCCATTATTTTGTCAAACTCCTGTTATACATTATTAACGTTGTTATGGTAGAAAATAATATCTTCATGTGCTATAATCAAACATGTGACATTTCCACACTAGACGGAACCTCTCTGAAATTGGTAGACAAATTCACCTACCTAGGAAGCAGTGTCTCATCAACCGAAAAAGACATCGACACGCGGCTAACAAAGGCATGGACAGCTATCGATAGACTTTCGATCATATAGAAATCAGACCTGACCGATAAAATGATACGCAGTTTCTTCCAGGCAGCGGTCGTATCGATACTGCTATATGGATGCACTACTTGGATGCTAACTAAACGGCTGGAGAAGAAGCTAGACGGCAATTACACAAGAATGTTGCGAGCAATATTGAACAAGTTCTGGTGGCAACACCCCACAAGGCACCAACTATACGTCCACCTGCCTCCCGTCACGAACACTATCCAAGTCAGACGAACCAGACATGCAGGACACTGCTGGAGAAGCAAGGACAAGCTCATAAGTGATGTACTCCAATGGACCCCCGCATATGGCCGAGCAAAACAGGACAACCAGCTCGAACATACATACAGCAGCTATATGAGGATACGAGATGTAGCTCTGAAGACCTGACAGAGGCGATGAACGACAGGGAGAAGTGGCACGAGAGGGTTAGGGATATCCCTGCTAGCGGCACGACATGATGATGATGATGATGATGATGATCTACATTTGCAAGGATGTTTTAATTGTATGACTAGAATTATAGTAGCCAAACTTTTCCTTTGACCTTACAAGATCCATGGTGGTTTACTGGGAAATTTTTAGAGAATTTTCAGAGAAAAAGTGAATCTTATCAACCTTCAAATACGGTAAAACAGTATGGTTGCACTGCTTGAGTTCTAACGAAACGCCCGGGAATTACGCATGAACACTGCGTGCTCTTCTGAACAAATCATGGAAGCAGCATCCTCAAAAAAAAAGTATCTATACAACTACTTACCTCCCATCTCACAAACCATCTTAGAAAAATGAGACATATTTGCTGGAGATTTGTTGGAGAATTAAGAGCAAGCTCATAAGTGACGTTCCCCTAAGGACAACTCCTCGCAGAAACACCAGTGTTCACCACCCTGCAAAAACTTACATTCATGTTGCCAGCATATCTTGATATCATGATTTTATATATATATATATATATATATATATATATATATATATATATATATATATATATATAGTGAGAGTGAGTGAGCGAAAGAGAGAAAGACAGAGAGCTACATAGAAACAGTTAATCAAACAGACACATGCTGTTCACCAATTTGTCACGGCTATAGAGGACCCATCAAATATTGATCTCATGCCAAGGGGAATCGTCGGCAACTTTCGCCTGCTAATCACAAGTCCATAAATCGGGAAATTTATTCATACAATTATTTATAGTTGCGCAAAAACGTACATACCGATGTATATCTATATGTGTATGTGTGAAAGCGGGCGCATGTGCATGTGTGTATGTGGTGTGTATGCGTATGACAATGTGAGCAGTCATGAGTCCGTTTCAGTGTGTACGCGAATGATTTGTATGTCTACATGAATCTTGAAATAAATCTTTTTTTTTTTCTGAAAATAAATCTTACAGCAAAATATCACCTGATCATTTTCAGAATATTAAAAAATTCCGATAGTCACTATAAATATTCAAAAATAAGAAATTATTCAACTTACTTTTTCAAGATGATGTCTTTGATACAATTTATTCATAAAAAGTGCCACATAGGTGTCTGCAATTTCTCTACAAAGGGCAAATGAAACTATATATATATATATATATATGGCCTGAAATATGTAGATTTCTGCCTATGTTCCAAGTATTGCTCCCTGGCAAAAAAGATTTGCTGACTTCGGTTTCGAATTTGAATGCAGATATTGGTTCATCATTCTCAAAATATGAAGAAAATGGTAATGACATAATTAAACTTGATGTAAAGGTAATCGTCGTAGTAAATGGAGGCGGTGAACTGAGATCTACTCATGAACAAGACGGTGTGCATTTCATGTATCACTAATAACGTTAAGAAAGATCTGCATATGACTATTTACTTTTCTATGGGTAAATAGTCGGACAGACTAGGCTCTTTTACCTTGCAACTGGTCTAAAAGAAGTAAAAATCTGTATTCAAACCTGTTAAATTCTGCTTAAAAATGACCTATCTGTTCAAGGGTAGGGGTTAATTAAATACACATGATTAAACCTGATAAAGGTGAATAAAACAGGGAATGGTCTCCAAAGATTTTGATAAGATGGCTGGAAGCGTTGGATATCGGAGGACGAGTATAAACCATCTAAACTACAACATTACAGAGATCAGCCAGAATACTAAGAAGAGTCGTGGAGACTTGAGGACGAATGCTGCCACAGAGACTCTAGTGAAAGGGCATCAGCTAACGTCGATTTCAAAAACATACAAAGATTAATGATAATAACAAAATAATGAGACGCACAACGTTCTCTTGAATTTCTATATATAAACACATGACCTAGTCTCGGCTATATGGCCACACCTAATTATAGTCAACAAAAAAGAAACAATAAAAAAAGATAACCAACTGAATATTAGATATGGCTGACAATAGAATAGTAGATATGGCTGACAATAGAATCAAACTAAAAGAAAGAGAGATAACAACCAAGACCTTGCAAGAGAACTAATACAACTATGGAACATGTATGAGACGTTGATACCAATTGTAATTACTGCATTTTGAACAATCCTCGATGTCTTGTTAAAGAGCCTGGAAGAGTTGAAAATAAAAGTTCAAGTGGAGATCATCCTGACTACAGCATCATTAAGATTGGCCAGAATACTGAGAAAATCTTGGATATTTGAGGAGTGTTAATGTCACGCAAAATCCATTGGGAAACTATCAGCTTACTCTTGTTTGAAAAACTTTCAATGTAGTAAAAAAATAATAGAATATTTGAAAATGTTCGAATTCAAGTCATAGACTATGTTATGAGCCATATGTGAAAAGCTGAGACTCAAACGAAAAGCAGGAAGACAAACAAAGCAATGAGGTATCCACCAAGATGACTCATTTTCGCCACAACAATGTTTTTAGTGATGATGTTACGGCATATAAACTAATAAAATGCAATGATAACTATAAATTTACAAATTCGCTAGAAAATATAAACCCCCTTATGTACATGAATTATATCAAAATATATGAGAATGAAAAAGAAATATTGGGAATCCTTTTGAGATAGGGCTTTTTAATCTGAGAATTAATTTTATTTTCATTGCGGACTTTTTGTCCTCATCTTGGTAGTTTTTTGTTGTTTTTCTCTCTACGTTTCGTAGAAGTAGAAATCCATATAATCTTTATCATAATGTCGTACTGCTTGCACGGATTTCCCTAACTCTCACTCTCTCTCCCAATCTCACTTTCTCTCTCTCCCCCTCTCTCTCTGTCATCCATCGCATCCGGTAGGTCATCCAGGCTACATCCTGTGTCCGTGTAGAACTGTTGCAGATAAGTTCTAGGTGCTTGTCCTAAACTCGCGAGTCCATGTGAAGAGGGTCCACAGGAGAATGTGTCTTATGAGTTCGTCCTTGCTTCTCCTCCAGTGTTCTGCATTTTTCGTTCGTCTAATTTGAAAGGTCTTCGAGATATGTGTTAGTAGTCAAGCAACGCCATTTTCTGTTTAAAAAATGTGCTATGCATCTTATTGAAAAAAAAGAAAATGAGCCAACGGATAGAATAGGATTACCTAATAAGGAACACATGAGGACATTTGGAGAACAAGAAACCCACAATTACTTTTGAGTAATAAGAGATTCAACAATTAAATTTTATCAACAATTCATTTCATATTATTTTTTAAAGAATGCTACGACCTGTATTGAACAAAACCTGGAAGCCACACCCCATAAAACAGCTGCTGTATTGCAACTTATCTTCTATCTTTAAAACCATCCAAATAAGTCGAACAAGACATGCGCAACTCGCTGGAGAAACAAGGATAAACGTTCTTTTATGGATTCCTTCACACAGACGAACCAGTGTTGGGAGACCAACAAAAACCTACCTACAAGAGCTCTGTACAGATAAAGGATGTAGTCTAGGAGATCAACCGAGAGCGATGGATGATAGGGACGAATTGAGAGAGAGTGCCAAGGAAATCCGTGCTAGCAGAACGACTTCATGATGATCACTATTATAAGATTCTGTTTCGATCCTACAAGAGACCTGTAGAATAATGTTTAGGTTTAAAATAATCATGTTTTAAACGTTTCTCCTCACTACAAGAAGTGCACGGTAATTTTTTTCTTATAATTGATCAGTAATGTCAGATATCTCTATAAAAAATTAACTTGGCAAACGTAGGTTAGTCAGATGCTTTGTGAAAAGAATAAATCAGAAACGACGGACGACCTACAGACCCAGAGACTCATTGGCAAATGCTGATGAAATTTGGCATGAGAACTCCCTCAAGCAATATTTTAAAAGTAAAACGAGAGACGTGATGGTGGAATTGTACAGTTGAGGTACCTCCAGCTCTGTGGTTCCCGGAATACTTTAGCTGAAAATCATTTAGAAAGGTCTAATTTGTCAAGAAAACAAATAAAACTGTCATCACCAGATGCACCCGACACACACACACGGACACACACTTGTCAGAGCGCTGGGATTTTTCGGAAGAATATTGATAAAACTGAAATCATTAGGACAGAAAACAAATAGAATAAATATTTATTTCGCAAAATGTGACCTATTATATTGAATTATATTCATTCCGGACAAGACGGGGTTCCCCCCCTCTCTCTCTCTCTCTCTCTCTCTGTGGACGAATTAAATAACAACAGAGTATGTATTTGACTAACCTACTGCTACGAGGAACAAAATGGAGCCTTCTAACATTAACTAGCAAGCCTCTGAAATTAGTAGACCGCACCATATACATATTTCGTAGTAAGATCCCGTCTATGGAAAGCAATGTCAACATGCGCATAAACAGGCATTGATTTCCATCATCTGCAGATGTGTCAAGACTACTGTAGGGTTGAATCACTTTGATACAATAAAAGCGTTGCTAGAAAAGGCTGAATGGGAAGTAGGCATATATTTGCATTTTTCAAGGATACTATCTCGAAGTGAAAAAAACAAATAGCTGGTAAGGAAAGAAGAAAGTGGAGGATTGAAAAAAAAACGAAAAAGGCTTTTTAACTGCTCTGGTTACAGCGATAACGATGGACCCCCGCAATAAAAAAAAAAAAAAACACGTACTAATGAGTGGAAAGTCAACGAAAAAAAAAAACTATGAGTACAGTGATTAAACAAGACTTTATACCAGACCTTAACCCCCTTGATTACGCGAAATGGAGCGTTTTTGATAACAAAACAAATGCATCTTACCATCCAAATATTGGTTTACTAAAGACTTCTACTGGAGAGAAATGGAATGAAATGTAAGAAGAATTTATTTTGAAGGCTTACAAATCGATTCGAATACGTGTTGATACAATAATTAAAAAAAAAAAAAAATTGGTGGCCATGTTGAGTAAATTTACTGTTTTATTTCTATCTTCTCATTTTCTTGTTTATTTTTTAAAATTAAGAAAAATCTTGTTTTATAATAGAGTCGCTTATTTTCATACAAAAATGTTCCTAATTTTGCTTCCGCACCCTGTACACATAACTGTGGAGGAAATATAGATTTTTGCATTTTTAAAGGCTTGAAGTAAAACGCAAAAAAGCTTCGTTCTGGATTTGAACTCGGTTTTCTGATTTCATTTTTTGTGATGCTAAGCTCGGCTCGTATATTGTAAAAACAAATAAATAGAAAATTGACATCAATTATGTTCTAACAATGGAGATATAAGATCGCTTAGAGCTATTTCAGTTGTGGTAAATTTCATTCACTAAGGATTGGAAAACGGCGACTCTTTCCTGTTTTATGGTAGAAGTTATTCAGTTAACGTACTATCTTTTTTTGAAAATTCTGTAAAACTCGATTTCAATTACAGCAAGATTTTTTTACTGTCTCTCCGTATGGACTGTCTGACCTTCTATTGTGTTAGTAGCTTAGTTAATACATAATTAGTTTTCCAATACTCTGATAGTTTACGAATTCCAGTCGATTATTAGTTATTTTAAGAATCTTATATAATTTTTGGTTCGAGCTGTTGCAATTTTATCTTTTTGCACATTGTTTCTGCCGTGAAGAGTTTGGTAAGAATGAAACGTAATCGTACGCATCTTAATGTTCCTTAAGAGATGATAAAATAATTAAGTCCTTGTGTGTGTTTTTTTCTGAGGAGAAAATAACTTTTATTTTAATGATATTATGAGCAATACTCTCTCTATATCCCTCTCTATCTCTATCTCTCTCTCTTTCTATATATATATATATATATATGCCCCCCTTTATTGAGTTAAATACTCAAGTGATGAATTGCTGGGTGCCACATACGCTTAAATGCAAAGCTCTTTTATGAATTGAGCTATCCGGTAGCCGATACCATATATGTAAAAAAATATACGTAGAAAATTCCTTGGTCTATGCTGAGAATGATGATAGATCAGGAGTTCGACATCCGACTGAGAGAAATTCAGCCGGGTTTCGATTCCAGTTTGAAGGATCACGCGTGGCTAGCCTCATTGAAGTGTTGTGATACAACAAAACATTCTGTTAGCGAATGACAGTATATATATATATATATATATATATATATATATGGTACTTTATGACTCTTTGCTTAACACTCAGCATTATATGGTACAGATCAAGGGTAAAGTGGTCAATCTTGATAAAGGTGTTGTCCACTCTCCTACAGCTATCGAAAAGGGAGCCTTCGGGTCACCCTCGACTACGGGCGCCAACTTTACTTTCTCTCTCTCTCTCTCTCTCTCTCTCTATATATATATATATATATATAGCATTTATGAGGTATATACAGAGACATTGTTACATAGCCAGATATGGATATGTGAAACGTACATTGAACGTTCATAACATATATACATAGAACATAGGAATCCCGAAACACAAAAACACTTACGACTTCTTAAAAGGTTGTTCGACAAAAGGAAGGAGATACACCTGACTTTTCCATCTGCCCCAAACCACGTGAACACCCGACACAAGGCCTCGGCGAGCAAGCGAAAGTCACCCTTCTTCTTCGGACGGCAAGACTCAATTAACTGACTTTTTTCAAATCCCCCCAAAACCTACGCGCACGCTTCCGGTACATGACGTCATTCACATCCCCGAGTCATTTTACTATCTGTGATTTTTATTTTGACATCTCTGAATGACACATCCTCCCCGCGTGTGCATGAACACCTGCGTTCATGTTGCACCTAACTAAGCTTCTCAGCCTAACTAAACCGAAAGTCAAGATATATAAAACGAAATCACTCGGCCATTATATTACATTATGTGGTATTTGGATTGGTTTGGTTTTATGGCATATCACCCCTTGTAGGTTATTTAATGCCAAATAATTTTATACATATGTAATGAATATAATTTCTAAACCAATTTTTTAGATAACTTTTTAAACGACTCATTTTTGTTTTGCAGACACTTAAAATGTTTCACTTATTTCTATGAAATACAAGTAATTCTGTTTACTATTTATTATTTCTTATTACACATTTAAATGTTTTCAAGTTTTGCTATTTAACACTGACAATTCATCTGAACATTAGTCATTTATTCACACAAATAAATGATCACACTGTTCCATTTCGAACAATCCAGTTTAGTTTAAGTCAGCAAAGTCAAAAGGTTCCAAGTATTGCCATTCAGCACCAACAATTCAATCACACATCAGTTATTTGTTTACAAACTGTTAAATTATCCAGCAGTTCTATTTCAAGCAACTCAGTTTATCATAAGTCATGTAAATTACAAATAGTCTTATGTAGCCGATAAATAGGACCCTATCTGGTGCTACTACTCCGGGTCGGAGTGGAGCAGCGAGTATACATTCCCCAGAGCTTCAGAATTACTGGAACCTCAGCATCAGATTTTTTTAGTGTCATATCCAAGATATTCGTTAGAGAAGTTTTTTCTCCTCAGTAAAAAAAAAAGCAGTCGAAAAAAAATATCATCAATAAAATTGTTCGTTTTTTAATGAAAGAAATCTGCGCTGAATGTAAGAATATGGGCAAAATCACACACACACACACACTTACACACTAACACACATTCACACACACACACACACACACACACACACACACATATATATATAACAACGTGCATTATTAATATCAATCATATAAACATATATATGTTTATCTGTTTCTATGTGAGTATCAGAGTGTATGTCTCCCTCCCTCCCTCTGTATGTGCGTGTGTGAGCGTGAATGTGTGTGTGTGTGTGTGTGTGTGTTTAATTGTCCTTCCGGCCATGTTAGTAGTTTTATTAATCCGACGGGACCAATTTGTTCAAATAAAAATCGGATTAGTTTAAAAAATGTTAAGGTCATAGAAGTTACCCATATAGTTAATCACTTAAAAGTCCTCGTTTGTTTTTGTTTGCTTGTTTATTTGTTGTCTTTTGCTAACATAAAGGATATTTTTCCTAAACTTCTAAGATAGACCACTATATAAATTACTTAGCAACTAAAACCGTTGATATTCTAACAATTCAAAATTATTAGCATAATGAATAACTTGCTGGTTATAATTTTAAAATCCCAATTGAGATTTTTGGAGTTTCTAATGAACCACAATCAACACAGATTTCAGGCGCTGAAAGTTTGGAAAATGGGGGTTTTATCTTAATTACAGTATAGATTTTTCAGTAGCAGCTCTTGTTATGTTTTGACCTGTTGACCCGGCCAAAAATGCCATTCAAGGTGATGCACCGGAAGGAAGTGACACATTCTAATGGCAGTTATGAGAGGAAATCGCGTGGGCGGAAATTGGCTGATGAAATGGGACGAGGTAAAAAAAAAAAATCCCACTATACTCTCATAGACTGACGCACCGGAAGAGAGTGACCTCTGAACTGCATGACAGTTATTTCCGCTCGATGACGATCACACAGGCCATTCCAAAGGTAGCAGAAGTGACACATCCCGGTCGTTAGATATCGGAAGAAGTTGCGGAGGCGTGGAGGCGTGTCCATATCACCGCGTGGGAGTTTGAAGGTAATATAAGGCAGAAGGCAGACAGGCGAGAAGGAGGGCAAGCAGTATAGTTGGAGTGGAGAGGACGAGTTGTAGTAAGGAAAAGCCAGCACCCAGGTCAGTGGATTCCAGGGCTCCGGTTGAGCGGCCATGGAGAACGAGAAAGACACAACGCTGACGGCCATAATTTTGGGGTCAAAATATTTCAGTTATGTTCGGTCTCCAGCTCCCTCTCACACGCAAACTTTGAGTAACCCTTTTCGAAACCTTACAAATAAAGTGAGAGGTAAAATATTTTGTTAAAGAAGTCTTCCTGCTTCTTTCTGTGTGCGTCGTTTATTACTGCGTCTTTATCATCGTGCGTCTGTCTATTATTGTGTCGTTATGATGCTGCATGAAGCTGTAGATGACTATAAAACACTCTGTCATCATGACAAATTCTGGAAAACTCTATCTTAACACTAGCAATATATATATATATATACATATATCTGTTTAGAGATGATTCTAGCTGGGATCAAAAACCGTCTGATTTCACGTCAGTTGGATATCTTACCCCTGTGTGATCGTCATTCAACTTGTTAGTGAAGGAATATTTTACGTATATCTATTTATATACAGATTATCGTCAACCGGGAGTGCTCAATTCTTGAGAAGAGCTGTTGAGTTTCGGCCAATGTCGCATCTGGCAAATTCCCCACAAGAATACTGACATACTGGATATATATATATATATATATATATATATATATATATATATATATATATATGTGTGTGTGTGTGTGTGTGTGTGTATATAAACTTGTTGCAGTTTTCTGCTAAATTTAATATTTTTTTATAAATGCGTGAATCTTGTTGTCATGACATTGACATGAACCCGAGAGAAAATGTTGATTAATTTTAGATTTTATCCTGCTCAACTGCCTGAGGATTTTAACATTTTCTGATGTTAGAAAAAAACGCTTTCTTAGCGTTTTGTTCTTTCACCATTAATAGAAGTATAATATTAAACCAATATAAAAGATAAATATTCAAGATCAATTTAATAGTCTGCTTTGAGGAATAGTTGCTCACCAGAGGCTCATACTTGTGAAACTGCTTCGTGACTTTTTCTCCCAGCTTACATATTTTAGGTCGTATGTACATACACAGTTGTAATTTTGCATTGCGTTTTTGTGTATTAGATTTTACGAATTTGAGACATTTTGCCGAAAATTTTAGTCATTATTTATATAAAAATATAAATCTCTTTGTGGTCATATTCATTTCAAAAGAGTTCAATTTTCCCTCTCTTTGGACCGACGAAAAAGAGTATTTTTATATATATATATATATATAGTCATCCACCGACAGATCTATTTCGTTCTATCAGAACTCATCTGTGTGGCTAGACATATTAGCTTCCTGTAGCTCGAATCGAAACCTGGTTGACTCAGACGCCAAGCCAAGGCTATAACCCTTCAGCCACGTGGAGCCATTAGCTGCGAAGAAAATTTTAAACGGTTAAGAACCACAATTACTATTGTTTACATACATCCGTTCAACGGCTGCCGAGACCTCAATTCATATGTATGAAGAGACTTGCAATAAACGCTAATGGCAACACGATTACTTCATTCACCAGTGAACTCAACCCCACGGGGGCAGGGGAATATATATCTCTATAGTCCTTTATATATATATATATATGTGTGTGTGTGTGTGTGTGTGTGTGGTTGTGTGTACGAAAGTCGTTTAAAAAGGTAAAATTCTCATCCAGATATTATTACTCTAATTTCATGAAGCGGAATATTTCTGTTTTTTTTTTATTTGTTTATTTTTTGTTGCGAATATCTTTCACATTTCTGGATTAATTTTTGAATAATTGTACAGGTTACACTTAATAGTATATTAATCTATGTGTAAAAAATCTGCTATTTCTTCACAGATAATTTGAATTCATATAATGGTTAACATACGACGTACGTTCATGAGTATTGTCAGTGTCAAAGAATTTCTATCATAAATGCCAAAATTTAGTGGTATGTCAGATTTGCAGAAAATCAAAAAGTTTGCGTTGTTGGAAGCTGGCAAGACCTAAAACAAGAAATCTATCCGAGGTTCTCTCGGTTTGCAATCTCGAAGATAAGACGAACTTATTCTGAATGGTCCAAATGGAATTCTTAATCCACGACGCGTACCAAAGACGAATGTTAGCTTATTTCTTAGCGATTTCTTTGATTTTATCCAGCTCAACTGAACAATAATTCAGCACTTTTCTTTACGATCTTGGAAAATATAGGATAAACGAATATGACAGAAGAATATGATTGTGCTGAAATGTCCAAAGTCGGGAAAGGTGCTGATGTGGCTGATTCTTGATCCACAAGAGTACGGAAACATCATCAGCTCGGATATAACAGCAGATAATGATTTCGAAGGGTCTAATAACAAAAGAGCAACAATAGAGTTTACTTATGGACTAGAGATCATTAAATATGGTTTATTGGTTTGTAGAATTAGGTCATGATAATTTTGTATTTCCTTCGATGATCATGCCCATCGGGTCTGGAGAAAAACAAACGAGAGATATGATGCTAAATGCGTAAGAAATAAGAGTAAAATTTATACAATCTGTAATAGTTTTAGGTCTCACTTTTCCCATAGGTGTTAGAAAGAGCTGCTTCTTGAAAAGACTGATTAATGGTGCTGTCTATCAGGAGGGCCAAGATCATTTATTCATCCTATTAATTGAAACAAAAGTTCAAGAAAAAAGAATTCATCTTCCAGCATGACCTGGCCTCACCCACATACGAAATCTACCAAATAACGGTTCAAGGAAAATAGGATACCTGTTGTTGATTAGTCAGCAAAAAGTCCAGATGCAAACCCAACCTAAAATGAATGAGGAATCCTCCAGAAAAGATTAAGAAAATACTATCCATCAAATTCTTATGGGGCCGTTACCTACTTATTGATGGACTCTTCCAAATCCTATATTAATCGAGAGCCAAGTGCCCTCGACGGTTGTGAGATTGGATAGAGACTGGATTATCAACTGACAAGTAAACCTTGCTTACGCCACCACTTTTCTCTGTATCTTGTTACAGCAATATATCCTTAAACTTATACCGTGTTCTAAGTTATCTTTTCGTGGTCCCAAACTGGGTCCACATCACAAATCATGAAGAATTCTAACAAGTCATAACTGACAAGTGTCTATATGTGTCAATCGAGACTGGTGATTTAATCAGTTTATCACCAGAACAAATATAAGAAAAAAAAAAGAACAAAAACGAAAGGTGTTACAACAAAGCATTAAGAGTACCAATACCGTTATTTAAAATTGACTTCATTGATAAAGTATTTTCTCTTATTGTTACACGAAATAACAATCTTGAAATTTAAAATATTTCGTATTGAAAAGAAAATGTGGTTTGTAAATGAAATACCATGCGAATATCTCGTTTCACTGAATTTGTGCTGTAAATTACCAGATATCTCTAATCGTTCTATGGGCCTCAGCTGACATAAATTAAAACAAAAATATGAATTCGTTTTTTTTCTGGTTGTATAGGACGTGGTTGTGTGTTGTGGTATGAAAAAATGTTAAACCATAGCTATTCTTTCTCAGTGAACCTTAGATCTCTTTAAACGCTTCTTGTATATTCAGTCGTGGAGCTTTGGGAAATGCGGTATATTCCATCAGTGCTTATACACCCAGGTTAACACTGCGCCAATGTGACTGTTAATGTGGTGCAATGGTTTCATTTATGGGTTGAAGAGAACGATTCCGTCATTTAATATACTTGAAACTATCTAACTTTGTGCTTATAAATGAGTAACATTTTAAAAATAATCTTTGTTGTTGGACGGCAATACTTGAAAACAAATAACTGTGGCCAAACAAATGAGCACTGGCTCGTTTAGAAATAATATAATTAACAAACTACTGGCTAAAAAAACACCCCCTCAACACACACACACACATACATAAATATATTTATATATATATATATATATATATAATATACATAAATATATATATATATATATATATATATATATATAAAATCAAATTTTTACATCAAATAACCCACAAGGTATAATATACCATATGACAGAAATAGACGTAGCCAAACTTTATATATATATATATATATATATATATATATATATATATATATATATATATATATATATATATATATGCAACTCTTTGAACAATGAATATTTAATTATTTATGAAATACCTATATTCTATCTAATGATTATTCCCGTTACCCCGTTACCCTTTTTCTTTCTTTTTCTCTCTATATCTTTATTTTCATTATTTTTTCTTTCCCTCGATCAATCTGCCTGTCTTTCTCACTCTTTCAAGCATTCTCTGTCTTGCTTTAACTCTCCTCACATAAATAATCGTGAAAATGTCGAAAACGAAAACCTTCATAAGAAACAGAAATAGGCGCCCAGCACGTAAAAGAAAAACATTTATAAATATTGATGCCAAGTTCATCTTCATCTATTGCTTTTTTTTCTTTTGTTATTCATTCACAGTGATTGAATATCTTTCTTTTTTTTTCTTTCTTTTCCTCTTTTGCCTAGTTAAAACGGATCATCACAAAAGAGTGTATTTAAGTTTGTGCAGTTCTATTTTTATTTTTAAAACTTTTGAAATGTTTATGAAAGATCTTTTTAGAGGTTTCTCAAGTGCCAAGAAAGGTGGCCATTAAACTGTCATCAGGAGGAACTTGAAGAGCGGGTTCTTATGAAATACTGAAGTTCTCCTGATCTAAGTATAAATATTATTTTATAAAGACAAGTTCGAAAACTAGAAGGGATTTTATCTCTCTGCGGTGAAAAAGAATTTCCATAAGAACTATTAATGTAAATTATATATGTTTATCTCTCAATCTTTATCTCAATCTCTCTATCTCTCTCGGTGTATATGCTATATTTACCATTATAGAAATACATATACACACATATACGTATATGAACACACACACACACACACACACACACACACACACACACACACACACACACACACACACACACACACACACACACACACAAACAAACAAACACATATGTGTATATATATATATATATATATATGTATATATATATATATATATAAACACTCACACACACACACATACATATACACATACATATATATATATATATATATATATATATATATATATATATATATGTTACATTTGAATTATAAATTCATGGACCTTACATTTTTACGAGCCCATTACGATTTTTTTCTTCACCACCATATATACAGAATATCTATATCTATATATATATATATATATATATATATATATGTGTGTGTGTGTGTGTGTGTTTGTGTGTGTGTGTGTGTGTGTTAAAGATGACAAGGACTATGAAAATAGAATTTAATATCAATATATTAAGAAAACATTGAAACAAATATAGTACAGGACTTATTCTAAAGCCGTTGGAATGGAAGTATTTAAAAACAACTCTGTTTGTTTTGTAGTGTTATTTTAAGGAAACGTTTCCTATTTATCTGATGATGAAAAGGAAATCAGTGTCATATCATTAATCGAAAGAAATGTCTTGGTTGTCTCTCTTATTAGTGCAGTTATTTAGTATCTGTTTGGAAAATATAACTTCTATGTTTCTAATATTTATCTATTTTTGCTTGATTCATTTTTAAAGGATGTGACATTTCGCTCTAACGTCCGGGTTACCAGGAGATGTTTGTGGAAAAAGAGCTTAAGTACCTTTTTGGGAACATTTTCATTCCACCGGTAGATTTCATAGAGGGTAGACTACTCAGAAATGGTTCGGGAGACCGGGGTTCAATCCCTGGTCGAGTCACCAAAGACTCAAGAAATGGTCCTTGATTTGTCTTTGATTAACACTCAGTATCATAAGGTATTGATCAAGACATAGTGGTGTAATTCAAGGAAGAGAGTTTCACCCTGCCCGACACCTAGGTGTAGTGGCTATTGAAAAGGAAGCTCTCGGGTTGGCATCGACAACAGTCGGGCAATCTACGTAACTTTATCTAAATTTGATTTATATTTTTATAGAATCAATTTTTGAATCAACTTTATTTTTTTTTATTGTAACTGATATACTACGGTTGTTTTCAATATAGGAGAGGATATGGTTTGTGGTGAGACACCAGGCGTTCTCTGCATTGGCATTAGTCGTTATGACAATCCCCAATGGATTTTTTTATCGCTGTTTCTAAGGCAAATGGAGAACTCGGTGCATTGTATGATCCTAGATAGGCGATCATTCCTCATCGCTAAGGCATGCCTAGTCCAACATATCTGGGACTTCAGTAGCATGGCCTTAATACATGTTGGAGTTGGTTGTGTTTTATGACATATCAACCGTTGTAAGATATCTAACGCCAAATTCTATTTATTCTTATATACTATATATATACATGTATAATTTGTAAATACATTTTGTTAACATTTTTAAACGAGATGGAGCCCACTTCTTTTGTAGACTGTTAAATCGTTTCAATACGAATAATTCAATTTACTCTTAATCATTGGTTTCTATACAGTTAAATTGCTTCAACTTTTTCAGTTTAACAGTAGTTACACTATTCAATATTAATTATTTATTTGCTTACAATGAAGTGGATGAATATATTGCTATTTAACACTAACTATGCAATTCAGATTAACTCATTCGTTTGCCAACAGTTAAATGGTTCAAGTCGCTAACCATTCAATAAAATATCAGCCATTCATATACAAACAAATAATGATCAAACAGGTATTCTTTTAAAAAATTCAGTTTAAAATAAGTCATTTGTCTGCACTCATTGTAAATGTCAAACAGTTCTATTTGACTCATAGATAACACACTTTCAGGTGCTACATTTCTGGGCCAGAGTAGACCGGGGAGTGATGGCAGTGAAGGGTTACTCTACATTTCTCAAAGCATCAGCATTACTCGAGACTCACCATCAGATTGTTTAGTTTCATATCAAGGAAACTCATTGACGAGGGAGGTAGTATCACTCTACAGTCGGTGTATTCTACTGTACTTGTCGACTGGGCTATCTTAGTGTTGGCTTTCATCGCCTTTTCAAGTACATCAATAATGGGGAC
Source organism: Sepioteuthis lessoniana (assembly GCA_963585895.1). Lineage (NCBI taxonomy): Eukaryota > Metazoa > Mollusca > Cephalopoda > Myopsida > Loliginidae > Sepioteuthis > Sepioteuthis lessoniana. Next base: position 25,340,989 of record OY757930.1, on the reverse strand, counting down.
AATGTCATTCCAGTGGATGTTAAGGATTGTCCGAAGGCTGTACTAGAAGAACCGTTAGTGGAGTCATAGATGGTGACTAAAAGAGACCAGACCAGCGATTCTGAGCTATACATGGGTGTTGCTAGGTCTATGGCTCTATACTTGTTTTGTGCCGTTCTTCAGATTTCTGTGTAACAGCCGGGGTTTATATAATCTGTCGAATGCACTGCTCAACTTTGCTATCCGGTTGTCGACTTGTTTGTCCATCTTTACATTGGACGAAATGGTTAACCCCACTCAGATAAAATGATAGACTGCAGTCAACTCATATATATATATATATATATATAAGAACATAAAATACTACTGAAAAACTAAAATTCAAAGGAGTTAGGGGAATTGTTTTTCTTAAATTTACCCACAGATGAAGTTTGCCTTTTTGTTTGTTGGCAAAAAATGATCTTGAGTTTTTGTGGTGTGGAAATTAAAACATCAGAGAAACCCCTGGTGTCTCAGATGTCTGCACGCAGCTGTCTTCTTTCAGCGAAGTCGGTCCACTTATCTTTCTTGATCTCTGGAAGCTTGCACTGGAGGTCAAAGCACACGAATTGAAACGAAGCTTCTTTTTTATAAAAATAAAAATAAAAAGATCTTAGAACTAAGTAGGCATGATGAGTTGATGTTCTTATCACCAGCAGCTCTTGAATTTCCACGTAAGTTTTTTTCATAGAACCAGTCTTCGTTCTTATCGAAGTGAATGTGTGCGTGTTAAAATAAAGCTATACAGATATATAGAGAGAAAGGTTGAGAGCGAGGATAGATAGATAGATAGATAGAGAGAGAGAGAGAGAGAGAGAGAGAGTGAGAGAGAGAGGTTGTTATGCGTATCGCTGTAGATATGGCAAATAATAGTAATGTGGATCCCTTTTAATTTTCTATGTGCTTTAATAAAGTTAAACATTCATTTACACTGATACATTTATTATAATTTCCCATTTCTTTAACAGCATATGGAGAGATAAATGTTTTCAACAACAGAGTTCATCTCATTTGCAGGTTGTAATTCATACTAGTCGATTAGCTCCAGCTAAAAATAGGAAATGAACGGATAAAAGGAATATACATATATATATATATATAAAATTGTATACGAGTAGTATTTTTTAGAAAATTTACTTTTATCATTTAAATTACCTCAAATATGAAACTATCAGATTAAATTGAAACCAGGAAATCAAACTGTGTGGCGAGTATCCTCACACATATCGTAGGTGCATATAAATATGTTTCCAACCCAATTCCCACGGAAATTTCACAGTCCCAGTTTATTGTAATTAGTCACACACACACACACACACACACACACACACACACACACACACACACACATATATATATATATATATATATATATATATATATATATATATATATATATTTATATATATATATATATATATATATAAAAGAAAAACTGAACTTTGAACATTTTTCTCTGGTTGATAAATAAATAAAATACACGAATGAAAGAAAATACTCAATAAACACTGATAATTATTGAAAAATGATAAACATTTCCCAGAAAAATTGAAAAAGGCCAAATATGGAAGAACGATAGATCGATGATACAGATATATCTGCACACACGCACACACACACGCGCTGAGGCAGTGACCCCGTGATGTAGTCGTTAGGGCGCTGGACAGCGGAATCATAGTAGGGGAGTTCGAAATCCAGTCACGTTATTACATTCACTAGTCACACACACACACACACATATATATATATATATATATATATATATATATACATAAAAGAAAAAACTGAACTTTAAAAATTTTGGTCAGCTTGATAAAGGAATAAAATTCACGAATGAAAGAAAATGTTCAATATATACTGATATTTATCAATAAATGATAAACATTTCCAAGAAAAATAGAAAAAGGCCAAATATGGAAGAACAATAGATCAATAATAGCGATATATCAGCTCACACATACATTCACACACGCACACCCACGCGCGCGCGCGGAGGCAGTGACCCCGTGATGTAATTGTTAAGGCGCTGGACTGAGGAATCATAGTAAGCGAGTTCGAAATCCAGTCGCGTTATTTCATTCACTTTCGGACAACTACCCTAGGGGAAAGGTATGAACCCACTTATTCTTCCATCTCGGAGTTAAATAGTACCACACCTGTTCTTTTGAAAGGGTTGATTTGACATTAAATAACCTGAGAAGGTTGATATGTCATTCAACAATTAACAAACAAAGACACACACACACAAACACGCAGACATGTGTGAATAGATATAGTGCTATAATATATCCCTCTATATATGGAAATATAAATATCATATATATATATATATATATATATATATATATATATATATATATATATATATATAAATATATTGTATTGGGGTAAGGAAAGGATGCACAATGAAAAAAATGAAATTTTTTTAACTCAAGTGGTACAGTCCGACTAGTATTATAAGTATCGCGCTGTTGGTATTACGTCCTAAGTTGGTCTTACTACTGACCGACGTCCTTCAAAGCTATGTCTCTGTTTCTCTTTCTGCTTCTGCTTTTCCATGCTTAAGAGACACGGCGTCTTTTATACTCCTGCGATACCGGTATTCACGTGGTAAGAGCAATCATACAACATTTTATACATATATATATATATATATATATATATAGAGAGAGAGAGATAGTCTACTTAAAAAAACTTACAAGAAACGGAAAAAAACCCACAAAAGATACTCGAAACATAGATTGATAGATGGGAAGGTAAGCAGACACAGACCTGAGCAGAGAGAACATTGGTATGTTCGTGTGTGGGGGGTATCGTTCCAGAGAAGTCAAATGAATTAGGGAATCTGAGTTCTATCCCCGCTTAATACTACTTAATTTGACTAAAACTTGCAATCGAAAAAAGTATGAATTCACTTTTTCATGTGTCTTTTTCTAAGAAAATATCTAAATGATATTCTTTCGCATTAAACTCTCACACTCCTTGAGGAATAGGGGAAATCCTTAAGCGTTTATTCAGATGAACACTTCGTAATATGCCTTGAATAAACCCCAGGAACTAAATTGTTTAAATTAAGGTGGATTCAATGATTTTAATGTATATTTCAATTGTAGTATGTCTCCCGCGTTTCAGAATATTTTTACATGTGCGAGTAAGTGACGCGTATATCAGAAGATCAAAGATATTCACTTGTCATCATTGTCGGTAAGAATGTGTGAGTTATTGCCCGGATTAGTTGTGCATTCATATACAGAAGATCAAAGTTAGTCACTTGTCGGAAGGTACCCATCATTGTCGGTAAAAATGCGTGAGTTATTACCCGGATAAGTTGTGCATTCACATACAGAAGATCAAAGATATTCACTTGTCGGAAGGTACCCATCATTGTCGATATATATGTGTGAGTTATTGCCCGGATAAGTTGTGCATTCATATACAGAAGATCAAAGTTAGTCACTTGTCGGAAGGTACCCATCATTGTCGGTAAAAATGCGTGAGTTATTACCCGGATAAGTTGTGCATTCATATACAGAAGATCAAAGATATTCACTTGTCGGAAGGTACCCATCATTGTCTGTAAAAATGTCTGAGTTATTGCCCGGATAAGTTGTGCATTAATTTACTCTGTGTATGATCTGAAGAAATGTACAACGTTTTCTAATTTATGTACTTATGCTTTTTGAGTTTGAACGCCACAGAAGCAACCAAACAAAAATTTTGTGCAAAAAAATGAAGATGCACTTCATCCATCCAGAGCGTTCGAGTAATTTATCTCGTGCTGAATAAACTCGACAATCATGCAAATTAAGGGAGGCCTAAAAAGCGCAGATTGGTTTCGTTTGGTTAATGGCATATCAACCTTTCTAGGTTATTTAATGCCATTCCCCTAGAAGAACAGTAATTGTACTATTTAGCCCATAACACGGAGGATAAGGGGGTTCATACCTTTCCCAAGTGTATTTGCCCGAAAGTTAAAGTAATTGCATGACTGGAGAACGAACTCGCTTACTACGATTCCACCGTCCATCGCTTTAACCATTACACTATGAGGACACCCCCTAAAAGCGTAGATTGGTTTCGTTTGGTTAATGGCATATCAACCTTTGTAGGTTATTCCATACCAAAGCTATTCTCCTAGAAGACCAGTAGTGGTACTATTAAACCCATTGCTCGGAGGATAAGGGGTTTCATACCTTTCCCAAGTGTATTTGCCCGAAAGTGAACGTAATTGCGCAACTGGAGTACGAACTCGCTTACTACGATTCCGCAGTCCATCGCTTTAACCCTTACACTTAGAGGAAACCCCCAAAGATTCTGAGGCCGTGTTCCAAATAAAATATTCTCAACTTGTTGAGTATGAAGCGAGCTCAGTATCAAAAGTCCAATGTGATTCGCCACTTTCTCGACTTTGGCAAAATTACAATAAACTGCAGAATTTTAACTCACATTTGCAAAATACTGCAAAACTTTTGACTTAGTCTTGTTTTGCTAATTTTACAGATCACTCTTGTTGCGAGTTACCAATAGCAGATTGCTCGGGGTTAGTTTATTTTGCATAAAACACAGTCTGGTACATTAAACAATTCTCAGTCAGAACAAAATTTATTTTACTTAAGTGACACGTCTTGTAAACATTCCCAACCAAAAAATATTTAAAAGAAAATGTTCTAAAGAAGCACCTTTAGTTTTACCGCTTGGTCTCTTTGTTAATCTATCTTTGTTTTTACCTCAAGCTTTACTTTCTATTTGCAAGGGGCGCTGTAGAGTTTCAGTTCGAATTTCTTTTAAATCTTATGGTAGGCTTGCTGCTTGAGACGAAATACCCTCAAGTATTTTTTTAGCCATAAAGAAAACTTTCTTTCATAACTTCATCCTGGCTCTCTATTCCTGGTTGCTGTATCTTCTGTTTTATGCTGTCAGTTTTAATATTGCAACTTTTTTTTATAAAATCTCTCTTTATTTCATATGAAATAGCGCCATCCTGCCAGGTTTTTGAAAGCATAGTTTGCAAAATAGAGGAGAAACCTGTCAATAAAATTTCTTTAGAAGTGCTGTTGAATGAATATGGTTCTTGTTATTTAAAAGGAATTTTACTATTTAATATCGGAATCCAGACGATATAATCGCGAGTTTCGGGCGATGGCAAACGGAAGGATAATCGGTAAAATGAGTTGAAGTTGTGTTGTGTGACAGGGTCTTGATGAACGTAGCTGTGAACAAGGATGAGATGTTGAAATGTTGAAATGACAAGTTGTTTATTGAAAAATAATAAGTCACACACTTGGTGACAGAAAACATTCCACTCACTTTATTGTTGGTATTTCCAAATCATTCTGGACCAGTCAATAAAACACAGAGACGCGAACTGGTGTTTTTGAATCGATCAAAGAGGAGTCATTTGTATAGCACAAAACTTGTGAGGCTCCAGGTCCTAGGCTCTGGAGAGTACATATTAATCACCACTACTTTGAGTTCCACTGATCCCGATTGATAGTATCATTTATAGTCTTATCAAGGGGTCAAATTTAAAAGTTAATTGTATTAGATTGGAATACTTGAAACCATACAACTGTAAAATACAAATTATTAGTTTTTGATAGAAATTCATTGAAGTATATAACCATTTGTAAACCTATTATTTGCAATGCAATTGAAATGGAGCTTTGAAATTAGAAGTAATATTGAATTTAAAAAAAAATTATTTACCAATTGATCAAACTTAGGCATTTAAATAACCCATGAAGAGTTGATATACCGTTAAACAAATAAACCAAAACAGACGATCTTATTACAGTGGTCGATGTGTCACCAGTCAATGCTCTGAAGTAAACAAATCAAATATATTCTGAGAAAATAAGTCATTTAGTCAACGTTTTTATAGCCATAAAAGATCCTCTCTGTAGGCAAAGGAGAGAGAGAGAGGGGGAGTCCTGGAAGGGTAGTGGTTAATGTGCTAGACTGCGAAATTGTAATAAGGGGGTTCAAACTTCAGTCATGCAATTCCGTTCAGTTTTGCTGTAAAACGCTTTGGGAAATGAAGAAAATGTTTTATCCGCCGAGCAATGAGTCAAATAATATCACTACTGTTCTGCAACAATGATCGATTTGGCATTAAATAAACCGCTAATATTAATATGCCATTAAACAAAGAGTGACTGAAAGGTTATTCTGTTTTAAAATTCTCATAATGTATTTCTTTATTATGATACTTATACGAAATGAATATGGTTTTATTTTACAATAGGGAATTACTTTTAATCCACATGGAGTTCAATTAAGTTCAAATTGATAGAAAATGTCTATCAGTTCTGAATAATGCTCACAGCTAATAAAAGATATTTCTTTTCTGTTCGTAAATCGATTTAAATATCGCATTTTCCTGCAGAACAAGGGGTTATATTTTTAGTTGTAAGAGCTTTTGGAGCAAATAGTGAGCCGAGTACCGGTGATAAGTCAATCATGAACAGGTCCCAATCAGTAACATTCATGCGATTATAAACTGGATTATGAATAAAGTTTCGGTGAAAAGGGCACAATAAATTATATCGCAAAATGCGGTAAAGACCCAAATGGAAATAAGAAACGTTCTCACATAATAAGCTATTTGTGCATACGTGCACATATTTGGATGCAATAATGCATACATGTGTACGTGTGTAGTTTAGGACCAAAATACGTTGAGTCTGAAAGAAATGAGTTCGCAAAAAAAGAAACACTCAAAACCCTAATTTTAAGGGAGAAAATAGCAGTCGCTTTTATTCTTGGGGACTACAGCGGACTGTCGTTAAAAAGTTTGTTTAGTAGCCTTCTCATTTTTTTTGTCGCTATCAAACGTCTCCTTTACCTCCGCACTCTTCAGCTCGCGTACGTAGAAAGGTTCACCCTCCTCTTCTTGGCGATGACGGCAGCGTTGTTATCGTTGGCCTGTTGATCCTTTCATATCAGTCGAATTGCTGACAAGCTGAATATGCCATGGATCGGGGCGTCGTGGACCTCACTTGAACCTGTTTGGAAACCTGCTTTGAACTGCCAAAATCTCGTTACTTGATTTCCCTATATAGCGATTTGATGGATCAATTCGAAGGTTCCCGAAGGTTCGATGATCACCAGTGAAAACAGTAGTGTAGCACGTGAAAGTTCACGCGTGATTATATTAAAATCACGCTTGAACTCTACAGATCACTCTGCTGGCACGAGCGAGGTTCGTGATATTCTTGATGGTCAGACCAATGTTCCCAATGACTGATGAGAGCTGATCTGCTAGCACGTTCTCCAACCTTGAGACTGCCGCACTTCAATAACAACGCCCGTCCGTAATATTACACGTGAAAGATATCTATGGATATATCATACGCGAATATATATGTATACGTATGTAGGTGTGAGTATATATGCATGAGTATGTATGCGTATGTTCGCATTGTAAAAGTACGTACGAGTGTCACTCAAAAAGTTCTTAGCCTCTCCCACAAAGAAGAGTCATAGCAGAACATTATGGAGAGACATCACTACCGTTTCTTATAAAGCTAGAAAAATAAATTCAGATTTCTTTATAAGTCTCTGGACAGATGAGGTCCATAAAATATTAGGGGCGTGTGCCAAATCTAAAATCTTAGTGAGGCTGGGAACATTTTTGTCAACCCTGCTATATGCCTGTCTGTGCTTATCTATCTGAAGGAGTATATATATAAACTTGGGCGGAGCAAACTTGTATGCAAGTGCGTGCACCTTTATTTTTGTGTATAATGGCATCAAAGGGATAGCAAAACAAGTTGAATCGGCAAATTTTAAATGACCAATGATAAAAAAGAACGAGAACGATTTTTAATTTGAAATGATATTGCACTATTTCATGACATCTAATAATGTAAAGTCTTCGCGGTTAGTAGGGTCAGTAGTTGGCAGCTTGTATATCAACGGACAGAGATAGGATGGCTTGGTCAAGATGAGACCGGATAACAATTCAAGAAAAATCCCAAGCAGTGGTTTTGACAAGAAAACCGTGTTTGGATTTTTTTCTTTCTTCTAGGCTGGTTACCTTATGAAGGTTAAAAACCCACTCAATCCAAATATTTAACATAGCTGTGCATATAGTAGAGAATATATGGATTCATGCCTTTCTCCAGTGTATTCGCTCGAAATTAAACGCTGAAAGCTTTCACCAATACTTGAACCCGTATCAACGATTTGTCTTCCAACAGAAATAAGCGTTTCGCTTGAGACTTTAGAATGAAAAATCATTGCTTTCACTAATTAAAATCTGATATAGAAAGTCACTAGATTTTTTGAATCACCATAGTCTGTAATGTTCAGTGATTCATCCAAGTATTTCCTATCAAATATATCTCTCTGTCGGCCTCCATCGCATGCCTGTAATTATATATTACATATTTGTCACTATCTGATAGCAATAGTAATGATAAAACAATGTTGAAATTGTTGAAAGTATCGAACCTTACTTAGTGCCGAGATATTTTGTTTCTTTCATAAAAACATATTATCGATTACTTCCAAACATTGCTTTGAATAAAAAAAAAAGAAAAGAAAAGAAATCTTTTGTTCTATTGCAACCACTAGAATGTAATCATGCGACCTCTTTCATCAAATCAATCAAGGCGTATCCATGATTCCAAATCGTTAACTTTGGTTCATTGGGTTTAAACACTGATTTAAAATATCTGACCTCTCAGGTTTCAGTCACCACAGATTTTTTTTTCATCACGGTTCAAATACTATCAGGTTCAATACTCGATGACGAATTATCTCTCTATCTCTCTCTCTATATATATATATATACTAACCTAATATCTACCAGCATTCACGGTACCAGGAAAAAAGAACAAAAACCGCCAGGAACAAGAGATAAGAGTATCTCGAATTACCACCCGGGGGAAAAAAGAAAAAAAATTATAAGTCAAAAAGAAAGAAAAAGCCAACCTCGTCAAACCACTTGAAAAAAATCAAGGGATATGCAGTCAGTTGGTAAAAAAGAAAACTAAAACCTTCCGTGTACTTTGCAATGCTACAATTACAAGAGTGCTCAACACGAGTGGAGCCAATTATAAAATTAACTTAAATCGCGAGTCGGAAATCTTCTACTAAAGTTTCACCTTATCGGATCATCAGGAAGTCTAACCCCGACTCTCGGGGTTAGGGAATCGAATGGGTGGAATTGATTATTGAAATACAAATTAGAAGAGACTTGATATTATCAATAGATCTGCAAATCAGTACAATACTGTAAAGAGAAAAAGTATATGAATAAAGGTTATCCTTCATTGCAAGAGACCAGTGAAGACGAGCAAAAGGTAGCCACTTGAGTCCCGTCAATTTACAATCTTTCTAGGGTAGAAAAGAATACAAAGTCTAAGATAATAAAACATTTTCAGAGAGTAAGTGAAAGCCTGAGATGGTACGTTACTTAGAGATGGCCTAGCACCAAATTGCCCAGAATAGAAGAATAAAATAAAGAAGCGAAGAAAAATTGAGATAATACGATACTTTAAGACGCCTTTGTACCAGACTCACTAAAGTACAGAAGCGAAAAGAAACCAACATAATGCAATCATATGAAATCACCAAGAACCAGACTCGTGAAGATAAAGAAGCGAAGAGAAATCAAGATAATTTGACTCTTTAGAGAGCAGTACGAAACGGCTAAGAGACCCCATGATACTGTGCGTTTTGGCTTTCTACCAGATGCCAGAAGCATAAGTCTGAGAAAAGCAAACGTAATAAGTATCTTGAAATCGCCTAGTGCAAGACTACCAATAAACCTAAAGAGGCTAAAAGCAATCGACTAAGAAAAAGGGAACATAGCCGCGACTTGACATTGCCTTATACCACAACTGGCTAAAGTACACTGACTGTTTTGGCCTGGCCGTTCGGAGACAGTGAGCGTTTTCTTATTTAATCTTTTTTACTCTCCAATTTTCAATGAGCCGTTTAATTACGGTACATATATATATATATAGACGAGAACGCAGCTGAGTGGGGTTTTGTTTTTAAAATTTATTGAATTTAAAATAAATTATATCAGTTTTGTGTTTGCATATGTCAATCAGATTATTTATGGGGAGTCGAATTTAATTTGTTTTAAGTGAATAGTGAGAAGGTTTTTGCATTTTTGATGGGTATATTCGTGTAAAGGGAAAGTATATCTAAGCTATTTATTGATTTGTTTTATATATCAAGGTTCTTAATTTCATTAAGTTGCAAGTGTTAATAACGTCTAAAGTACTGATTGTGCCAAATAGTGGGAGATATATTTTAGCTATAGCATAAGCTATTTTGTGTGTGGTACTACCAATGCTGGAGATAATAGGTCGTAGAGGGGTGTTTGATTTCTAATTTTTTTGAATCCGCCCCTTTAAAACACACACACACACACACACACACACACACACACACACACACACACACATATATATATATATATATATATAATGGTAAAAGATATTTGAAACGAAATGTTCTTTTCTGAAAAAATTTAGGTTTTATATAACGAAATGGGTATAACTGCACCACTTATAGAAAAAAGTGATGAGTTCTCAACGAACTAACTCCTGTTATGACAAGTCAATAACAATTTTCAGTACTTTCGGATCATCCGGTATCCTAAATACTTACGAGACCTAGTTCTGTAGTATCTTATCAGTGTCCTCAATTGTAGGTTCTTTTTCAACTTAAGATTTGAAATAAGTGAATTGACTACTTTTGTCTATGACGATATAAACGAGTAAAGGCATGTACAGCTATGGATAGGCTATCTGTCATATTGAAGCCAGATCGGACCGATAAAATAAAACGCAGTTTTTTCCACGCAGTGGTCGTATCGATACGGCTATATGGTTTCACTACATGGATGCTAACTAAAGGTATGGAGATGAAGCTTGACAGCACTTACACAAGAATGCTGCGTTCAATATTGCACGAGTCCTGGAGGCAGCACCCCACAAAGTAGCAGCTGTATGGCCATTTATCATCCATCACGAAAACGATCCAAGTTAGACGAACCAAACATGCGGGACACTGTTGGAGAAGTTGGGACGAACTCATAAGCGACATACTCCTGTGGACCCTTTCACATGGACGAGCAAAGACAAGACGACCAGCTAGAACCTACAACAGCTAGAACCTACAACAGAACCAGCTAGAACCTACAACCGCTCTGTGCCGATATAGGATATAGCCTTGAAGACCTTCTGGGAGCGATGGACGATAGAAAAGATTGGCGGAAGAGGGTCAGGGAGATCCGTGCTTGCGACGCAACATGATGATGATGACGACTACCAGGAATGTTCGTGCTTTGTTTCCCTACCATCAACACTTATCTCTGATGTTGTTGAATAACAATAGAATATGAGGCAATAACAGAGGCTATAGGTACGATTATAAGTACATAAGCAATGGCGGCGAATATTGAGAGGAATAATGTTTTGTAGCTGAAAACTTATTCTATGCAATGTTGATAATGCACTTCCTGAATCTTTTTATAGTTTCTTAGGGAATAAATAAGAGGCGTTACATTCAGAGTGTTCCTCGTGTCTACAAAATTGAATAACGAATTTTGCAACAATTGGAAAATAAACGAGTCTTTTGAAAAATCCATCCCCATTAAAGTAGCAATAAAGACGCTGTTAGAATTGTCGGTAATTTTAATGTTTTTTTTTCTTTTTCTGAATGATAAGGCGGCGAAAAAATTATAGAAATCTAAAAAGATGTCCTCCTTTCGCATTGTTTTGTTGAGAAATTCAAAAATGTCTTAGAAACAGTTTTGTCTCCATTGTTACGGCTAAAAGTTTTTTCGTAACCTTTGGTACCCCATGCTCAGACAGGACAACAAACAGCACTTAGCCGTTGGAATATTTATCAAACAATAAAAAAAAAATGTCAGAATAAACATATTTGCCTTTTAGAAAGATGAAGAGAAGATGACTTTCATACAATTTATGTGCAGAAAATGTACTTTTGAACATCTTTACAACTGATCTTCTTCTTCTTCTTCTTCTTCTTCTTCTTCTTCTTCTTCTTCTTCTTCTTCTTCTTCTTCTTCTTTCTCTGTCTCTCTCTCTATATATATATACATATCCAACCTACGCACAAACAAGAACTGGCAAGAGTTCAATTTTTTTAAAAAATTTAATAAGTATAAATTTAGGGTTTTCCTTCTCTTAGTCTAGTTGTCACATCAAGTTTCAAGGGCTTGATCTTCCCGATTATTTACCTATTGGCATTGGGAGAATACTTAGATTCTTACTTTCTTCAAGTTTTGTAACGCTACGTAAAATACAAACCATTCCGTCCTGGTTTCGAATTTTGATCGCCCAGTCGATTCCCAGGGACGATAACCGTTACATCACGAGCACATCTTCCCATAATGTTAAATGCAGTGATATTAATCAATGCTCTAAACGTAAATTCTTAGAGCATTGATTAATATCAATGCTTTTTAACAGTATGAAAATAAATTTATCATTTTATATATATATATATATAATAAGTTGTATTTATGGAAAAAATTCCCCGAATCCCTCTCGCTCTTTGTATCCATTGATGATCACTTCTGGTTAGTCCTCTAAACTGCATCCAGAGTCTGCACAAATCTGATGCATGTAATTCCTTGCACATCCAATTACACCACGTCGTCCATGTCCAGAAAGCGTTACCTATGAGTTCGTCCTTCACCCGCAGGATTCATCTAACGTGGATGGGTTGTGAGGTAGAATGTAAATTGCCGTACAGTTGTTGTTTTGTCAACTTCTACTTCAAGGATTCTTTCAAAACAGCAGGTAACATTATTGTGTAGTTCCCATCTAGCTATTTCTCCATTTGCTTCGTTAACAGTAGTGACGCAGCCACAGCTTGGAAGAATCCCGTTTTATTTCATCAGAGAGATCAGATTTCCATATGATCGATAACCTGTCAATAGCAATCACGCCTTCCTTATGTGCATGTCGATATCGCTATAAGATATTGCTGCCTAGGGATATGAACTGGTTTATCATTATCCGAGGGTTTCAAATTTAAGTGGAGATGGCTGCTTCTTATTAAAATCTCATGAACTCTGTCTTCTTTTCATTCATGAAGACACCGATGCCGCCTGCTGTCTGTTCCCTGCTATGCAGCTGGGATTTGGCTTGGACTGGTGTATTTGGGAGAAATAAAGCAGACAATATTCTGCAGAAACTATGTCAGACGCAGTCTACGCAGGTCATGTTGTACTCTTCTCAATCACACAATATATATATATATATATATATATATATATATATATAAATTACCATCGTAAGGAAACGCTATCGTGATTAGTTTACTAAATATATTCTTGTAACTTCAAAATTAATTAAATAATTATATATCATATTTCAATTGTTAATAATGTTTCGTTAAATTTTATGCACGATATTAAACCAGAACACTTATCCACACATTTTCCATGGCATGTGTTAAAACATAATAACAAATTTGTGAAGCGTAGTCTAAATTCAATTGAATGTCTTTTCTCTTAACTATTGTCATTTGTAAGAAGAAAAGCAAATAATTATATATGTTGCTCTATGCAAAATTTGGTCTTTATATATACATTGCGCTGTATAAATCCAACCTTTAAGCCTGAGAAAAGTTCGATCATACTAGGATTTTCGTTGGGCGAAAATCCAAAGTGGTCAACCAGTGTTGAAGTATTAAAGTAAAGTAAGGTTGGCGATCGTAGTCGAGGGCGACCAGAAGGCTCCATTTTCAATAGCTACTACACCGGCTAGTAGGGGAGGGCACTCCTCCTTTCCCTGGATTCTTCCACTTTACCCTGGATATGTACCTAATATTGCCGAGTATTAAGCAAGGAGGTATCAAGTACCATTTTTAAAGTCTTTGAAATGACTCGAACTGGGATTAAACCCAGGTCTCCCGGACCATTGGCTAACACTCTACCCATTTACGGTAATTTTAACCAAAGAAAACTTGCACAGTTCACCATTTGTTTTTAATTCAGAAATTTTCATCATAACGAAAAAAAAAATATATGGGATGATAATGAAAATCCTTTATTCTTTCTTAAGACGAATCAACATGGACAGCTGTTACAATGGGAAGGAAGCGTGTGGCCAAACGTTAATTTTTTTACAGAATGAAAATGGTAAGAATATAAGAATTTGGAAATAAATAACCCAAAATGGTAGATAACCCATAAAATCCGACCTAACAAAACTATTACTGCTTCAGTTTCTTAATATAAGCGCGGCAGACTCGCATAATTTAAGATATTACAAACTTTTGCCTCACCTTAGAAATTTTTAGCAGGAAATTATGATAAAACCATATCATGTGGATTCCAATGTAAACAATATAAATTTAATGAAAGCTTGATATTAAACTGAAGTAACAAAACATATAACCTTATAACATGTATATATTCATCAATCCACTCATTTCGGACACAATGTCAGTGTTTAAACAGAATAGAGCTGGTTTGAATTCATTGTCTTCTTTCTGCTAGATCAGTTGCCATACTAAGATTAAAGAGCCCTGTATGCCCTACTATTTACCTGGTGTCGAGGAGAAATAGTTCGATTCATATATTTTTCAAAATAACCTGTAAGATGGAGCTCTTAATTTAGCTAAAATAACAATAACTACACTATAAATCATGATGTCAATAAAATGTAGAAATTACAGCTTAAATATATTGTTGTACATCCTAGTACAATACATAACTGAATTGTGTTTGTTGCTTATGATTGTAGAGGATTGACATTTTGATCTCCTCAGCCGATTTCCGTAACAAGGCGAAAGTGCCCACTCTGCAAAATAATTTTCCCATAGATCCTATTTACCAACCCCTCATTTCGGGCAGGATATGACACAAGGTCAATTTTTAAGCGGAGTTTAACAGGTTTGAATTCTGAGTTTTCCTTCTCCTGGACTAGTTGCCTTTCCACGGCTGTAGAACCTAGTCTGCCCTACTATTTACCCATAGCTGGAGGGAGAATAATTGGATTCATACCTTTCCCGAGGGTATTAGTGCTATGTGAAATGTAATTAGCCTGGTCCAGGATTTGAACTCGTGTCGTCGTGTCCATATCCTACGACGATAACCATTACACCACGGGCACCTCCTATTTTCCCATAGATAGTGGAACAAAAGAGCATTACCATGAACTGAAAAGCACCCATGAGTACAAAATATGTCAGGCATGATTAGCAATAAAGTTCTAAAGAGTTAGCAAAGTATTCTTGGAAAAAAAAGTTTCGTCTCAACTACACATAAAACGAGGCGCTCCTGGTTTAACAATTATCGTCGTAGGAAGTAGACACGATTATTTGACTTTATATCCTAAACAAAGCTGTTTGCATTTCACGTTGCGCAAATACAGTTGAGAAAGATGTGTATCCAACTATTCTTTTTCCAGCTAAGGGTAAATAGTTGAGTAGACCGGGATCCTAAAACTTGGTAGGGCAAACGGTTTAGGGGAATGAAAACTCTGTATTCAAACTTATAAAACTCTTCCTTAAAATTAATCACGTGGCTGAGTATTAAAAAAAACATAAATGTAGGTAGCTTGAATAAACTATTTGGTCACAGGGTGTGGTTGGCAAAAAAGTTATAGTTTCCTAACAGTTATTGCTTCTAAAATGTTAAAGGCCGACGGAGCTTAAATGGGTATTCATTTATTGACAACAGTTAGTGTTAGGAACTTATGACCTGTTATTTTTGGGGTGGGACAACATCTCAAAATTTGTTCTCTGCTCAATCGGTTAGACTCCATTTCTAGAGGTCCCAAGAGTGTAGAGACCTTCTAGTTATTACTCCCAGTTCTATTCAATCCTAAAGTGGTAGTAGCTGTTAGAGGGTAAAATAGATAAGTTTCGAAATTATGTGTATTCAGTAGTATCGAAAATAAAAAAGCTCTTACGAAATAGCTGCATACAAAATGTTAATGTAAACGTATAGAAAATAACTGAAGATGGTCTGACATATTGTTAAAATTAAACGCTCAATCAATCAACTTTTGTTGGGTCATTTTATCTCAGAATCAGTTTAAAAAACTATGGTCTCTAATTGTTAACAGTAGAAAAATGTATGTTCACAATCATTTTAAACAGATAAATGGTGTATATTCCCAAACAGGTATGTCTGACTCATTGACCCCGTTGATAGGACTCTAAAGGGTACTAATAATTGGAATTATAGTGTACCTAGAAGTAATGCGAACCGATTGGTAACTCTAAATTTATCTAGATATCCATTTGTGTTACATACCATGGACATCACTGAGAGCGAGAGAGAAAGAGAGAGATGGGGGAAAGAGAGATGTCTCTGTTGATATGATCTTGCCAGGTGGTTATAGAGACAGAGGTTAGAGTCGAAAACATTCTAATATGCTTCGATCACCAGAAAAAAAAAACGTCGGAATAAATGTATTTAATGCCAAGAGGAGTATTTGATTGACTGATTGATTTTAACGGCATGTCAATCACTCTACGGTTATTCAAAGCCCCGTGGTTAGAGGAGTTCATTCATTATAGGTTCATATTTACAATTTTTACTTAGTTGCTTCTTCAGAGGCTTTCTTTTTTTTTCTCACAGTCTTAACAATTGCGAAGAATTTTCAAATAGATTATATGATAATGATCCTGGAAGCAACACCCCACAAAAAGGCAGCTGTACGGCCACCTAACTCCAATCGCTAAAACAATCCAAACAGATTATATGATATCATTAGTTTGCAATTAATGATATCGTTTCAAGAATTTCTATCTAGTACAAATATTTTTCAAACAGATTTACTCATAGATGGGTCCCTTCGAGATCTATTTGACCCATACTAACATATATATTTGACTCATAGATGGGACGCTAACAGATCTATTTGACCCATAGAGAGAACTCTAAGAGATCCATTTTACCCATATATGGGACCATAACAGATCTATTTGACCCATAGATGGACCCTAATAGATCTATTTGACCCATAGATGAAGATTTAACAGGTAATAATACTCCGAGTACTTTGGGAACACAGAAGAAATGGCGTTGAAATAGTATTGTAAACTCATTTGAATTATTGAACTGGAACGTCATCATTCGATGCAGTTTAATTTCATACCTTAGGCACTTTTAAATGGAGGGGGTCTTACATATCTGCAGCCGATAAAGACAATATATACTAATCCCTGCCGATCGGTTACGATTATTTTGAAGAAAATTAACGCTTTTTTTTCATTGTAAATTCTCATATTGGTAAATATAACGTCAGTTTTCTGATATCTTTTAAGAACACTCTGTATATTAATCATAGTTCAGATGAACAAAAGAGGTAAGAAATACAATCGACCCAACAATGTCCATGTTTTATTGCTTAAGATCGAAAAGTCGCACATGTATGGTTCTGACTCTTTTCCTGGGGTCTCCGCACATCCAAGCACATTTGATGCAATCCAAGTTATGATTTCCCATGATACTAGATTTGTTAAGCCTAAGATCAGCTCGGCACGAATCTCTTCTTAACATGATAGAACGCCTAGCCAAAATCATGGATAGAATCTATAATTCACCTGATCTTACATGACAGTCACTGCCTTCCATAAATTAATATCTTCATCTAATTTCAGTAGCATTAGTGAGTGCTTCTTACCAAGTTAGACTGATCGTACTAGACTGTAAATCTGTTAGGGAGCCGCTCGTGTTGTAGCGGTTATTGGCGGAGGAAATTGACTCGATGACCTGAATCCAAATTCCTGCAGTAGCTGTTTGTATTTCACACAGCGCTAATTCGACTGTAATTAGTATGATTCGAGGTGCCCGAGGTGTAATGGTCATCGTTGCAGGAAATGAACACGGCAACACGAGTTCAAATCCAGCATGAGACTGATAGCATTTCACTTAGCACTTATACCCATGGGAAAGGTATGAATCCAATTATTCTCCCTCCAGTTATGGGTAAATAGTAGGGCAGACTGAATTATTCAGCCTTGGTGAGGCAGCTAGTCTAGGAGAACGAAAATTCTGAATTCAAATCTGCTAAACTTTGCTTAAAATTGACCTTGTGTCATATCCTGCTCGAGAGAAGGGGTTGGCAAATATGGGTAATATGTATGATTCGACCTATTCTCCCTCTAGCTATAGAACTATTGCACGACAGCTCGGGCTTTTAAACCTGAGAATGGCAACCAGTCCAGGAGAATAAAAACTCTAAATTCAAACAATTCTCTAAAAATTAAACTTTTTTTTACATCCTGCTCGTGTGAAGAGATAGGGTACATACGTACGTCATGTTACTTCGACATAAGATGTTCAACCCATAGAAGAGGACGTTAGAGATTCTTTTTACTTGTTATCTTTGGGATATATTATATATTTATATTGTTTGCAGAGTCGTTTCTTAAGATTTAAAAAAAATACACAGGTATGTAATATTAAGTATTCCTATCCAATACAATTAATTGGTACTCCTGTTGTACAGCGAGAAGTATTTCAATTCAATACTAATAATTTGCATACCAATACATGCTTCCAAGTAATTTTTTGTATTTAATATTGAATAATTGTTTCCACACAGGTATATTTTTTCAAGGAACAAATTATAGGCCTTTGTAAAAAATTATAGCTTCAATTACGTGGTGCAAATAATAGGTTTCCAGACTTTTTTGTACAGGCATTCAAAATTGTCGTCGACTCTTGAAAATTCAGTATGTTAGTGTTATATATCGTATGAAATGACTTCAGGTTCGAATGAACAGCTACAGCAGCAATTAGAATACACCCTACTAAAGCCTGATTGTCACAGCTGGTGAATTTCAAAAATGCAATCTGGACGGGAGGACACTTTAGAAGAACTATATGCAATAAAATATTTTAAACTTGGAAAAATGCCAGAGAAACGTTTGGAACTCTTCAGACTGCTTTTCGACCATCTTGCATGAATTGAGCATCGGTTTCTGAGTGGCATAAGATATTTAAGGAAGGCAGGGAGTTTGTTAGAGATGATGTGAGGTGTGCGAGGAGTAAGGAAGTCAATAGACCAGAGTTGACTGGCCAAAGGTTAGGGATAGGGTTAGGTTTTAAGGGAGTCCAGGAAGAGATTCCTAGGGAAGAGGCCAGTGCTCTTCAAATCGGGTCTGTGGCATTTCCACTAGGACAATGTACCAGTCCACAACTCCATCCTTGTCACACACTATTTGACCAAGATGGGCATCAAGACAGTTACTCAGTCCCAACCATAGTCCAGACCTTCCACCCTGTGACTTTTAGTTATTCCCTAAGCTCAGAGGCTGTCGTTATGAGATAAATGAGGAGATAAAAGAGGCTGTGACGAAGGTCATTGACACGCTCGCACAACAGATTTCCATGGGGCCTTCCAGAATTTGCTGGAACGGTACAAGAAGTGTATTGCAGCCGGAGGAGATTACTTCGAAGGGGACTAAAGTTTTATGTGTTTACTATCAACAAAAGTGCCCATATAAAAAAAAGTCTGGAAACTTAATGATCCTCGTAACTAGTTATATGACAAAGAGTGTTTCAATGTAACACAAATAATTTGCAAACATTTGTATGGTTTCAAGTTTTTCTATTTAAAACACATAATGATATGCGTTCAAGAGAGTATTTATATTCTATAATACTCGTTTGATTTTAAACATTGTTATGGTCTGAATGAACTAATAATAATAATAGTAATAATAATAATAATAATAATAAAAACCATGAAACATGAAGGTGAGAATTATACCAATTGTGATTGGTGCTTTTGGTACAGTAACTAAATAATTTTTAAATGAGCTGGAGAACTTGGAAGTTAGAGGACGAGTGGAGACCATCCAAACTACAGCATTATTGACAACCGCCAGAATACTGAGAAGAGTCCTGGAAACTTGAGGAGACTTGCTGTTGCTCAAACTCAAATGAAAGACTCTCAGCTAACGCTGATGTGAAAACCTCTGCGTAAATAATAATGATAATCCTTTGTAGACAATTAAAGCTTTGTCTAATTATTTTTAATACAAATAATTTACTATTATATAACATTAAATACTCCGATCGACAACGTACAATTTTAATATATATCTATTTTATTGGTAGCCTGAACACTAACCTGTAGTACCGCTCCAGATCTGAGTGGTCCTGGGAGTAATTGCCATGCAGTGATACACCGCATTTCTTAGAGCGCTAGATCTTGATCGTCACACCCGGATAGAGACCCAGGCCCCTTTTTTCTTGAGTGGGAGTCTTCAGCTGATACAGTCATAGTATTCTAAACCATGCTGGTGAGGTGGGCGTTCTTCAAGTCGTAAAACACAGCACTAACCATTTATTTTCGGTCGAGTGAAGGATCAATAAATATAACTCAGGGTATATATTTTCACATAGCTCTTTGAAAATGTGGAATACGAGGCTAAATTCTGCTGGAAATGACGGTATGATGTTGTAAAATTTTCTGTTCATCTCTTCAGCATCTCTCCATTTTCTGGCTTTATTCCGACAGAGACAAAACTCCCCTAACCATTCGTTCAAATTCTAACCACCCAACTGTATTTTGGTTCCATCTCTGCTTCCCAGTCTTTGACTCCTAATGTTTTGTTGTATCCATCGACTATAATGTAGGGTAGACCTTCTGCCAACAGTGACCCAAATACTCGGTTATGAAGTGGATGCTTTCCTCCTCTATTTATTCAAGTGCCCGGCTGTGTGACCGAGGGCAATGGGCAAATCACTGGACATCTCGGTATAAGTGTAAGAAATGGTTGGGGGATTTTGGGAAAGGGTCAGTCTATCAGTCAGTTCATGGCTGGACAAAAACGACCACGTTTTCATGGCTAACGCAATCATCTCAAGAACTGAACTCTTATGCAGTTTATTGTCCTACCTACGATGCTCTATTTGGTAGGTAGTTTTGTTTCTTTGCAAGAGACTCCCTCGGCGTATTCTAAACGCCATTGAGAGAGTGTTTTAAAAAGGAGTCAAAGAAATGAAATTTCAAACCAACTACAAATGACACACTGTAGATAGACATGCTGTGACTTTTTGCCAAAACCCATAACACAAAAATATACAATAGAATCATATATAATGGAATGATTTGATTTTGAGTGCAATCTGATAAAACTATGGGAGCTATTATTCATGGAGGAACCCAGTGGCATAATGTACATTTGCAGTACTATATAAATTTTTCGACCACGTTGTCACCCCGTCGTGGTAACAAGTTAACGAACTCAAAAACTCAGTTAAACTACTGAAAGGTTTATTTACTACTAGGTAGCAAGTAGTTACTGGGAGAAAGAAAGACAGTATAGAAACCAAGACGACGGCGTCGACTAGACAAAAATAAACAACATATCATCATGGAAAGGGAGAGCAGACACAGACCTTGACTTTTTTCCTGGTACTAACATGCTAATCCGCTTAGTCGAACGCCACCTACGGAGCCGCCCACTGGTAAATTTTCGTCTCCTTACATCTTTGTCCCAGGTATTCAACTGACACCTTTACCTTATCACTTCTCATCGCCGACTCCTGAAAGGAAACCTGTCATTACCTCACATCCACCTGTAGTGTCGGCAGGAGGAACATCCGCTTCCGCTTAACCTGTGCAGTGCACTCCATCTTTGAACTTCCAATCCTCCCTAGACATTTTATTTAGCAAGAGCCTCTTGGACTTCCTATTCGGAGACTAGTCTGCTTTATTTATTCATTAAATTCAATTTCAGTTTTCTATGACGCGTTCAATTTCGTTACAGCAGTGCTAGATAATGAAATCGTAGTAAGTGATTTTAACTCCAGTCACAATCTGCGTTCACTTTTTGACTAATATCCATGGGGAATGTATGAACCCCTTATCCTCCCAGCTGAGGGTTAAACATTACTACTGCTGTTCTACAAGGATGGCTAATGCATTGAGTGACTCGTGAATGTTGATATGCTGTTAACCCAAGAAACCTACTCAAACCAATCTATGATTCAAAAACTAAATTTACAAACCAATAGGGATTTTGCTAATGGAATATTGCCTGATTAAAAAGAACAATAAAAAATTAAGATTAAATTGGATGATTTCAGGAAACATGTTGAGAAAAAGAAATTAAGAAGGTATTCAGAGATTAATTATTTGTTGGATTGTTGCGGGAGGGACGTTGTGTGTGAGTGTGTGGGTGTGTGTGTGTCGACTGTCTAGTGGTTGTCAGCAAATATTTAAAAGCTCACCGGTTAACACCAGCAACAGATTGGCCAATCGGATAAGATAAAGCATGTAAGAACAATGGCAAATAAAGCCAGCAGTAGATTAGCCAATCAGAGGCCACTCAGTCATATATAAATAATGGTAAAATAACAGAGTCTAGACTTCATCATCATCATCATATCGTGCTGGCAGCACGGATATCCCTGACCCTGTCTCGCCACTCCTCCCTATCGTTCATCGCCCTAGGTAGGTCTTCAGGACAACAACCTGTATCCTCACATAGCTGCTGAATGTACGTTCATGCTGGTCGTCCTGCTTTTGCGCGGCCATGTGTGGGGATCCATAAGAGTACATCTCTTATGAGTTCATCTCTGCTTCTCCAGCAATGTCCTGCATGTCTGGTTCGCCTAACTTGAATAGTTTTCGTGATAGGGGGCAGGTGGCCGTACAGTTGGTGTCTTGTGGGGTGTTGCTGCCAGGACTTGTTCAGGATTGCACGCAGCATTCTTGTGTAATTGCCATCTAGTTTTTTCTCCAGCCGTTATAGTATTATTAGTGCATATGTTCTGTGCAAAGATTTATTTTGATTTTTGTAAAAGTTGATGTTAAAAGATACAAAAAAGCGGATATAGTCAAGGAGGTTCAACAAACAACTAAATAAATATAGTATGAAGAATATTTTCAGTGAGAGAAAAAAAGGCAATAGGTAAATAGTTTTCAGGTGTAAAATTCTTGATGTCAGATATAAATGCGAGATGAATATCCATTCATTGAGGGGATATCATGTGAATAGAGAAAAGGAGTCAGGAATTGATATTTTACTGAAATGGATATGGAATACCCACATTTTAGAAATGGATAGTTAGGTAAAAGAATCGCGTTAGTAAACACTAATTTCTGTTTTATGGACATCTCCTGAACTAATCAGGTTAAAAAACCTGCCAAGATATAACAACATTTTCAACTGTCGTTATCTGTCACACTCTTTTACTTTCGACTGCGTTGCTAAGTACCAAATAGAAATAATTGTCTTTTCTCGATTTTGAGATATATAATTTTTACAATTACAACAATGATTCAGAGAGAGAGACATCAACTAATGTTATTTTCACTAATAACGGAATGAAAGATAGTTTATCAATACATTTGATGTATGGCAGATAAGTGTAATTTTCGATTTTCATTATTTCGAGCCGTTGTTCTAATATATAAAATATCAAAAGTCAGAAAGAAGATCTTTTATCCATCCCATATTTTTACCAAATATTTCTTATGTTCACAAGTTTGCATAATCTCATTGAAAGTTTGCTGGAACGTTTACGATAACGAGCGAAGCATTTAAAAACATAGCGGAATTCATATCACTTGATGAGCTATGTTGAGAGAGACCTAAAATAATGCAGCCCCTCAACCACCGGCTGGAGATTACATAAGGTCAATTTTTAAGCTGGGTTCTGCTGGTTTAAATTCAAAGTTTTTCTTCACCTATTTTGTTGACCTTCGTATGGTTTATATTTGTCTCTGCCTCCTACCTGACAGGACTTGATACGAGGTCAAATGACCCAAAGGTCGAACTGTTGTGGGGGTTAAGAGAGGAGAAGGTCAAGCACTAGCCGAGGCTCGAGCCCTGCTGGTCTATGCTGATGATCTGCTCACTTAGAGCAATGTGAGCCAAACATGGGATCAGGACGGATGCCAGATTATAGATTAAACTGGACAACGAGGTCCAGTGGTATGAAAAGGTGTCTCAGGTGTTAATAGTGCAGCTCGCCCACCCGAATGTGGCCCACCCAAAGCTGGGTGCCTTTCAGCTGCGAGTCAGCCATTGAGTATTACCGTTCGGCACGGATGCCAGACAGGATGCAAAAAAGCCTCTGCGCGAAGCTAACCTCGCTTGAGCTTGGTATGACTATTGATCGACCGATTTTCTGATGCTCTCGTTTTTTAAAATTCAAACATTGTTCAATGTTTGATGACGAAGAATTACCAAAAGATTACATGCAAATTACCGGAAGTATGGAAGGCTAAAGTACACATTCTACCTAAATATTTGCAATAGCTGGAGGGGTAATAGTTGGATTCGTAACTTTCCTTAGGTCATTAGAGTTATGTAAAATGCAGACAGCTTCATCTCAAAGTGGAAATTGAGTTGGCCATTTTGTAACTTACTGACTTATGCGCCTGTGCCTTAAGGTAAAGAAAAAGACGACGGAAATGCCATGTGAATTATGAAGGAAGAGTGCGTAGGCGTCAGAAAAATAAACAACAACAGAAGTTTTCGGTACCGTGTGTCACCAGTCAGCAGCGTCTGAGGTAAGCAGTGAGCAGTGGGGTCAGACAGTGCCGGGAAGCGAATAGTCTAAATATACAAGACTCGCTTATCGCAGAAGAGACTATGATACCAGAACGAAGAAGAAACAAAGGTGATTAAAGGTTTTAGATCAACCGGTACAAGTCTCGTAAAAGTTGCACGAAAAAGGAAAGGAAGCTTTTGGTCGGCCCAGTACCAGGCTCGTGGAGATAGAGTGAAGAACTTAGACTCACTGGAGATGCCGTATCGCTCTCTCTCTCTCTCTCTCTCTCTCTCTATCTATCTCTTTCTCTCTCTCTGTCTCTGTCTGTCTGTCTGTCTCTTTCTCTCTCTCTGTCAGTCTGTCTGTCTGTCCCTATCTATATGTATATCTTAGCAGTTCTTGACTCTCTCCTTGCCAACGATTTGGTTCCTTTCGTAAGAATTAACAAGAGAGATTATATTCTTATACAGCTTGTGTTATCATTTCTTTTTCTGGGTATATAACTATATCCGTTACTCTAAAAATGTCTCCTTTCGTTATCATAGGTAAACATGAATCATGAAAATATCTGTTTTGCATGGACGGTGCTCAAGGGTTAAGGTAGATGCAGCCTAATCATATCAGGATTTATTGGATTAAGATATAGTATACCTGAATGAGTTCCCGTTGTAGCAGATGTGATTTCGAACCCTCTTTCGAAATGAAATCTTTCTTAGCAAATTTCAGAGATGATATAACGGCTATGGACTAAATAGGAAAAGGAAATTGTAACATCAAAGCAACAAATATACCAGTCAAGATATATGTAATGGTGATTATATTTTTTAACCAGAAGCTGAAAATGCAATAAAGATTATTCTCAATGTACTTTATACTCCTTTGGTTGAAAAATACAAGGTACATCCAATATATGATTGGATCGATTTGTAAGTATATTCGGTAGATATTTACAAAACTTGGAATAATATGATTTCATCTATGCATTCCCATTTTTTATCTTTGGTTGTTTTACTTGAAATATTGGATTATGCCAAGAATAGAAATGTCGAGACGAAAAAAAAAAAATGAAACGATTAACTAAAAAAAGAGCATGAAAAAGGTTCTTTTTAAAAATAACTGTTAAAGATCTTGTCTAAAATTGGGCTATAGTCTTTCTGTACTTTAGATTATAATCAGACTAGAGATTTCCCGTCCTAACTGAAAATGACGATATCTTTGATCAATTGTGACATTGTTCCTCCAATTTAGAAACAAGCAAAGACACACACACACACACACGCACACACACACACACACACATATATATATATATATATATATATATATATATATATATATATATATATATATTTCATTTAAAAACTGTAAGCCTATTTATATGTATATATATGCAATATCATACATTCTTAGAAAAGGACCATTTTTTCAGTCACTTCTCTGACAGAAGCAAGTGATAACGAGGAACAGATTAAGGTAGTTGGTGATAAAAGAAGAAAAAAAAAAGAAGAAAAATAAATTTTTAAAAAGTTACCAAGCGGGATTAACGATTTTTTTTTTTTTGTTTTCTCTTGGAATAATTTCGGTTTGGTTTCCGTGTAATTAGTAGGGTTGAACAAACGAGTTTTCTTTCTACTTAGTCATCAATTACCTGAGTTTACTCCGCATTATTGTATGTTTCTGTCACGGAGTTCTCTGACGATACGTGACCGAAAAAAAATTTTTGAACTTTTCAAGCCATTCTGAAATTTTGTTCGTATACTAGAATATATACATATATATATATATATATATAATATTGACATAAACTTAACGAATCTTAATAACAGTAAATTTCTAACCAATGTGATCGTCCATGTACTTTTATAATCTCACTGATTAGATACCAATGGATATTGAGTTTGATCCTCATGAATTTTTACAAAGATCCAATATTGTGCAAAATCTTAGCTGTTCTTTAGTTTATTTGCACACATTATGTGATGTAATGGTTTGAAAATAGGTTAGTGAGTTGCCATCCTGAAGTAAGTGAGTCTGAATGTCTTTCTGTATCTCATAATATCTAGCCTTGGTACAAGCTAAGCTAAGCATATTAAATCATTGACCTATGAGTTTACCTTCACTTAATACCTTGCATTCCACCTTTATGATACATATTGTTGTAATATTTAACAAGATAGTCTTTTAGATCAGTTAATTTTGAGTAGTGTGTTCGATCCAGCATAGTGAGAATTCCAAAGCTTATTCATTGTTAGTTTTAATAGGTTATCTGAGCAGTGCATGATAGTTTACCACAATGACTTACGGGTCTGTTTGGTGACAAAGTTACCCATTTGAAAAGAAAATGGACACAGGAAAATATTCAATAAAATGTAATGAGTTGAAATAGTCATACTGAAATTAAATGGTAAACAATATAAGATGAAAAACTCTGAAAGTAACAAATATTCGTGTTTTAATAAGCAAGGTAAAGACCCACCCATCAAGAAAACTATCCAAGTTGGATGAACCAGACTTGCGGGGCACTGCTGGAGAAGTAGGGACTAACTCATAAGTGAATAGCTCCTGTAGACCTCTTCATATGGACGAACAAAGGCACAACGACCTACTAGGACCTACATGCAAAGCTCTGTGCAAATTCAGGATGTAGCACTGAATATCTGCCAGAACGATATAGAAGGTTGGTGAGAAAAGATCCGGGATATCTGTGTTAATGGCGCGACATAATGATTGTGATGATGATGCTACTGAGTCTCAGCGAAAATTCCTGGATAGAAAGACAAGATGTTAAGGCGAAGATGAGCTAATAGGAAAGGGAAGAAAAAAGTCAGGAAAAAAAATCTCATTTCATCATTACGTTACAAACTCCTTTCGAGCCGGTCTTAAAAACTGGGAGTCGTGATGTAATATATTTGATTTATTTAACTGACCTCCATCACTATCAGTATGAGACACATGATAGCCAGCACAGATAAAGACACATGCATGTCTATCACTAAAAATCCTTAGTCTCTTCAGCATTAGCATAACGGGGTGCCTCATGTGCCCAGCTATAAACTCAGCCCTATCAAGTAGGTATTACCTTGGAGAAGGGAAGAGTTCGTCGGAACTAGACAAATCGCTTAATATCGCTCACCCAAACCGAACCCCTGCGAGAGTGTTGCGTAGCCTATTTCAGTCAAGGGAGGAATTGATGAATTGTACAATACCTATGAAATAGTGGGGGCGGTTTAGTTCTCTACGTAATTTAGGTGGATTCTTATCCTGAAACGATGTTTTGTACTTTTGAAATCGGATATGTAAGGGAATTTGCAATATTGTGGAAATATCGACAGGAATTCAGGATTCTTACTTAGAAAAGGATGGAAAGAGGAAGTAATTTTCATTGCTGAAAAGATGCTTATTAAAAAGTACTCACATCAGGTTTCATCTGAGACAAAGAAGAAAAAAATGATGACTTCGCAAATATAAAAATTCTAATTAATTCAAATTGTAGTTCCGTAAGAGTTTAACGCAGACATATACGTAATTGGTATTTGTTGTAACCTAACATAATTCTACTAAATGAGTATGACCAAAATGGAGGTTGTAAATGAAATGAAAATCTCTATAACATTAACAAAATACGATATTTGACAGCGGTGATTACTGTGTCAGCATATTTCCTTCTCCTCACAACTGTGTCAAACGTATTTACGAGGAATGGGACATACCCAATTCAGAGATAAGGCATATAATAGTATTTTTAAATTGCTTCTAGTTTTAAGTAAAATATTTTTAGTTTGAGTGTTGAGTTGTGATAATCGAGTCGTTAAGCAGAATACGTGAAGAAAACTTTTAACATATTGACCCCGGCCAAACTGTCAAATTAGGAAATGCACCTGTGTAAATAATAAGTGCATCCGGTCGAGAAATATCAGGATATAACCTTGACCGTGGCTGGGTTGAAGAGCGATTTGTGACGCCCACAAGAAGCAGATGTACAGAAGTTCAATCAGTTGGGGAAAAGATGCAGTAGAGAAAACCAGCACCCAGCAGAGGGGGACCTCAGGCCCCTGATTGACCAGTTGCAGTTAGAGAAAAGATGCTGGAATGAAGAACATGTCCCAGAGAGGCTGAGCCCCCAGGCCCCTGGTTGAGCAGCCCATGAGAACAGGAAAGAAACGATGTTATGGCCATAAGAGTGGGGGTCAATGTTACAGTTCTGTTCAGCCTTCAACTCACCTCACACAGTAAAACCTTTAGTAACCTTTTCGAACCCTTTCAAGTAAAGTGAGAGGTATATTTTTCTGCATGTATATGTGTATGTATAGTGTTCATGCCTTTACAACAAACTCGCATGCCCGTTATCCATCACGTTATTTATTTACGGCTGCATCTACCTCTTTAATTTGTTTACACTGAAAGAACCGATTAATATCGTACTTTAGTCCAAAGACGAGCAATAAAACGTTCTCCTTTATATACGAAAGACTAGTTGTTTGTTTGTTTTCGTCACATTTTATGAAAAAAGTCATCAAATTGATCACCAAGATTTTCGTTTGTTTGTTTGTTTGTTTCGTTGGTTGCGTTTTATATCGTATCAAACTTTGTAGATTATCTAATGTCAAATCAATTTTTATACAAAGGAACAGTTCTATTTCAAACAATTCAGTTTAGCGCAAGTAAATGTTTAATTTTTAAAAGCATTTCTATTTCAAGCTGTTCAGTTTTGTCAAACTATTCGGTTTGTTATTAGTATAGTTTTTGCTTACCCACAATTAAACGTTCAAACAGTTCTATTTAAAACAATTCAGTTTAACATAAGTAAATGTTTAATTATTAAAAGCATTACTGGTTCAAGCTGTTCAGTTTTGTCAAACAATTCGGTTTATTTTGGTGTAGTAGCTATCGAAAAGGGAGCCTTCGGGTCACCCTCGACTATGGTCGCTAACTTTACTTTACTTACTTATTGGTATAGTTTTTGCTTACCCACAGTTAAATATAAAAACAGTTCTATTTCAAACAATTTGGTTTAGCCTAAGTATAGTTTCAATAATATTAACATTTCTATTTTATACCATCCAGGGTAGGATAAATATGCTGTTTAGTACAAGGTGACCAATAGATAGGAACCTATCAGATACTACCTCTTTGGACCAGAGTGTACCTCGGCGCGATGACAATGAAAGGGTTCTACACATTCCCGAAAGCACCATCAGATTATTAATGCCATATCCAGTACACTCTTGTTGGGAGAGGAGTCTTACCCCTCTGTAGATATGCAATCGGTATTTTCAACAATCCTACCCGACTGGGCAACAAGATTTTTGCGTCGCTATGAAGCCTTTCGACGAAAAACAACCTATTTACTATGTACTAATAGTTTGGTTTAGTTTTATGGCATATCAACCGTTGGAGGTCATTTAATGTCGAATCCATTTTTATATGTATAGACAGTTCTATTTCAATCAATACAATTTAGCATAAGTACACAATTCAAATACCAAAAACAGTTTTATTTCTAGTAATTCAGTTAAGCTGTTGGTTTATTCTATACCCCCAGCCGACCATGTATTTACAGTGTATTCGACCCATTTTATCCAAAACGAGCAGAAAGTGATAAAAATCAGTATTTAAGCCGAGTAAAGCTTATTTAGGTTCAGAATCTTCTTTCTCCTAGACTGGTTATCTAATCAAGTTTTAAAAAAAATCATTTATTTCAAGCCTTTTCCAATGGCATTAGCACAAAGTGAATCGCAAACAGCTTCTTCCAGGATTCGCACTCACGTTACTGATTACATTTTTTACGATGATAACCGTCATACTAGAAACCCCTCCCCGATGTTTTAAGCGACGAACATCTGGTTTGAATTGAGAGTTTAATTTTTCCAAGGTTATTTGCCTAGTCATGATTAAAGAAATCAGGCTGCTGTATTGGTTACCTATAACTGGGGATAGAATCGATGGATACATGCCTTTCCGAAAGGCATTTATCATCATCATCATCATCATCATGTCGTGCCGCTAGCACGGATATCCCTGACCCTCTCTCGCCACTTTTCCTTATTGTTCATCGCCTCTGGCAGGTCTTCAGGCCTACATTCCGTATCCTCACAGGGCTGCTGTATGTATGTTCTAGCTGGTCGTCCTGCTTTTGCTTGGCCATATGTGGGGGTCCATAGGAGTAAATCACTTATGAAAATGGTGAAAGAACCATCCACATTTTTTTTACGTACACATGGGAAGCAGCATGATGGTATGCGATTAAACCCTCTGACGACCAAACGTAATGCCTTACCCGGTCCTGGACGTGTGAGACATGCAGCTTGAAGGTCAGAATCGTCAGTTCGATCGGGTAATTACTGCTGCTCATCTATAAGAGTGGCTTTTATAGATGAGAAATAAAAACAGCCATCGAAAGATAACCAAGAAAGGCATAGGTACCAAGCAAAACACAAAGATCCTTGTGAAGGATTTGAACTCTGACTCTGCTCGTGTTGGAGGCGTTAGCCAAATACGTATTTTAGGGCAATGGGGAAAATGCAGAATGTTGATGTCTGCATCGCTGGAAATAAGCTATGGGTGACCTCTACCTTCCAGTCAAACACGTAGGAAGATTACGTCAAAATATGACACTAGATTACAAAGGATTTGCTTCCACATAGGAAGAATAATAGCAAGACATATTTTTAGATCTTTTTCTTTTTTTCATTTTCTTGATAATCTTATTTTCTGGACACCTTGGCATTATCTATCAAAGACAATGTCTGTCACAGACAATATCTGCTCTATCTCTTTTTGTGTCAATTGTGGCACGAGAAAATATGACACACCACAGGTAGATAAAGACTTTTCTGTTTTGTCTGATCCAAATAGTTAGAGCGTGCGTGTCATGATAGTAAGTGCATAAAAAGAACGCAAAGCTAAGTGCAAACATCAGTCCATAAAATTCAAAAAGACATTTTCAAATTAGTATTTCTTCTATCACGTATATTTCCGCAAGATGTTACAATCTCTGTTCTCATTATACTTCCTATAGAACCTTTGCAAAAAACATATCATTTTTTAAAGAAATTTCATTACTGAATCTATCTATCTATCTATCTATCTGTGTGTATGTGTGTGTGTGATGAAACATGTTTAAAAGAGAAAATACTGTCAACACGTGTGCTTCGAGTGTAAATGAGAATATATCAAATGTCTATAAACAGTAAAGTTTGTACATAAATTCTCTGTAAGGGGTTTGTAATTTATTCGAATTTAAAAAAGATAATATCTCGAAGGCATCTTTCTCTCACCTTTGAATACTTTGATGCTATTTTAACTTTGAATCGTACGTGAGTATTGTTTCTTTTGTGCATAACATAAACACACACACGCACGCACGCACACACACACACGCTCACACACACACATACGAAAATATTGTATACATAAAGCGTTTCCTCATTTCCAAACGTAAGCGGCAGATATTTCTGGACAAATATATGACAACGGTAATAGATGATAATTTCCAAGCATTATTATCCGGAATTTTTAGTTTTAAATTGATTTCCAACACAAGACCATTTCCAAAAGAATAAAAATGATTCTAATTTTTCGAATATTATTTTAAAACATGTAAGTGTTACGTACTTTCAAAGAATTTTTTACATATATTTTATGAGAAGGGTAATTATATTAAATAAAAATTGTTTCATAATTTAGTTTAAAAAAATGAAATATCTTATAAAATAGAAACAGTCGTCGAGACAAGAAAAGATCGACCAATTAATTTGGTCACAATAATTATGTGAATATTAAAAAATATTGATTTTTATGACCAAATATAAAAAATATTCGAACTGATATAACGGCCGACAGTAAGGTTTTTATCTAGGCATTTTCCAATTAGCCTCTTGAAAATGATTGGAAATTCTCTCGTATAAGATTACGCAGGATGTTTTCATGGTTTAACGGCTATAGTCGTACAGAACGGACAAGGTAATTCGAGATCACATCCTCAACGAGGCTGATTAAAAAGTGCTAATACCTTTGGAAAAGGCATGAATCCATCTATTCTTCCTTCAGGTTCAAATAAATAGTTGCACAAACAGATTTTTTTTTAGAAAACTCTGATTATATGACTGTAAAACTCAATTTGAAAATTAACTTTGAGGCGAATCCTGCTAATGTAGATGGCTTAGTTAAGTACATATAATTAGGGATCATGTTTTTTTAACTGATATCAGTACAAAATAACTGAAAACATGATGCTATTCAGTAAAAGCAAGCAACCAAATATCCACAAGTTATAGATCCCTGGTCTTACAACCTGCACAGTTTTCGCTTCTTTAGGACCGGTACGAGCCTAACGACTTTCTGGGTAGATCTCAGACTGAGTCTCCCTTGCCAGCATATAAACCTGTATTTATGTCCTCGGGATTTCAAGTACACTTTATTTTGTTCATTTTGCAATGTTCTGAGTGCTTTCGACGATGCATGCAGTTCTTCCATCAGGGCCGGATAATATCGGGATCGTATGTGAGTCAGTATATTAGACACCAACATCTGGATGTTCCTGACCACATTTGTACTCAACGACAATGAGTCCTTAGATTAATGTTTAAGACATAAAGAACCACAGCTGAACAATGAAACTGGTTCACTTGCTTCATCTTTCGCTTGCCAATGACTGTCAGTGGGAATGAAGTCTTCGACTACATTATCTTCAGTGAGATAAGACCCCCAAACTATAAAAAAGGGATTACTGGAATGGCACTGACCTGTTTCAGCCCCCTATTCTTGTCTGGAGAGTGTGGAGACATTCCTTTATTGCCAGACTCAGAATGGCACCACCTTTTAAAGCTGATCCAGTTGGCTGTGGAAGCAGAATACACTGACTGCATCTCTGCAGAAGTGTAAGGCTCCCCCAACAAGTGTCCAGTGACCCAGTCAGTTGGAGCTGTAGAAAACGTATACTGCATCTCTGCAGAAGTGTAAGACTCCCCCAACGAGTGTCGTGTGGCCCAGTCAGCTGGAGCTGTAGAAAACGCACACTGCATTTCTGTAGAGGAGTAAGAACCCACCCCCAATGAGAGTCCTGCATATGACACTAAATAATCTGATGGTAAAGCTCAAGTAATGCCGTAGTTTGGGGAACGCAGAGTACCCTTTCATTGCCATCACTCCCAGGTCCACTCAGGCCCAAATTTTTGCACCTGATCGAGTCCTATATATCGATCAAATACAACTGTTTGAAATTTAAACTGAATGTAAATAAATTACCAATGCTAAATTAAAGTTTTAGAAATAGAAACATTTATTTATTTAATTGAGTGTAAATAAATAACTGATATCTAATTGAATTCCGGAGGTGCCCGTGGTGTAATGGTTATCGTCGTAGGAAATGGACACAGCGATACGAGTTCAAACCTGGACGAGGCTGACTGCATTTCATATTGCACTACTAACCTTGGGAAAGGTATGAATCCAATTATTCTCCCTCCAGCTATGGGTAAATTGTAGGGCAGACTTGGTTCTTCAACCTTGGTGAGGCAACTAGTCTAAGAGAAGGAAAATTCTGAATTCAAACCTGTTAAACTCCGCTTAAAAAATGACCTAGTGTCATATCCTGCCAGACCGAAGGGGTTGGTAAATGTGGATATCTAATTGATTTATTAGTTATACATAGCAATACTTGGAACCACTTAACTTTGTTGGCTTAAGCCATATTGAATTGTTTCAAATAGAACTGTTTGATACTTTAACTAAGGGTAAACAAATGACTGATATTTAATAGAATTGTGGGTGTTGAATAGCAATACTTGAGAGCATTTGATTGTGTACAAGCAAATAATTAATACTAAATAGAATTATTCGCAGTCGATAGAAATAAGTGTAACCATTAACTATGTGCAAAAAATGAACTCAGTCTCCTTTAAAGATGTCATCTACAAAATGGTTTCAAGAATCTTATAGCTAATTTACATGTATAAAAATGACTTGGCATTAAATAACCTACAATGGTCGATATGACATAAAACCAACAAATCAACCAACCTGGTAGAGCCAAATCTTTGGTTAAAGTACATCAATTTAGGATTGTTTTACGACATAGGAAATCACCGGCAAATGTTGATATGTCATTCAAACGAATAACCTTTGTGCAAAACGCTTGTTTGCTCCAAAAGTCCTCATAAAGAAAATCACTTGTATAATCCGTCTACCGGTTCACATTTAATGAGCTGCTGGACAGTAAAAGACGATGCGCGGCTGGGGAAGCTATTTTGTTTCGGGCAATGCAGATGTGCATTTTTCTATGGAGAAGCACAAGTGTTCTTTGTTTTTAAGAAATTATTTTTCTTTTTAGCGGGAAGAGGAGTTGATTTTGTTGAATTGTTGAACATTATGTTAATAAAATCGAAATAAACTTTTATTCATTTAGTGAAAGTAATTTTTGAAAATTCATTCAAAGATATTCCTTACCTTTTCTCGGGCTTAGTTGGCTTGGACTAGAGGAGACAGCAACTATATCTCGGCAGAGAGGTAAGACTCCCGTTACGTGTGTCCTGGATATGACTCTAAACAATTTGCTGGGGAATTCCAGTTATACTTGAGATAACGGGGAATGCAGAGTAGACCTTTATTACCCTCTTTTCCAAGCCCACTCTAGCCCGGAGTGGTAACATCTGATGTTTAAAGTGGATTTAGCATTAAATAACCTACAATGGTTGATATGCCATAAAACCAAACCCAACCCAACCAAACCAAATGAAACCAAACCATTCCTTTTTTCTGATTACCATTTATCAAAAGGATTGATTGCCTTCCTTTACGCTCGTGCAAGTGTGTACATGCATGTGAGTATATAAGTGTTTGTGTCTACCCTAGTGTGTGTGTCTCGAGATGTGTGCGAGAGTTTGTTAACGCAACATTTTTAACAAGGTCAATCTTTAGGAGATTTCCTTAGCCAAAACAGTTTGCCGCCAATTTGGGAGACGAGGAAATTAATTTTACTTCATTAATAAAAGACAATATAGATATTTAATTAGAATATCTTGGAGATCTTGAACAATTAAAAAATAGATAGATAGATTGATAGATAGATAAAAACTAAGAGTCTTTATAGAATAACTAATTTAAATGATACAAACATATATATATATATATATATATATATATATATATATATATATTTATTTATTTAATTCAAAAATAGATCCACAAAGACATTTATATGATTTAAAAATCATTTATTTTGTTCTTTAGTACATTTTTAGTTTTTAGCTTTCTTCATAGAACCTTTAATGTCTTTTTAGGTGTGGTGTTCATTTTACATACAGGTCACTGCCTCGAAGGGCTGATTGTTTCTTTTAATTTCGAGACAGATAGGGATTAGTTCTCTCTTTCTCTTTTTTCCTCTCATTCTCTGTATCGGAGTGTTTTTCCTATTCTCCTGAGAGCGTTTTTTTTTAATTTATTTCCCCAATTAGTCTTTGAGATTTTAACTGTTATCAAGTTGTTTTGTTCTTCAGGCTTGGTGAGGCAACTAGTCCAAGAGAAGGAAAATTCTGAATTCAAACCTGTTCTCTTAAAAAATGACCTTGTGTCATATCCTGCCACGGCAGGGGGGTTGGTAAATATGGATATCTAATTGATTTATTAGTTATACATCGCAGTACTTGGAACCATTTAACTTTGATGGCTTAAGACATTTTTTTTTTTAATCTGAGAATTAATTTTTATTTATTTATTGTAGTTTTTTGTGTTGTTTTTTTTTAATCTGAGAATTAATTTTTATTTATTTATTGGTAGTTTTTTGTGTTGTTTCTTCTTTCACTACGTTTCGGCCAAATTCCCTCTGGCCTTCTTTTCTTCTACCGCGACCTCGGATAGGAATGCTGAGTCTTGTAACCGTATCCCCAGTAATTACTGCCTTCCATTGTTGTTGTCTATCGCACCACGTCTTTGTGACCAAGTATACCTCTGGCCGACTTGGGTAGGATTTGAAACCGCTATCTTCTGACAATGCTCACCTGGAACCGAAGAGACTCACCGCCTCTATCCGCTGCGCCACGGGCCCCGAAGGGCGGTCAAGGATGGATTTTTTGGTCTCATAAATCCTTATCTGGTCTTCCAGAATCGGGTCCGTACCGAATTTTTGTATATTGTCCTTAATTGGAATCATTTTTGAGATGAGGCTTTTTTTTTATTTTTTTTATTTTATTTTTTTTAATCTGAGAATTAATTTTTATTTATTTATTGCGGACTTTTCCCCTTCATCTTGGTAGTTTTTTGTGTTGTTTCTTCTTTCACTACGTTTCGGCCAAATTCCCTCCGGCCTTCTTCAGGTGATTTTACCGCGACCTCGGATAGGAATGCCGAGTCTTGTAACCGTATCCCCAGTAATTACTGCCTTCCATAGTTGTTGTCTATCGCACCACGTTTTTGAGACCAAGTATACCTCTGGCCGACTTGGGTAGGATTTGAAACCGCTTTCTTCGGACAATGCTTCACAAAAACGTGGTGCGATAGACAACAACTATGGAAGGCGGCTTAAGCCATATTGAATTGTTTCAAATAGAACCGTTTGATCCTTTAACTAAGTGTAAACAAATGACTGATATTTAATAGAATTGTGAGTGCTGAGAGCATTTGATTGTGTACAAACAAATGATTAACCCTAAATAGAATTATTCGCAGTCGATAGAAACAAGTGTAACCATTAACTATGCGCAAAAAATAAACACAGTCTCCTTTAAAGATGTCATCTACAAAATGATTTCAGGAATCTTATATTTAATTTACATGTATAAAAATGACTTGGCATTAAATAAGATCCAATGATTGTTTCTTTTAATTTCGAGATAGATTACGGATAGGGATTGGTTCTCTCTTTCTCTTTTTTCTCTCTTTCTCTTTTTTCTCTCTTTCTCTGTCTCGGAGTGTTTTTCCTGTTCTCTTGTGAGCGTTTTTTAAAAATTTATTTCACACTTAGTCTTTGATATTTTAATTGTTATAAAGTTGTGTAATATAATGGCCGAGGGATTTCGTTTTATATATCTTGCCTTTGGTTTTAGTTAGGCTGAGAACCTTTCGGCTCAGCACATGTGTTAGTTTGGTGTAAACTTGATCGCAGGTGTTTACGCGCGCGGGGGAGGATGTGTCGTTCACAGATGTCAAAATGAAAATCCCATGACCAGGGGATGTGATTGGCGTCATGCACCAGAAGCGTGCGCGGATGATTAGGCGGGATTGTGCATAATTACACAGTTTAGTTCTATTTGACCGATTGATAGGACCCTATCAGATGCAACAAATCCAGAGCATAGTGGACCTGGGAGCGATGGCAATAAAGAGGTGCACAGCATTCCCCAAAGTTCCAGCATTACTGTAGTCTCACTATCATATTGTTTAGTTTCATATTTAGAGTACTCGTATGTGCCTTGGTTGGTTGGTTGGATTTTATGGCATATCAACCTTTATTGGTTATTTAACGCCTAATCAGTTTTTATGAAAATAGTTCTATTTTAATCAATTCAGTTTAGAATGAGTACACAGTTTAATTGTCAAAGAAACTTTCTATTTCAAGCTATTCGATTGAGACAAACAGTTCTAATTCAAATAAATCAGTTCAGCATGTCAAAACAGTTCTATTACAAGCAATTCAGATTAGCATAAGTACACAGTTTAATTGTCAAAAATATTTCAATTTTAAGCTATCCAGTTTATCAAGCAGTTCTAATTCAGTCAATTCAATTTAGTAGAAGTATAGATTTTGTTAACACACAGTTAAACGTCGAAACAGTTCTATATTAAATAATTCAGTACGCAGTTTAATTGCCAAAAACTATTCCCACAATTCAGTTTAGCATAAATACACTGTTTAGTTCTATTTAATCCATATATAGGGCACTATCAGGTGTTACTATTTCGGGCCTGAGTGGACCAGGGAGCAATGGCAATGAAAGGGTGCTTTGCATTCCCCAAACCTCCAGAATTACCACAACCTCACAATCAGATTGTTTAGTGTCATACCCATGACACTTTTTGGAGAGTTGTTACCCCTCTGCAGAATTGCAGTGTATTCTACAGCCCCATCCATCTGGGCAATCATATGTGCCCCGAGTAATGTAATGGTTAACGAGTTTGACTTGCAAACCTGCAAGAACGAGTTCAAGTTCCATTGGATGCCCTTTTCATTTGGGCTTACGCTACATATAAGAAAAAGCTTAGTTAATTTCTATTCAGGACACTCGTTGTGGGAGTCTAGCCTTCAGCAAAGATGCAGTCGGGTAATTCTGTAGCCCAATCGACTGGGGTAGTGTGCATGTGTGTGTGTGTGTACTGGGAATACTTCATTTTGTAAATAACCTTTTATTACAGCTAATGATTAAGTAAATTTGTAATTTTTTCTAAAAAAAATACTTGCTTTATCAAAGTTAAAGAAAATCAGCCAACTTGACTATTAACCTTTTGCTTAAGAAAGAAGAGATAAATTCATGTCTTTCTCAAATTAAAAGGTAAGCAGCCTAGTCCTGGATTTGAACTTGGTAGCCCGAATCCATTTCTTACGAAAACAATCGTTAAACTAGGCATTAGTCACTCGTACGTAATTTGGAAGAGAATTTGCATTAATTAACAAACCTAGCAAAACGTCAAGCAGATTTATATCATTAACCGTTCATACTGCAGAATACAAAAAGGGGAAAGAAAGTAAAGATGAGAAAAAAAAAAAAGAACAAGCTAAAAAAACCCAAAAAAACCCCAGAAGTGATTATGAAATCTAATGACGATGAGTGCCGCCATTTTAGATTGAAGATTATAGCAGAAACCATACTGAAGAGATGGTTAATGTCCATCTGATTAGAAAATATAGCTGTGAATAGAAATACCAAATGAACTACCCGTCTCCTTTTTATACTCGACAAACTGACGGAGCAAGAAAAATTAACTGTGGAAGCAACGTGACAAAAATGAAGCAATGAAAATAATGTTGTAACATTTGTGAAGGACTTAGTGAATTCAAGAATATTCACATATTTATAATAGCAAAAATCATTCATCAACCGGTCTGTGGGGCTTTGATAAAACCTACGATAACGTGATATGCAGGTAATTGCTATAAAATATAACTGAGCGAGTAAATCCCGTTTCAGAGATCAAGGGATTGTGGAGTACACATCATTGTTATTATCCCTATACACCCTCTCATCTGCCATAAAAGCAAACCAAACCAAACATTATCATAATGATAATGTTTGGTTTGCTTTGCTTTTATGGCATATCATCTATTGTAGTTTATTTAATGATTAATCTTGTGTGTAAATACACGAGGAGTATACGATAAGTTTCCAGACTTTTTCGTATAGGCATTTAACATTGCAGTAGACCCTTGAAAATTCAGTATATTATTGCTATACATATTATAATATGAATGACCAATTTTTATGATTTCAGGTTTAAATGAACAGCTACAGCAGGAATTGGAATACACTCTACTAAAACATGATTGCCGCAGCTGGTGAATTTCAAAAATGCAATCTGACACGTTAGAAGAACGATATGCATTAAAATTCTGTTTTAAACTTGGAGAAAATGTCATAGAAACGTATGGAATACTTCAGACTACTTTTAGAGCATCTTGCATGAATCGAGCATCAGTTTTTGAGTGGCATAAGAAATTCAAGGAAGGCAGGGAGTCTGTGAGGGATGATGAGAGGCATGGGAGAAGTAAGGAATTCAATACACTAGAGTTGATTGGCCAAATTGTTAGGGTTGGGGTTAGGGTAACAATGTTGAGGTTTTAAGGGAGTTTGGGAAGAGATTCCGTCGGAAGAGGCCAGCACTCTTCAAATCGGGTCAGTGGCATTTCCACCAGGACAATACACCAGTTCACAACTCCATCCTTGTCTCCGACTATTTGACTAAGATCGGCATCAAGACAGTTCCTCAGCCCTCCTATAGTCCAGACCTTACTCCCTGTGACTTTTGGTTATTCCCTAAGCTCAGAGGCTGTCGTTATGCGACAATTGAGGAGATGAAAGAGGCTGTGACGAAGGTCATTGACAGGCTAACACCAGAGGACGTCCATAGGGCCTTCCAGAAGTTGTTGGAACGGTACAACAAGTGCATTGCAGCCGGAGGTGATTACTTTGAATGGGACTAGAGTGTCATGTATGTACTATCAATAAAAGTGCCCACACGAAAAAAAGTCTAGAAACTTATCGTATGCACCTCGTATATTAGATATAAATGATTTGTAAACACACCTTGTTTTTAAATGAACCACAGTTAAATAGTTCATAGTATTGTTATATATCACTAACGAGAAAATTGAACATTTGTCTTTTTTTTGGCACATAGTTAAATGATCTAAGAGTTCTATTAAACAAATCAATTAAGCATGTCATTTATTTGCACTCAGTTTTCATGTCAAAGAGTTGCATTTGAGCCATTGATAGGGCCCAATAAGGTGCTATCACTCTGGGCCAGAGTGGATATGGAAGCGATGGCAATTAACAGGTATTCTGCATTTTTCAAAGCTTCATCATTACTGAAGCCTCAACGTTAGATTGTTTAGTGTAATAATCAGGACGCTCTCTGAGGTTGG
The DNA here is from genome assembly GCA_963585895.1 of Sepioteuthis lessoniana. NCBI lineage: Eukaryota > Metazoa > Mollusca > Cephalopoda > Myopsida > Loliginidae > Sepioteuthis > Sepioteuthis lessoniana. Next base: position 25,299,926 of record OY757930.1, on the reverse strand, counting down.
TCTAACCCTTCTGCAGAGATGCAGTCGGTGTATTCTCCAGCCCAAGCCAACTGGGCCATCGTATCCCGGAGACTCCTTAGGGTGTGAGGTCTTACCCCTCTGCAGAGATGCAGTCGGTGTATTCTTCAGCCCCAGAAGAATTGTACATGTTAAGGATCCTCCGTATAAGTCTGTTAAAATTGGTCTTAACCAATCAACGAAAAAAAATTTAAGAAACAAGTAAAAAATTTAAATAGGAATTGGCAATAAATGAAAGTTCATAATCTCTTGATATGTAATATCTGCCGATGGATTGAAACGCTGTAACATCAGGCAATCAATCAATCGAGCTAGATATATCCTTTTTTGTACTCGTCTTCATCTAACTCCTGCTTGGTGAATATATGATTGTACATGTTTGGTGCTGTTCAATCTGGTTTATTTGTTTAATGGCATATCAACCTTCGTGGGTTATTTAATGGCAAATGCATTCTTGGTGCATACTTTCTTAACATTCAGCATTAAAAGGCATGGATCGTGAGTAAACGGAGCAATCCAGGAAAAGAAATAGTGCCCTCTCGTACATGTCAGTGTGATAGCTATTGAAAATGGAGCCTTCGAGTGTCTTCGACTACGGTCGGTTAACTTAAGGATCATGTTCGTAGAAGAATAAGAGAGGTACAATTTAACTAACAGCCGGGGTATTTTTTTTACCTTTCTCAATGGTATAAGTCTGAATGTGAACGTAAGAGCTCAACAGGAATTCGAACTCACTTGATACGATGCTCCGGTTCAACACGTAAGTTATGGTGACTCTGTCGATAGCGTTTTAGCTTCAAACGTAATATTTCCTTCCTTTTCATTAGAATAAACGTTTGAATGCCTGTGTTTGTTTGATTAGCCGTAGTTAATGGTGTTTGAGGCGTTTTTAGCGCAATACTCATGACGTGAAATCGTTGACCCGAGTTCAAAACCCGGACGAAGTTATTTGCGTTTCACTCTGCATTTATATCCTCGAGAAAGCATGAACCTATCTTTTCTTCTTTTAATTATGGGTAAATAGTGTGACATACTGTGTTAGTTTGCTGTTAATTTTGAAACTAATCGTGGAGACGGAAAATTCGAGTTTCAAACCAGCTCTTTTCAGCTTAAAAATTCAAATTGTATCAAATGTTGTATGTGATGGATGGGTTTCCTTAAATGCATACTGATGTTTAAAAACAGCTAAAGTAACAATCTATTTTTTAAATTAATAAATCAATATATAGCCTGTATGTTAATGACTAAGACCCTCAGTAAATTCCTCGCACCACGTGCTGCCGACCAGGTACCTCTAACCTGTGGAATTTCCTACCTATATAGTCAGCATCGCTCTGGCACTGAAACTAATAGACAATCAGGATTTGTTGCAATAGAGTTAGCACACCCTTTCGATAAGAAAAAAAAAGGCAGATCTGGAGGTAAAGATAGTTCTAACATTGACAGAGTAAAAACAACATATAATCAACAAAGAAATTTCGTCAGCAAATTTCCTAACTGACAGGTCCAATCAACGGAGGCTTCACATATACCGGATATTTAAGGGGAACAAATATTTTACTCGTATTGCATCTAGACATCGTAGTTCGAATATGAAAAAGCACCGATCAAAAGGACTCTTTACTTTTGTTTTTTAGTCATATTTCACATACACTCACGCACTCTCACACACAAACATCTATATATATATATATATATATATACTGTACGATATGGTATTATTTTTATTTTTCAAATAATCAGAATGCCTCGTCCGAAAAAGGATTTAGTATCCTTAAACTAAACTTATTCATATGAATCCCACTGGACACATTTTAAAACTTTCAGATTTCTCACACTTTATAAAGACTAAATCTAGTGATCTTTTTAACAAAAAAACGGATCTTTGTTCTTCCTCTGGTTTGCATAATGATCAGCTGGAAATTTCGGTCTGACGATTGTGCACATCTCATGAATAGTTAAATAATGGACCACTAGTGTTAATTATTTACTTATTCCGATTACTTAACATTCGATATGTGAGTTGAATATTAATACTATGCTTATTACGATTGACTCAACATTCGATATGTTAATTTCTTCTTGATATAAATAACATGGATTTTTACGATGATTTTAATAGTTAGAATTAGTTTTTGTAAATTAAGAATAACATTTAATTATTTTTCCTGATAACACGAAATATATTATTTTACTAGGATCATTAAATAAGTTTCCAGACTTTTTTCGTATAGGCACTTCCATTGATAGTACACACATGACACTCTAGTTCCCTTCAAAGTCATCTCCTCCGGCTGCAATGCACTTGTTGTACCGTTCCAAAAAATTCTGGAAGGCCCCATGGAAGTCCTCTTGCGTGAGCGTGTCAATAACCTTCGTCATAGCCTCTTTCATCTCCTCATTTGTCTCATAACGAGAGCCTCTGAGCTTAGGGAATTACCAAAAGTCACAGGGAGCAAGGTCTGGACTATAGGGAGGGTAAGGAACTGTCTTGCATTTTAGAAATCCACCAGGCTTTAGTAGGGTGTATTCCAAATCCTGCTGTAGCTGTTGATTTTAACCTGAAATCATAAAAAAATGGTCAGTCATCTCATAAGATGTATAGTAATAACATACTGAATATTCAAGAGTCTACGACAATTTTAAATGCTTGTACAAAAAAGTCTGGAAACTTATTGAATACACCACGTATATTGATAAAACATAATAGTTTCAGTGAAAGTAAGAATCAAAATTTTGTCTATAAATCTAAATAAGTAACGTTCCACTATTTACTTTATCGGGAAGTAGGCTTTTTAATGCTCAGTTGTATTTAAATAAGAGATAACTTTCGTTTTTTTTTAGGATTATGTAAACATTGTATAAATGAAAAAAAGAATAAGAGATATAACATCTTCACCGTTACATTTTTTTTCTTGTTAAAAAAATTTGATAAAATATATTAACAATTATTTTAATTTAAAAAAAATAATTAAAGAATAAAAATAATTTCTTTTCAAATCCCATCTTCACCAGAAGCAATATATGAACATCCATATAAAAATGTCGGTTATACATCTGATGATGGTTTCACAGCATGAAATAAATTTATAATTACATCAATGAAGTGAATTGTTTCTTTTTGATTTTAAGTATAAAGATCATTTTAGCTCTGCAGGTCGAGCTTTGGTGTTTTTTTAATCCCAAATTAATAATAAATCAACAGCCGTGGAAACCGAATTGGATACTCCAACCCTTGAACTTCCTCTTCAAATTCTATATATACATATATATATATAGGGGTATCAAATGCCATTATGAGATTAACTGATCTTATTTACGCAACCCCTCCGCTCAGGCAGTATATGACACAAGGTCAATTTTTTAGCGGAGTTTAACAGCTTTTGAATTCAGAGTTTTCCTTCTCCTAAACTAGTTTCTCTGGAGGGAGAATAATTGGATTCATACCTTTCCAAAGGGTATTAGAGCTATGTGAAATGCAATCAACCTCGTTCAGGATTTGAACTCGTGTCGCCGTGTCCATTTCCTACGACGATAACCATTACACCACGGGCACCTCCAATGAAATCAACTGATATTTTAGTATTCCTTAGTAGGAATATTGTCTTATTCTGTAATGTAATGTATGCCGTGTATCTTTTTTTCAGTCTATACAGCTAATGATTGAAGTGCATTTATTATCTGCACACAATGCAGATAAAGTATTTATGTACAATGATGTGACTGCTGCTGATTTTCGAGCCTGGGATGCAGCGATTAGGGACTTTAACAAAAATTGATCAATCCTCCAAACGAACGCGCCTCGTTTTGGCTGATGCGAACAATAAATAAAGTTATCAAGGTTTAATAACGAATTTTTCAAGTATGCGGTGAAACTCCTTATATACCAGGTTTGGTCAAAAGATTATCGCATTTCATGCTATTACGTATTTCGTCTTTCAAGTATTTTAGCGTCTTTTCAAAGACGAGAGCTTAAAAAGGAGTTAATTGCTGTTTATTAGTTAGATACAAAGTTTAGTTGACAATGTATGAGAGTTTGTGTTAGACTTTTCTTCAACTATTTCAAGCATGGCTTCATCTTCCACAGCAGAAGGTCTCCTTGGTCTTATGTATTCGAGACTGGTTTCAACTTCCTTAAAACGACTGAATCAGTTTTATATCAAACGTTCGAAGGACAGTTGCAGGCTCTTCCTTCTTTGGCCGTGGCGGCCTTTTTCTCAATCCTTATTTTCCATAAGCCGTGGAAAATATCTAAAATTATATATCAAAGCAAGGAATTAAAGATTAAAAAATCTATATTTACAGTTTATTTATGTAAATAAATAATAAACAACGCAGTTATGATTTGACGAGCAGTTGTATCAAATTAATTATGTAACATGGAGATATAACTTGCTAGATAATAAAATGAGTCAACAGGTTTTCCTATATTCCAGTACGTGTTAGTTTTAGGCGCGTATATCAAGCAGTTTAAGCCGAAGTAGGCACCCACTGTGGTTTTTTAATTATGTCGTAGTTAGTGAGCAGATACGGTCTGCATTGCTTCTCTCTGGGTGTGATTTAATTTGGTTGGTTGTTATGGTTTTATGGCAAATCAACTTTGTAGGTTATTTGACGTCAAATCCATTTTATGAAAATAGTTCTATTTCAAACAATTTAGTTTAGCATAAGTACGCAGTTTAAATGTAAGTACAGTTTAATTGTGAAAAACCATTTCAATTTCAAGTTATTCATTTTAGTCAAACAATTCCGTTTAGCATAAGTAGGCCGTTAGTTCAATTTAACTCATAGATAGGGCCCTATCAGGTTCTACGACTCTGGGCCCGAGTAGACCTAGGAGCAATGCCAATGAAGGTATGCTTCGCATTTCCCAAAGCTCTAGCACTACTGGAACCTCACCACCAGATTGTTTAGTGTCATATCCAGGACAATCATTGGTTTTTTCCCCTTTGCTGCGGTGTAGTCGCTGTTTTCTACAGCCCTACCCGACTGGGCCAGTGTGATGTGAAAGCTGCTCAGATGAGCAGCTTTTTTTTTTTGGAACTCATTCGGTACGAGGCTGAAGTTGACAGTAACGTCATGAAAGCAACCAAAAGCAATTGTTTTCAGAAAGATGAGGACGCAATCGAGACCAGTACATTAAGTTGATGGTTGAAAAAATTGTCTTGGGTTGCAAGAACCTAAAAAATCAAGCAAGATCAAGTAAGCCTAGAAGCTTAGATTTCGAGGTCGTGTTCCAAGTCGAAGAGACAAATCTCGTAAGAAAGTATTAGATGAACTCGGCATTTAACAATTTAGGTTGTTTCTTTACCTTCACGAACTCAGCTAAACTTTCTGGAGCTACTAAATTGGCCGCATTTCACCGAAATATTTTGCAATATTTGACTCACCCAAGTATCATCAGTGATACGGGTAACCCCTGTCCCACCGAGCCTCCAATATATGATATTAACCATCTGGTGGTTAGGCTCTAGCCTTGGAAATTTGGGGAATGCGGAATACCCAGGATTTGCCATAGCTCCTACGTTCAATCTAATCCGGAGTGGTAGGACCGGATAACGTCCTATCTATATTAGGACAAACTGTTTGCAAACAAATGGCTTGTCACTGTTGTATAGCAATGCTTGAAAACATTAAACTCTTTACAAAAAGGCTCTTTTAAGAATGTTCTCAATAATTATTTTTACAAACCATATATAATTAATATATGCATGAAAATGATTTATGATTAAATAACCTACAAATGTAGACATTCCACAAACCAAACCAAACCAATTGAAACCGAAAAATTTTGACTTAACCTACTATATAAAATCTGAAATCTGAAACTAAATAAACATGGCAAATTTTTGTTTGGCAAATCTCAATGTTGAAACTTTGTCAGTGGCTACATTACATTTGACTATTCATTCATTTGTGGTTTTAAAGTTCTAGCCATATTAGTTACAAGATTCAAGATCCTCACAAGAAGCGATTTCTTCTCTTTCTTTTCGAAAAGGAATTCAAAGAATTGCAATTAACAGAAGTGGCCTAGGGCTCGGTTTATGGATAGGCTTGTCTCCAACAATCTGAAAAGCCTCCAGACATCATTTGATGTTGTTGAATGTTAAATCCAAACTGTTGAATGTTTGCTTTGGTCATAATATACGAACATGCGATATTTCGACAACTTGAAAAGGAATAATCCGAAGTAACTTCTGAAAGGAAGAGAAAGCAGGAGTCCACTTGAAGAAATCCGGTACGTTAATTGAACGCCTGAATTTCCACTTGTATCACTCAGCTAGGTTTCAGGCCCTGAGTTATGCCACAATTGATGATGATGGTTTGCAAGGTAGGTTCAAGCTGACAATAAGGAACAATAAGCACTTCTATTTAAAGTGTATGGAGTCTTAGCTTGATTAGTGAAAACTTGGCCGGGACATAAAACGCAGAGTTTTGTTTGATGAGGGAATAATGGGCCCCTGTTGACTTAATTTAACTGTCTTCTTCGGACAATGAAGGATGTCTCAATGAGGAGATAATATGTTATAAAAGAAAACTATTTAGCGAAAGAGAAGTTTAGCTATTCCTTATATCACTTGAAGATCATGAATGATCGCCATTCCGGAGTTATATTGGATATTTTATCTACATTAAAAAAAACCGCGGAAACTTTTATAAAAAAATTGATAGATTATTAAATAATAGTTGATAATAATTGATTTATTGATTGATTTGAACGGTGGGTTTTGGTTTAGTTTATGCATAGAGGTTAAGATTTGTATTCATTATATAATTAAGTTTACATCTCTTGAAACTAATTCTTAAGAGTTTTTTTTTTTTTGTGGATTGAAATATTTTGATCAAATAATTATATAAAAATAGTTATTTAAGGATATTTAAAATAGTTTAGATATATTTTATACCGAGAGGATAGGAGTGAAATAGGTTAAATAATACCACTATTCTTCTTCCAGGAATAATGGATTTGGCATTAAATACCCACTAAGGTTGATATGCCGTAAAACAAAAAAAAGCCCTTAAGAATTTTTGCATACAGCTATATGGTATCAAGTATTCAATCAAATTCAAATGATTTACACATGTTTGTGTGGACTGAAGTATTCTGATCAAATAATTATGTAAAATAGTCATTTAACGGTATTTAAAACAGTTTACGTATATTTTATGCAGACAGGATAGAAATGACTTTTATTGCACGTTTTTATTTATATTTATACTTTTGTTGGCGTTTCTAAAAATATTATTTTCACATTTAAATGATATCAAGTATATATGCCTCATCCTAATAAATTATACATTCTTATATACTTTTAAGTAATTAATGATAAGTATTCTTTGTAAAAAAATTCGTCTCACTTTCTTGTTCATTTGTTTGGCATTGCGGGGCCTCAAAAAAATAAACGGGAAAATATCACATGAAGAGATAGTGACGAGAACATTGGAAACAATAAAAGTCAGACTACGGGTCTCCAGAAAAACGACATTCTCTAATATATTGATATTTTAACGTCGCACTTGACCAATTACAAAAAAAAAAAAAAAGAAGGAAGACATAAAATTGTATTCTCGAATCAGTGAAATAAAGGTACGCTTATTAAATAAATCGGAACCAACCACTATAGGTAAGCGTAATTTTGTTAGTCCGAAAATTTTAAGCCGTTTCTATTTCGCTGCTGGTTACAAACTGATCTGTTTCAAAACATCCCCAAGTCTCATATATGGCTGCCTAGAAACTACTGCAAGATTTCCGGTGATTTACCCCATGCTGTCTATCACGCAGTCGGGCTGGTGGTGGGTGGTGACCACTACTTTATATTTGTCTCATTGTACGCTACCGCATGTAGATAGTATGTCTTTAAGTCAGTGGTCAAAATCGACTTTCTATTTGCTAATTCCAGTGAATATTGTGTGTCAATCACGAAGGATAACTTTCATGACCTTGTCTGTGCAAAATATCCGATATTATTTTACTCAGTAATGTTCCATGACAACAAATTAAATGAATAATATCAGAAAAAATAATCGAATTTGTTGTTAATATACAAAGCTTTCTCTACAAATATCCCCAGTGGGGAGAAAATACAATCCATCAAAAGTATGATGAAACTGAACTATATTTGCAGACTGCTAGTCACGGGGAATTTCACTATAGTCAGACACAGTGCAGTTTTAAAATTTGACTATATTGCAAACTCTATTATAAGGATTATATATATATATATATATATATATATATATATATATATATATATATATATATATATGAAGAAAAATTGACAACATGTAATCCAAATAGAAAGTTGGGATTTATAGAGAAATAAAGTCAGTCGACTCTGAGTAAAAAGTGTAAAATCTCTCGATGAACTAACGGAACGTGGATTATGCACAATGATTCTAATATCAGGTGACGTATTTTAAAGAAACAAAGACTGATTCATTGATCAAACGGCCAATTTTTCTTGTCATAAACAGCCAACTTTTCTTGTTATACAACTTTTCCAAATTTTTATATATTTCTACACTTTGTATACATCCATCTACACTTAACATCACTAATAAAACCCCTCACTGTCCCGATGATGGTTCAGCAAAACCGAAACGCTATAGTGTCGACTGACTTTATTTCTCTATAAATCCCTACTTTCTATTTGGATTACTTGTTGACAATTTTTCTTCACTAATTGTCGGATTACTATCCATCATTTTCTTCCATATATATATATATATATATATATATATATATATATATTCAGATCTTTCCATAAGATGAAACATCAGAGGTACATGAAAGATGCTTGTAACTGTAGTTGATGCATATGGGAATGGTCCTGAAAAAGATTATATTCGTTACACCAGAATCCAAGGAATAACATGAAGCCGCAATAAATGATGAAAATGATATGAAATAGTTGAACTTTAATTAAATTGAAACAAATTAAAATTACAAATAAAAGTTATTTATATGTGAAGGAAAATTAACATGATTAAGACCATTAAGTGTATTACTGGAGGGATATAACTTTGTGATGAGGAAAACGACGGTCACCGGGTCATGTCTGAAAAATGAAACTCCGTGGCTTTTAAAAGGATTTCATAATCTTTCAGTCATTTTGCATAGGCTTGTAAGAGAATATCAGATTCTGAACGGGGAGAGTCATACAAGCTAACAGCAAATGCAAACATGTTCTCCAGCATGGTGGATGAATCCAAAAGAAGTTCAAACGTGTGTTTCACCTGATGTTGTGAAGAGGTACCTCATAGTCCAATTGTCCTGAATAAAAGAGTTCAGTGTGGACCCTATTCTAACTAATCTATGAAGAATTGAAAACTACTCATCAAAAGATCACTATGACTCTAATTCAAATATACTTTACATATTTATATATATATATATATATATATATATATATATATACAAAGAAAATTTTTCGTTTCATAACCGGACTAAAAGAATTGGAGTAGCACTTGTGACTGAGATAAAAAAAAAAAAAAAACGGGAGAGGGGATGAGTAAGCTAAGAAATAAATTGTCATTATCTGTAGTTGAAAGATTTCACCTACTAATTAGAATAAAAAGTAATCTTTTATTTCATTAATGTTTTTTTTCATTATTTTTTTACTTTACATTAAAATGATGATTTGGTTTCTTTATTTGTTTAATGGCATATTAACTCTCTTTAGGTTATTTAATGCCAAAGTCATCCTTCTAGAAGAACAGTAGTGGTGCTATTTAACCCATAGCTGGGAGGATAAGGGGGTTCATCCCTTTCCCAAGCGTATTTGTCTGAAAGTGAACATAATAGTACGACTGGAGTACGAACTCGCTTACTACGATTCCACAGTCCATCGCTTTAACCATTACACCACGAGGACACTCCCCCATTAAAAAAATATGAAATATGTAACCCTTTCCTATTGAAAAGTTCAAAACATTTTCATGATTTCTTTGATGTTTTTTGGTGTCTAATATTTTTCATGACTTTTTACAATTAGTGTTCAGTAAAAAAACAATCTTATGTTATAAATTTTCGAAAACTCAAAGATTTATATACTGACTAAAAGTTAAAAAAAAAAATTAAATAAATAAAAAATCATATATTACAATATCTTTTTATTTTAAACATTTTTGGTTGCAATTAAAATATTAATTTTTTGAAAAATCTGTCCAGTTCAGTTTTTAATTGTCTGTCGAGATACAGTGATAAAATATATCATTTTAATTAATAGGTGTTATCAATGCAGTTCACTGTGGACTTGGCTATAGTGACAATGAAATGAGTACCTTTTCGTATTTTCCGGAGCCCCGGGACTGAAGACTATCAGTTGCAATTTAGTGTCCTTACCCCACTCTTTTAATGTCGTGGGTCTTACTTCTCTTCAGAGGATACTGACAACACATCCTAAACACCTCCGGCAATAATCGCCTGTGACCAGGAGACGAGGGTTCAATCTTAGGTCGAGTCATACAAAAATTCAAAAATGGTACTTGATGCCATCTTTTTTAACACACAGCTTTGTAAGGTACGGATCAAAGGAAAGCAGAGCAATTCAGGGAATGGAGTATCGCCCTCCCCTGAACCTAGGTGTAGTAGCTATTGAAAAAGGAGGCCAACTTAACTTATTTATTACGGGTTAGTTTTATCTGTTGAATATAAAGTCAAGTCATTTTTAACCACAAAATCAAGCTTTTTACCCATGAGGTTGGACACCCACTCTATGTTTCCGTATTTGCTGTGTTTTGTCTAATAACACAAAACATGCTGGCAAAGATAGAAATATAAAACCCCAAAACAAATGAAAATAACTTTAAGTAATGTAAAAGTAGGAATCAATAAAATAATCATTTATTTCCATCGAATGAAAACAGAACAACTTTTGGCATATCCTCCAGCTTCGGAATTCGGCTGTCTATCATTGTTCTCACTATCATGGCCGAAGGCAGAAACGAGACAACGGCTTGTCAAACTTCTCACGAACAGGTGCTGGCAACGTCTTTTGTTCTCATTAAACAGACTATCGAAATAAAAAGTAAATATAAGAAGGGTTGGATTCTTGCTTTCTGATACAGAGAAAGGTTAATATGCCACAGTCAATTCTTCTACGCTTTGTTTATTTTTTATTGTTTTAGTCTCTCTTTTTTTATTTATTTTTTGTTATCTGAATTAACCTGATATGGTATTGTTCGGAAAATAGCAATAAAAACGGCGAATAATTATCAATGTTTAATTAAAATCAATACGTTCAGGCGATAAGTTCTAGTCCCTCGTCAAGACAGATGCTTGTAGAAAAAAAGAGAAAAAAAAAAAGAAAAAAAAAAAAGGAGCGTATTTTGTATGATTTCAGAATCGTGCATAAATGAGTAAACACCCATTTTTATTTAAATGAATTTTTTTTTCTCTTGAATCAAAAGAACCAGGGTTTATTAAATATAAAGAAACATTAAAGAGACAAAACGGATATCATTATGTATTATTCATTAACAAACTAGACTGCTGTCAAACTATGAGCAAAAATAAACTTTCTATATATATAGTCAACCACAGAAAGGTTGTTTCGTTGTATCACAACTCAGCAGTGAGGCAAGACACGTGAGAATGTTTCAAGCTGGGATCGAAATCTGACTGACTTTACACCAGTTGGACAGCTTTACCGGACAGTCATCAGCCAATCCAGCGAAAGGGAAAAGATTTTAACGCAAATATATCATTTTCTTTTGTTTTCATATATACCCATAACAGCTACTCTTTAGAAACAAATGGACAAAATAATTATATGAACATACAATGAAGGTGTTTCCCTAATCACAAGATATAGAATTGCCTTAAACAGGCTTACATCAGTCATAACTATTACATCTTCCCATGCATCATATTGTACCTTCTGAATAATCTGATGGTGAGGTTCTAGTCATTCTTGAGCTCTGAAGAATGTGGAGTACCCCTTCATTGTCATAGCTCCCAGGTCCATTCTGGCTTGGAGTGGTAGCACGTAATAGGGTAATAATTATGGGTCAAATAAAAATTTGTCCTATGGGTCAAACTAAACTTTGTACTTATGCTAAATTTAATTGCTTGAAATGGAACCATTTTTGACATTTAACTGAACTGTTTTGACATTTAGTTCTTTGTAAACAAAGACTTATAGTAAATTGGACTGTTTGAAATTTAATTATGCCTTAAATGACACGAAAAGGTTTGAGATGCTGTAAAACAAAACTACCAACCAACCGACTCATGAATAATTCAACAGGTCACTCCTTCCGAAGGTTTTATATGTTATCGCTATCACAAATGGTTTGGATTGATTTTGCTCCTACGATTAATGGCATGTCAGCCTTCTTGGCTTATCTAATTCCAAGACTATCCTTGTAGAAGAAGGATTGAAAAACCATTTAAGCCATGGATTGGAGGAATAAAACTATTTATTACTTTCCCAAGGGTATCATCACAAATAGTTTGGATTGGTTTTGCCTCTTTGGTTAATGGCATATCAACTTTCGTGGGTTATCTAATTTTAAGACTACCCAAGAATGGTATTGGGAATATTTAATCCAAGGATTGGCAAAATAAGACGAGTCATACCTTTACCATAGGTATTATCATAAATGAACGAATTAATTCAGCTCTTCAAAATATGTTAATTGCCTATTTTCTTCAGTAATGACCCAAGTAATTTGAGGTTTACTTGATTACTGTCAATGAAAAAGAATTCAAAGGGCTATCATCATTGAACAGTACTATTAGTAAAGCATTATATAGACTATAACAGTTGAAATATATTTTGGAAAAAATGAATATTTTTTTGGAGAAAATGAATATTTTTTTGCGTAGGGTTGACATGCCGTTAAAATAAATCAGTCAAAGAACCATAATCCTATTTTTGTTTGGTGAGATCTAATGCTGAAAACTTTGGAAAAAAATAACTGATAACAATTTTTCTCATATATACTTAACTTAAGCATAAATTGGTCGTAAGTTTTCTTAAAAAAAATTATCTTGACATTTACCTCTTGATTCGTATTTATTGTGCAATACTTACAATGTATTACGGTTTTCTTCTGAACAAACTACTATCCTGCTCATATATTTTGTCATATCTTCAAAATAAACAGAAAATAACTAAATTCCTAAAAAAGTTGTTTTATCAATTGCTGTTCTTAATCAACCATAAGCTGTCGATAGACATAACTGTTTTACAATATTCGTTTTTTTTTATTTTATGAAGATAATTTCATTATATAGTCAAATTTCATTGGTTCAAATAATATTGACCAAAGATTTTATAAAATATTGAGTGATGTTCCAGTAATTCCAGAATTTCCCTAAACAGGCTAACGTCAGTCAAAACCTTTACATAATTTCAAGCGTCTTATTCTACCTGATAGGGTCCTAACTATGGGTCAAATAGAACTAAACTGTGTACTTATGTTAAATGAATTGCTTAAAATGGAACCGTATTTGACATTTAACTGAACTGTTTTGATATTTAGAGGTTTGTAAACAAAAACTATACTTATACTAAACTGTCTTATGTCAGTAAACTTCTAATTTATTTAGGGATGCTAAGAATGATAATGTGGTTTTTCCTTTCCAATCTAATTACAGCCATGGTCCCCATGTTATGTCATATCTTCAGAAATAAACAGATCAGAACCGAATTTGCATAAAATGTTTGTTTTAACAATAGCTCTTCTTTATCAATCATGGGTAGAAAATCTACCAAAGCTATTTCAGAAAAGTCCCCATGGAGTAATGGCTTGAAGGCCGCCTTGAGTAAGTGAGTTCGAATTCCAGTCACGTTATTACATACAATTTTGGGCTGATACCCAAGGGAAAAGTATGAACTGACTTATCCCCGCCTGTAATAAGTTTAATAGTACCATTACTCTTCTTATACAAGAATGCATTTGCCAATTTATAAGCCTCAATGTTTGACAAGCTCTTCAAGAAATCAACCAAAATCAAAACTTTCAAAAAATTCATTTTGTTTTTGTTATTTTTTTTTCGGGCATTGTCTACCATAGGTGCTTAAATGTCAAGAGTGTCAATGATTGTTACGTTAGGTTTGCTAGTTGTTTGATTGTATTTTATTGTATATCAACTCTTATACGGTATTTAATCATATTTACCCAACACCCTCCGCTCGGACAGGATATGACACAAGGTCAATTTTTAAGCAGAGTTTAACAGGTTTGAAATCAGAGTTTTCCTTCTCCTAGACTAGTTGCCTCACCAAAGCTGAATAACTCAGTCTGTCCTACTATTTAACCATAGCTGGAGGGAGAATAATTGGATTCATGCCTTTCCCAAGGGTATTACTGCTATGTGAAATGCAATTAGTCTCGTCCAGGATTTGAACGCCGTGTCCATATAGTATTTAATGCCAAATGCCAGTATATAAATATACATTAAATATATATGATTTGTAAACAAATAGTTTTTGATGACATTTTTAAAACTAGCCAGAACTCAATTATTTGCACACATTTAAATAGACTCAATTATTGATTGTTATCTGTTATTTAAAATTCAATATGTTCAGCATTCAATGGTTTCCAATAATGCTTTTTAACGTTAGTAATTCTATCGAATATTATTCATTCGTTTCTACACAATCAAATGATTAAGAATGTTGATTTGTAATACTAATGATTCAATTTAACAGTCATCTGTTTGTACAACATGAACTAATTTCCAGTACAGAATAGTGAATATTTCTATTTCCCCCATAGACTTAGGCACTAAAGGTAATATCTCTCCTGGTGAGAGTGGACCAGGAAATAATGGCACTAAACTCGTATCTCATGTTTATGAAAACTCTAGGACTGGAACCTCTCCTTCAGATGGTTAAGTGTTATATCAGGATACTCGTTGCATAGGGTCTTACACCTCTGCAGAGATGCGATCGGTATATTGTTCAGTTTCAACCAACTAGACATTATTGTTACAAGGACTATTTAAATAGAGAATATGTCTTATGTCAGTAAACCTCGCACGGTTTCATAAGCATAGAAAATCCAATTTTTCCAGGTTTGTAATGTTTAACGTTCAGATTGAGTAATGAAACATTTTTTTATAAAAATTTGAAAATTCCGGCTTTTAAATCATGAAATTTTGCTCTTAACTTTTACTATAGTTATTTCCATTGATCGCAGTAACATCTAATGACTTTCGATTATTATTCCTTCATTCCACTAAGAACAATGTTTATTTATTGTAACAAGACTGATTTTCAAGTCGGGCAGTTATAAATTATTCAGCGAGAAAAGGTTTAATATGCACATTTTTCACCTTCTAGTCACGTTGCTGTAGTTTATATTTCGCATGAATTATTATGAAATTATACGTATCTGATAAACGAATAGCATTTATAATTTTTGTACAAGCTTTCTCCGTTTCCGTTTAACTGACATTTTAGTTTCTGCTGAATACTTTTAAAGGACTTAGTTATATCTCATCCAACTCGATATAAAAATATCATATGGAATTGAACTTCTCGTCGAGTCTTCAATTTGATAAGAATAAGTTGTGTTTATAAATCTCGAACTTAGAAAAAAAAAAGTTGAACCTTTTAGTAAATTAGAAAAGACGTTGGATATTTCCGAATAAATTTTATTAAGTCTTTCGATAATTATCGAAAATTCAAAGCCACGTTATGTGGTAGGAAATAGTCAAAGAACCACTTTCTAATCATAGACGAGGCAGTTTGCATTTCACTTCAATCTTGCAAAAAGAAAGTGTCCTTCTCTTCTACCCCTAGTTATGGATGAATTTGAGAGCACACTAGACTCTTTAGCCTGGTTTTTTAAAAAATCTGAATTCAAGTATCCTCTACTCAACTTGAAATTGACTTTGAGCTACGTTCTGTGCATAGCATAAGTTTAGTTTTGTTTAAGTTGTTGGCGACCATAGTCGAGGGTGACCCGAAGGCACCCTTTTCGATAGCTACTACACTATTGTGTAGAGGAGGGCACTACTCCTTTCCCTGGATTGCTCCACTTTACCCTTGATCCGTGCTTTATAAAGCTGTGTTAAGCAAGGAGGCATCAAGTACCATTTTTTGAGTCTTTGGTATGACTCGACCTGGGATTGAACCCAGATATCCCGTGCCATTGGCAAACACTCTAACCTCTAGGCACAACAACCATTGAAGGTTTTCTAAAGCAAAATCCATTTTATACATATAAGCAGTTCTATTTCAAGTATTTCAGTATAGGATAAATGAAGTTTTTTGTTTACCAGTTAAATGTCAAAACGGTTCTATTTCAAACAATTTTCTTTAGCGTAATTATACAATAGTTCTATTTAAACCATAGATAGGACCCTATCAAGTGCCACCACACAGGTCCAGTGTAGATCTGGGCACGATAGCAATGAAGGGCTTTTCCGCATTCCCCAAAGCGCTAGAATTACTGAAGCCTCGCCATCAGACTATTTAGTGTCAAATCTAGGACATCCTCTAGTGATGGGTCTTACCCCCTGCAGAGATGCAGTCAGTGTATTCTGCAGCCCCAGGCGACTGGGCCACATTGCACAAATATTGGGTAAATACATACATTATCTATGGGTTGGTGTATGATAATCCCAGTGAATGAACTGTCTGTGATAGCTGGTATCTCATTGGGGATTTGAAACCCTAAAACCCATATCACCTTTAATATAGGACCACTGCTATTTTGTTATCTCCGTTCTGAGTCTGTGGAAGTATGCAGATACAATTTGTAAGTTCATTCTCCCTTCTCTAATGGTATGGATATAGCGGCATAATGAAAAAATGATGAGACCGTTACACATCCTTTAGAAATATAGTACACTCTTTAGCACTTCTCGTAAGGTCCAAAATTCTTTAAGTTAAAGAGACAGAGACAGGGAAACCTAGGACTCTGATTTGCTGAGGATTCTTTTATTGACGCTTTCTTAACTCACGTTGTGATTCCATATTCAGAGAGCTTAAGTCCTTGCTTCTTTGACGGGAGATTCGCAACCGGGATTGGCCAGAACTGCCAGCCTCAACTCAGGGTAATCGTTGGCCACTCTCGGAACCTCTTGACTACCCGATCAACAGACTGACCGTGACTGATCGTGATCCCCTCTGTATATATAATTTCCAAACGCCATTCGTTCCGGCTGTCAAGCCATTAGAGCTGTCCTCTTATTTACATAGCTGGAATAACCAGATTTAGAAATTCGTAATTGACGCCTCTGTCAAAGATCAATATGCGACATTATATCTAAATGGTTTACTCGTTCACCATAACTGCTAGTCTCCCCGTGTTGCCAGACGTCGAAGAGTTTCAATGTAAAAACCCAACTTTCTTTTTCTTTGAGAAAAAAGCATCGTTTGGTCATCTCCTTCCACTACATACGAGATGACTGTTTGAGTTTGGTAACCTCAGCAATTTTTGGATTATTACTGTTTTCAGTTGAGGTTGCTAGATCCAACATATCTTATAACACCTTGCTTACTAGATGAGATTTTAAACTTCGTAAACTCATCTCTCTTCCAGCTGCAGGCTTTTATTTACACAACTTGTCTATTCCCACTCTTGTACCCCTCAGTTACGATGTTTAAATAGCAAATGTACTTCGCAATTCCTGAGTAACTGTATCGGTGGTAAACCGCGAATATTTGTATTCTACACATAGATCAGCAGCAAGTCACGAATATGAGCACTTACAAGTGATCCAAAAACGAGCTCGCCGTTTACTATAAAATATGACTTATATATTTATTGATTTTAACAGCTTGTAAAACTCAACTCACCAAGTAAAAAACTAATTGAATAATATCTAATCTTTTTTTTTTGTCTGATCAGTTTCATTTTTAAAAAATGTGATAAATCTAAATAAAAATTTGGCCCAATATGTGGGAGCAAGAAAAGAAGCGACTAAGAATCTATGGTTTGCTTTACGCTGTAATCAAACCAAAAAAAGTGAAGTTGGCAACCGTAGCCGAGGGCGACCTGAAGCCTCCCTTTTCAACGGCTACAACACCTAGGTGTATGGGAGGGCTCTAATCCCCTCAATGAATTGCTCCACAACCCTTGATTCGTAACTTAAAATGCTGAGTGTTAAGCAGGGTGCCATTTTTTTAGTCTTTGGTATGATTCAATCTGAGATTCAACCGCGTCATTGATGAACATACTACTCATTAGGCTAATGACCTGGTTCTTTATGGCCTCTGTCAAGCCAAGATCTAAACCCTTTGATTACGATATATGGGGCGTTTAGAAAAAAAGAAATACAACTTGCTATCCAAATAGTGGTTCGTTTTACACTGTTATTGAGGAGGAATATAAGAATTTATTTTAAAGGCATGCAGATCGTTTCAATTGTGTGTTGATACAATAACTGAAAATAAAATTTGTAGCCATATTGAATAAATATACTGTTTTGTGTCTATCGTATTATTTTGTTGTTTATTCTTTAAATTTAAAATGAATCTATGTTTATAAAAGAGTCGTTTATTATTATACTAGAATATTCCTAATGTTACTTCCGTACACTGTAGTGTTATTTTACGTTAATATTTATGTTTTTTAAGCTTTTTTGTTTCTTTTCTTTTTATTTTGTAAATCGTCTAATCAAATATGAATAATTAAAAAATATATTTGATCCATAGATAGGAATCTAACAGATTCTCTCGGTCAGAATAGATCTTAGAGCTATGTTAATGAAGGGACATTGAACATTCCACAGCACTTCGAAACTGGACATCATAAGCAATTTAGTTTCTTATCCAAAACACTCATTTGGGAAAATTTTTATTCCCTCAGTAGGAGATGCTGTCAATGAAATCTAAAGACTGCCAATTTGGCACCATGGAAACCACTTACAAAAAGAAGGATATTGCATCAGATCACAAACTTAGTTTCAGAAATGATGCTGCCCATTCCACCCGGGGGGTGTCCTCGTGGTGTAATGGTTAAAGCGATGGATTGTGGAATCGTAGAAAGCGAGTTCGAACTCCAGTCGTGCTATTACATTCACTTTCGCGCAAATACCCTTGGGAATACCCCTTATCCTCCTAGCTATAGGTTAAATAGTACCACTACTGTTTAGCGTCTGGGAGAATGGCTTTGGCATTAAATAACCTACAAAGGTTGATATGCCATCAAACAATGAAACCAACCCAAACCAAACCATTCCAACCGTTACCGCATTGTACAGCATTTACTCAGTGATGTCTTCTGAAAAAGGATGCAGCGATGAGCAAGTAACACATAGGATTAGAGATACTGAACACTAATCAAAGATGCCGTGCGGAACCTACAAAAACTGAATTAGTGATACATAACGCCAATTAAATATGCCCTGATGAGCATGTAACAAACAGAATTAGAGATACTTAAAACTCATTAAATATTCAGCTATGAGCATGTAACAAATTGACAGAATAGGTAGCATTTATTTCCGTTTTTGTTGGCGCCGGTCAAAGAATCTCTTTGTCTGTTTGGACGCGAAACCCACTAAAAGGGCCCGAGGTCAAGATTTCCCGCAAGACCGGAAATGGAGGAGGGAAGGAAGGTCCCAGAGAGATTCAGTTGACAAAGGAAGGCAGAAAAGAACAGTCGGCTTGAGATAGCTGTCCAGAGAAAGGCACATTCAGCAAAAAGAGGCACTATTTACCCAACCCCTCCGCTCGGGCAGGATATGACACAAGGTCAATTTTTAAGCGGAGTTTAACAAGTTTGAATTCAGAGTTTTCCTTCTCCTAGACTAGTTGTCTCACCAAGGCTGAAGAACCTAGTCTGTCCTACTATTTACCCATAGCTGGAGGGAGAATGATTGGATTCATACCTTTCCCAAGGGTATTAGTGCTATGTGAAATGCAATCAGTCTTGTCCAGGATTTGAACTCGTGTCGCCGTGTCCATTTCCTACGACGACAATGACTACACCACGGGCACTGGCAATGAGAAGATGGAAACAGGACAGAGAAGACAGTCAAAAGATGAGACAGCATCCCTAGTGGCTTTGTTGATGTTTCGCACAGAATTCATGCCCGCGATAGCCTGCAGATGGATGGAGAGCTGCACAAAAGAGTCACATTGACTTCCTCCTTCTTGCGCTTGGAGCTAAACCAAGCTTGTGTTTGTTTGTTTGATTTTTCCCTCCACCTTTTCGGTTGTGTTTTGTGTGGCCGTAAATAAATGTTAATGCCCTGGGTCAGTTTGGTTTGTTTGGTTTGTTTGGCAATGTAGAGGTACTCCGCATTCCCCAAATCTCCAGCACTGCTGGAACCTCACCATCAGATTGTTTAGTGTCATATCCAGGACACTCGTTAGGGGGGTCTTACCCCTCTGCAGAGGTACATTCAGTGTATTCTACAGCCCCAGCTGACTGGGCAACCCCGGGTCAGAGATGAGAAAAAAACACTAGACGATCTGATCTAATGGCCATTATTGACGAGGGCGTTATTACAAAATAGAATTAGCTATACTTAACCGTAATTATAAATGTTGTGATGAGCATGTAACTACCAGAATTTGAAATACTTGACGATAATGAAAAATGATGAAACAAACAGAATTAGAGATATTAATCACTAATTAAAGATGCTTCTAATATCATGTGACAAACAGAATTAGATATACTTAAAACTATTTAATGATGCTGGAGAAGCAGGATCGAACTCATAAGAGATGTACTCTTATGGACCCCCACACATGGCCGTGCAAAAGCAGGACGACCAGCACGAACATACATTCAGCAGCTATGTGAGGATACGGGATGTTGTCCTGAAGACCTACCAAGGGCGATGAACGATAGGGAGGAGTGGCGAGAGAGGGTAAGGGATATCCGTGCTACCAGCGCGACATGATGATGATGATGATGATGATTTAATGATGCAGCGATGAGCATTTAACGAACAGGATTAGAAATACATAACAGTAATAAAAGATGCTGCGATGAGCATTGTAAATAAAGAATTAGTGATACTTAAAACTTATAAAAGATGCTGTGATAAGCATATAACAAACAAATTTAGAGATACCTAACGCTAATTAAATAGATTGTGATGACGACGTAACAAGCAGAATTAGAGATACTTAACGCAAATTTGAGATTCGCTCATGTGCATCAAATTAAGTCAGAAATATAAACTGATTTTTCCGGGGTGTTACAATATAAGACAGAGAAATATGTAAAATTTAATAGATTTATGGAGCTCAAAATCATTTTCAATGTATTTTTTAATGCGATCTATTTGACACAAAACTAGAACCATGAAATATACAGCCACTTCGGACAGAATAAACCGTGGAGTAACAACAATGAATGCGTACTCCATACTCCCCAGAACCCCCCGCCAAAAAAAATTGAATTACCGGCAATGACTTATTGTTCCATACTCGACAGAATAAACCATGAAGTAACGACAATGAATCAGTACACCATACTCCTCAGGATAAACCATGGAGTAACGACTATGAATGAGTACTCCATGCTTCCCAAAATGAACCGTAGAGGAACGACAATAAATGAGTACTTTATACTCCCTTGAATGAATCGTGGAGTAATGGCAATGAATGAGTGCTCCATACTCCCCAGAATGAGCCATGGAATTTCGAAAATGAATACTTCATATTCTCAAGAATTGGAACCTGACAACTGGATGCAGTTCAGCGTCGTCAGTACGATTCCCATTTCGGAAAGATGTCTTTCTCCTCTGCAAGGGATTCAGTCGGCTTATTCTAAGTCTTGCTGAGAGATGATGCCCAATAGATTCGATGTTCATACTAAGACTCTCTTAAATGACTCTTCCGGTGACCATTGATTTTAATGTCTAATTATTTACTATTTATATAATAATTTTTAAGGAATCTATATTAGCAATGGAATAAATTGGGATGAGAGTTAATCTAATCCCTAAACTATTATAAATTGAAGTGGAAATTGCTTTACTCTCTAAGGTAATGTTATTTAATACTGATTTGTTAATAAGAATTTCACTCTAACATTTTTACTGGTTGCAATGATATCCATAACATTTAGACATTTGATTTATAAACAAAACTGTTATTTATTATTAAACTATTTCTGTTAATAACAATGTTTAAGAATTGTAATAATATTAAAGAATTCAGAATATATATATATATATATATATATATATATATATATATTGAGTGTTAAGCAAGGTGGTATCAAATACCATTTTTTAAAGTCTTTGGTATGACGCGACCTGGGATTGCTCCTGGAGATCTGAGTTCAATCCCAGGTCACGTCATACCAAAGACTTTAAGAAACGGTCCTTGATACCTCCTTGCTTAGCACTCAATGAATACAAGGTACGTATCAAGGGTAAAGTGGTGCAATCCAGGAAAAGTAGCAGTGCCTACCCCTACACTGCGGTGTAGTAGCTATTAAAAAGGGAGCCTTCTGTTCGACATCGACTACGGTCGCCAAATTTACTTTTTACTTATATATATATATGTAAGTCCGCCGACCGTAACCGAGGGTGTCCCAAAAGGTCCATTTTGAATAGTTACATGGCCGAGATGTAAGGAATGGCGCTACTTCTTTTCCTGGATTCCTCCTCTTATCCTAGATCCATACCTTATAATGCTAATTGTTAAGCAAGGAAAATACCATTTTTTGTTTCTGATATGACCCGAACTGGGATTGAACACCGTCTTCCAGGGCTATTCCGGCATAATATATGATCTTGCGTCACCGATTTAAACCTTGCAATAATTACTTCAGATATCGAGTACTTCAGTTTTCTTTCTCTGACAAACATTCTGCAGGAAGGAAACAAAAAAGGAATATGAAGGAAGTAAATGCGGAAAGGGAAGAAGAAAAATGAAAAAGTAAAAAGAAATGGAAGAAGGAAGAGAAGAAAAAAGGAAGAAAGAGATGAAAAAGAAAGAAAAGAAAGAATAAAGGAGTGAAAAAGAAGAAAAAAGGAAAGTGAAAAAGGAAAAAGGAGGTAATTGAAGAAAGATAGAGAAAAAGAGAAGCAAAAGAAAGAAAGAGAATAAAAGGGAAAAATAAAATAATGAAAGCGAAGAAAAGAAAAGAGGCAATCGAAAAAAGAAAAGAAATAATAAGGAAAAGGAAATATGTTATAGAAAAAAAAATATGAGGGAATGGAGAGAAGGAAATGAAGATAGGGAAGATTTAAAAGTAGGAAAGAGAAAAAAAAATGAAAGAAAAGGATGAGGGCGGAGGAGTCAATAATGAAAGAAAAAAGAAAAAAAAAGTTAGAGAAAAGGAAAAAGAAAGAAATGAAGAAATAAAGAAGAAATGAAAAAAAGAAGAGAAGGAAAGTGAAGAATGAGAAAAGGAAGAAAAGAAAGAAAAAAGAGGGAATGGGTGAAGAGAAAGAAAAAAGATAGGAATAAATAAGAAGGAAAAGGGAGAAAATGTCATGATTCTTACTCCTACAACGATAACTGTTCCGCTAACTACATCTAGGAAATATAGCGTTTGATTTTTTTCAAAAATTTTCTTTCTTCGATGAGTCCCTGTGGCATAGAGCTTAACCGCAGTTACTGCAACATCATAGTAAGTGAGTTCGAACTCCAATCTCGTAATTTTGTTCACTTTGAGATTACTACCGTTGGTTAAGATATGAAATCCATAATTCTCCAAGTTATGGATTAAATAATAATTATACGTAAACCGGCATATTCCATTTCCACAAATAAACAACGGTAAATCAATCTAACGTAATGCTGTAAGTATTCTTTTAATGCGGTAGTTTATTCGCCCATTCTCCTTATTTAAGATATTCTACATTCTGGCAAAAATAAGGGGCCATTAGCATTCTCTTATATTGAGTCTTCTTGACTCAATATGCTTGTTAGGAAAAGACCTTCCTACTGGGACCGTAGAAGCCCTTTTATCGCTGAACAATTGGCAATTTGGTTCATGCTTTCCAGTAAGTTTATACCGATCGATTTATCAATGGATACCCGAAATGGCTAGTGCACATCCCCGACAAAGAGTGCACAAGCTTATATATATATATATATATATATATATATATATATATATATATATATATACGTACTTCAATTACCTTATTTTGGATGCCGCATTCCTAACAATTTCCTAACTTTTTGAGAGAGTAAGAAAATCTTCAATCTGCTTTATCATTATTATTTAACCATGTAGCAATCCCAAATCCTTATCTTATTTTTGATAATAATTTTGTGTAATCGATTTATAGAAGGGATATATATATATATATATATATATATATATATATATATATATATAAAATGATGCAATATCAGTTCGCATCAGATGATTACAACTTTGTCTTACATCATCAAAGTTCATTTATCTTATTCTGCCGGGTGGTATTATTCTACTATCTTTTGATTTTTTTTTTCAAATATTTTTTAAAGCAGTAAGTAAAGTAAAGTTAGCGACCATAGTCGAGGGTGACCCGAAGGCTCCCTTTTCGATAGCTACTACACCAAGGTGTAGGGGAGGGCGCTACTCCATTCCCAGGATTGCTCCACTTTACCCTTGAACCGTACCTTATAATGCTGAGTGTTAAGCAAGGTGGTATCAAGTACCATTTTTAAAGTCTTTGGTATGACTCGACCTGGGATTGAACCCAGGTCTCCCGGGCCATTGGCGAACACTCTAACCGCTGGGCCAATGTCCCGGTGTTTTAAAGCAGTAATTCATTCCAATATATATATATATATATATATATATATATCATCATCATCATCATATCGTGCTGGCAGCACGGATATCCCTGACCCTCTCTCGCCACTCCTCCCTATCGTTCATCGCCCTAGGTAGGTCTTCAGGACAACAACCTGTATCCTCACATAGCTGCTGAATGTACGTTCGTGCTGGTCGTCCTGCTTTTGCGCGGCCGTGTGTGGGGATCCATAAGAGTACATCTCTTATGAGTTCATCTCTGCTTCTCCAGCAATGTCCTGCATGTCTGGTTCGCCTAACTTGAATAGATTTCGTGATAGGGGGCAGGTGGCCGTACAGTTGGTGTCTTGTGGGGTGTTGCTGCCAGGACTTGTTGAGGATTGCACGCAGCATTCTTGTGTAATTGCCATCTAGTTTCTTCTCCAGCCGTTTTGTTAGCGTCCATGTAGTGCATCCATATAGCAGTATCGATGTGACCGCTGCCTGGAAGAAACTGCGTTTCATTTTATCGGTTAGGTCTGATTTCCATATAGTCGATAGCCTATTGATAGCTGTCCATGCTTTCGTTAACCTCGTTTCGATGTCCTTTTCGGTTGATTCGACGCTGCTTCCTAGGTACGTGAATTTGTCTACTAGTTTAAGAGGGGTTCCTTCTAGAGTGGAGATGTCCCCTGTTTGGTTATAGCACATATATTCCGTTTTGTGTGCATTAACATGGAGGCCTATGCTTGCTGCTGCTCGTTCCAGGCTATGCAGAAGTGTTTCGGCTTGGTCAGGTGTATTTGCCAGTATCGCTATGTCATCGGCGTAGTCTGCGTCGGTAATTGTTGTTGCGGGATATCTTCTGCTTCTTTTCTTCGTCAGTTCGAAGCCATATTGTCAGGCAGTTTATTGTATCAAAACTCATCAGTGTGGCAAGACACGAGAGTGCTTCAAGCTGGGATCGAAATCCGGCTGATATTACGTCAGTTGGATATCTTGCCCCATAGCTAACATTTCTTTACGCGTAAGCGAATTTAATTCTATGTATACGTTTATTTACATACACGCTTATCAAGAGAGGCAGTTCCTGTTATTGTCTGTATCTATCTCAGTTTCTCTCTTCATATATATATATATATATATATATATATGTGTGTGTGTGTGTGTCTGTGTCTGTGTGCGTGTCTGTGTTTGTGTGTATGTCTCTGTGCGTGATTATTATTAAGATTAATGCAAAAATGTTTTCATCTCTTAAAGGTTTACAGTGCTCGCTGCACGAAAATGGAAAGCAATATCACATTACATTTCAAATACATTATATAAAACCGGCTGAGCCTAGAGAATACACCGACTGCATCTCTTGAAAGTGGTATGACTCCCCAAATAAGTGTCCTGGATATGACACTAAACAATCTGAAGGTGAAGTTCCAGTAATGCTGAATCTTTGAGGAATGAGGAGTACCCCTTCATTGCCATTCATCGCAAGTCAATACGACGAATTCAGAGGCAAATTTCAATAGGCTCAATTTGTTCCATTTATATATATATATATATATATATATATATATATATATATATATATATATATATATATATTGGATTTTTGAAAACGAATAGCTTGTAAACAACATGTTAAACAAGCCACAGTTGTTTTGTTTGCATACAGTTAAATGGTTTCAAGTATTGTTATCAAGCACTATTAATTATTTTTTTTAAATTATAACATTTTTACTCACAATTAAATTGTTTTATATATTGTTATCTAACACTAAATGTTTTATTTGAACACTGTTAAATAATTTCAAGTGATTATATAATACACTACCAATTCAATATAACATTAGTAATTTGTTTGCACGCAGTTAAATGGTTAAACCTTTCTCTTTGATCCTTATATGAAACTCTAACACTTACTAGGATTTGCTGATCCAAGTGGACATGGGAATTATGACAATGAAATGGTAACACGCATTCTCCATGGCTCCAAGACTGAAGATTCACTATTAGATGGTTAAGGGTCATATCCAGGTAACTCATAGGTAATAATGGCGGGTATAAACTTTGTTTGTTTATTTGCATAACAATCTCCTAGGGTTATTTAATACCAAATCGATACTTTAAAAAGAACAGTGGCGTTACTATTTAACCCGTAGCTTGGAGGACAAGGGACACATCTTTCCCGACGGTATTTGTCCGAAAGTGATTGTCATAGCGCAACTGGAGTTCGAACTCAGTTACTCCGATTTCGCTGTTCAGCAACTACACCAGGAGTTCACCCTCTTTGGAGTGGTGTCTTACACATCCACGAAAATGTAGTCGGCATATTTAAGAGCTACAACTGACTTGGCTGTATTCTTTCTAAGTCATATGGCCATTACTTGCTTGGAATCCTAAGTCGTGGCTCAATCCTTCCTGTTTGCAAAGGGAATATTTATTTTCATTGTGGCATCTCGCTACCGACTGCAGTCTTTTATTAAGCAAATTATTCGATTCTCCAAAGCTTGCTGAGAAGTATTTTTATCTACAAGGCGTAATCTACAATTTCTCGAATTATCATTGCAATTCTTTAGGATCGACCTCTTAACATCTGATTCCTCCGTATGGTTTTCTTTACAATCCCAGATTTATTTAGGTAGTCTTAGGCTACCATTGATTTCCAAAATAGGCTTTGTGATCATAATACCGTTTTTTGCACGGCAGCTCAGTCGAACCTATTTATATCATCATCTCTAAGTTATATCTCCTTAATTTTCCTTGGTGGTCCATATTTTTTGTTAGGAATTTGTTTGATAGTAGACATAGAGGGTATAGTCGTGAGATTGTGGCTTACGTGTCAGATTGTGACTTCGTTGTAAGCATGTTTGAACTGTAATCGCGCAATTAATTTCACTACACGGAGGGGTTTGGCATTAAATAAATCATAAAGGTTGATATGCCATAAAACAAAGAATCCAAACCAAACCAAACCATATCCAATGAACAGCCATGTATTCTAAGTTAAAGTGGATGTTAAAGTCACTGTTTTGTTGCTTTTCAGAATATTTTTTTTTTGAATTGTGCAATTGTGTGATTTTATGCTTATTGTCAATATAGCTGTATGCCAGTTTTTGAATATTTTGTTCAATTCATTTATTTTCGGTATATATATATATATATATATATATGAAAATGTTTCTTTTTTCTGTCCTTGTGAGATCGCAGCCCATGGCGCTCTTTTGTAACCCTCTTAGCGAAAATGTTGGGGATCTCTGATCACTTTATATTATAACTGTTCCATTTTATTAATTACCCATGGATCTTAATTTAGCAAAGTTCATATTTACATATCTGTCGATGATATGTTTATCTATGCATGTTATTTGGCTGGGTTTGTGACGCTTTGCTCTTCCTTTTTCCTTATAGACTTAAAATATATCGACATTTCGAAAGATTAGATGTTTCACTTTTGTAATCTTATCAATAAGCAATAAGAAAATACACCATTAAATCAACAAAAACAAGGTCATAAACTATACCACAAAAGACTTATTTGTGCATGACTGGTCATGTGGTTAATTTGGAAGTCTCTGGCTGGCGGAACGGAGTTGTGTCACTGAAGAGACAAAGGCACTCTTGAAAAATGTCACCGACAACTTGTGGAAAATAAAGAAATCAATAGAGACAGTGATAGTCACATAATAATTTCACTGCAAGTTGCATAGCTCAAATAAAGCTGTTGATGAATAACAAAAAGGTAATATATTGTAAAAATCAAAAACAAAACAAAAAAAAAGAAAAAAAAAAGAAAAAAAAAGAAGAAAACAAACAACAACAACGACAACAATAACAACAACAATAACAACAACAACAATAACAATAACAAGAAATAGAGGATGTGTATGAAGCTGATTGGAGAAAAGAAAGACATAGATAAATATGAAATATGAAGAAAGAAAGCAAGACAGAAAGAAACAAAGAAACAAAGAGAGAGAGAAAGAGCACATACAAGAAAGCAAGCCTATATTTAAATGAGAAAAAAGGAAAGGCTGAAAGAATGAAGGCCAAACGATGAAAAACAGAAAGAAAGAAGAAGAAAGAAAAGGATGAATGAAGGGAAATAAGCAGAAAGAAAATAAGTAAATAAAGAGAAAAAGAATGAAAAAAGTCATTGAAAAAGAATTCTTTCAAAAATGTTTCCTCTTGAAGTGTAGTCATTCCATCATAACAAGCAAGAAAAAAAATGACTAGAAATTAAAACCCCGGAAGTTATTTATCGATTTCGACTCAACCGTGGTCTATGTTAGCTTAATATACCTTTATTTTGGAACCTTTGCACGTTTTGATGATATACATATGATTAGTGAAAACATGACTATTGAAAACATTAAAGCAATCTACACCAAAAATGTTCAATGAAAACACAAAATATCAAAAAAATAAGAACTGGATGCAAGCAATTTGTTCTACTTTTAGTTGGAAATCTAAGCTTAACTATTTTTATGTAAATATTTCAAATGCATTTTAATTTTGAAATCCATCATTTTTAAAAAAAAGCAAGTTGAAACCTGTATTTTCTATATTTTGCAAATATTTGAATACGTAAAAATCATTTATGAATAAGGACCCAAAAGAAAGATAACATTGACAAAAGTAAAAGAGAAAAGCAGAATGAAAAAACATGATATCTAAATCGAATGTTTCTTTATAAAGTAAAGAATAAAATCAACCCACAAAACCTGATTCAAATCAAAGTTGATGTGAGACTTATAATTAGTCAAAACTTTAAAATTTTAAAGTGAAAGTATTAAGTCTTACAAATTCTGATTTTTGACTAAGTAATCTGTTAAAAACCAGAAATAATAAAGATAATAGATTTGGTCCTTCTTAATTGGACAAAATAAAAATCCTATGTAACCGCATTCCCACAAAAAAAAAATTCTTATGCTTAACTTTAAATGAAAAAATAATTATAATCTCAAATTTTTAGAAAAAGGAGAAAATACGAAATATAATAAAATATACATCTTTTTATTAGAAGGAAAATAAACACTATCAAAGAACATGTGTAACAACGGAGATATATAACTGTGTGACAATAAAAAAATTAATCAGACTGAAGAGATCAAACACCATAGTTAAGAAATCACTATTATCTTCCCACAGTTTGTCCCTGAATAACAGATTCTGAGAGAAGAGAGTATTATGTGCTTTACTTGATGACGCAAAGAAAAAACATACATCCAAAGAACATTTGCTTAAACGTGTGTACCCAAGGAGCGCGTTCTCTTGTGGGTGGAGCTCCGGTTACTGTATTTAAAGAAATCAGCTATAAATATTTTTAGATGTAAATTAATAGGGACATACCAGTGTTGATAAACCAGTGAGGACGTATATGAACCAGCTCTGTGTAGATACAGGATGGAGGGCCGGGCAGGAACGATAGACGATAGGGAGAGACGAGAGGGAGTCATTGAACTGAGTGGACACTGAATGACTTGCCGATGGTGTTGATTGCTATATTGTTATTTTTAATCTTGACTAATTCATTTTAAGTTATTTTAAAAATTAGTAGCTCTTTTCAGAGCTGAAGGGATACAGTCTGTATTGAATTTCATATATGTTTTCTTTTTTGCAAAACAAAAGAATTATTCCGTAACCTATTCCGGTCGTGGCAAATACTATTCAGTTGAGATGTCTTAGGCAGATGGAAAACATCCTTTTCCGTTTATATCTTTTTCTCTTAAACCAGATACTATTGCACGATTAAAGCCACTCTCTGACATACTATTTAGACATTATTAGAGTTAAAGTACTAAGATTCATAAGATTCCCTGGAGTATTAGCGCGATATGAATTGCGAACGGCTTCGTTCATACGAGATGCATACGATATATTTCCATTCTTTTTTGTTATGGGCATTTAAAATTGTCGTAGACTCTTGAAAAGTCAGTATGTTTTTTTTATACAACTTATGAGATGACTGACCAATTTTTATGATTTCAGGTTTAAATGAACAGCTACAGCAGGAATTGGAATACACCCTACTAAAGCCTGATTGTCACAGCTGGTGAATTTCAAAAATGCACTCTGACATGTTAGAAGAACGATACGCAATAAAATTCTGTTTTAAACTTGGAAAAATGCCACTGAAACGTATGGAATGCTTCAGACTGCTTTTGGAGCATCTTGCATGAATCGAGCATCAGTCTCTGAGTGGCATAGAGATTCAAGGAGGGCAGGGAATCTGTGAGGGATGATGAGAGGTGTAAGAGGAGTAAAGAAAATCAATACACCAGAGTTAATTTGCCAGGGTTAGGGTTACTATGTTGAGGTTTTAATGGAGTTCAGGAAGAGATTCCGTCGGGAGAGGCCAGTACTCTTCAAATCAGGTCAGTGCCTTTCCACGAGGACAATACACCAGTCTACTACTCCATCCTTACCACAGATTATTTGACCAAGACGGGCATCAAGACATGTTCCCCACCCTCCCGAGAGTCCAGACCTTGCTCCCTGTAATATTTGCTTAATCCCTAAGCTCAGAGACTGTCGTTATGAGACAATTGAGGAGCTGAAAGAGGCTGTGACGAAGGTCATTGACACGATCACACAAGAGGACTTCCATGGGGCCTTCCAGAAGTTGTTAGAACGGTACAAAATGTACATTGCAGTCGAAGGAGATTACTTCAAAGGGGACATACGCGTACTATCAATAAATGTGCCCATACGAAAAAAGTCTGGAAACTTATCCTATGCACCTCCTAGTTTTAACTCGGGTAGCCGAATCGTCTTTCCTAGGACAATAATGTTATGAGCTATCAATGTTTACAAAATGAAGCTCTAATAATGATTGAAATAGAAAATTGCGTGAGGAAAAAACTTTA
The DNA here is from genome assembly GCA_963585895.1 of Sepioteuthis lessoniana. Taxonomy (NCBI): domain Eukaryota; kingdom Metazoa; phylum Mollusca; class Cephalopoda; order Myopsida; family Loliginidae; genus Sepioteuthis; species Sepioteuthis lessoniana. Next base: position 25,268,433 of record OY757930.1, on the reverse strand, counting down.
GCGCTTAATACGTAAAGTATGAAAATATCTACACATTGTGGATGTGTATAGCGTAATGGTAATCATCTAATAAAATAGATACGGTAACCCAACTTTGTGTTTCTCTATGCGCTAATACTCTTGAGAAAGGCATCATCATCATCATCATCATCATCATCATCATCATCATCATGTCGCGCTGGTAGCACGGATATCCCTAACCTCTCTCGCCACTATTCCCTATCGTTCATCGCCCCAGACAGGTCTTCAGGACAACATCCCGTATCCTCACATAGCTGCTGAATGTATGTTCGTGCTGGTCTTCCTGCTTTTGCACGGCCATATGTGGGGGTCCATAAGAGTACATCTCTTATGAGTTCGTCCCTGCTTCTCCAGCAGTGTCCTGCATGTCTGGTTCGTCTAATTTGAATCGTTTTCGTGATAGGAGGCAGGTGGCCGTACAGTTGGTGTCTTGTGGGGTGTTGCCGCCAGGACTTGTTCAAGATTTCATGCAGCATTCTTGTGTAATTGCCGTCGAGCTTCTTCTCCAGCCGTTTTGTTAGCGTCCATGTAGTGCACCCATATAAAAGTATCGATTTGACCGTTGCCTAACAAAAAAGAATAAAACTGTGGAAACAGCACTTCGAAAACCTACTGGGAAACCCACCGAAAATAACACATTAACCAATCACCAGAATAATCAGTAAACAATTAGACATTACACTAGGACCGTTCACACAAGAAGAACTCGACTCGGTTCTCAGAAAAATTTTAAAAATGAAAGCTGCAGGGCTGGACGAGATTCCCCCAGAAGTATCGAAGACCAGACAATTCGACGACATACTGCTCCGAGACTGCAGCGCAGTATACAATCAAAATCCGAGAAAGGCATAAATCCACCATTTTTTTTCTCTCCAACTCGTGGTAAATACTGAGATAATCTGATATCATTAGCCTTAGTATGGTCAAGGGGTTGGAAAACATTTAATTCAGATTATCTGTATTCTGCTTAGAAATTGACCTTGTGTCATACCCCGCTTGTAGAGATGGTGTTAGGTGAATACAGACAGTGAATATTTCTTCGCTTTTTTCTACTGTTATTGCAGGCAATAAATGGAATGTTCAGTACGTGTCCAGAGTAGAAAAAATATGTTAAATTTTAAAATTTAAGTTTTTTTTCCAGGTTTGGGTAGCCAGACAGGACAATTAGAAGGCGAGTGATTTCGTTGCCGTTCAAAACTTCTAGTAAACTTGTAACTGTTATTGGTGACATTGTAATTGTCATTGTCAAATTTGCAATGGTCATTCAAACCAGCGCAATTTACAATGGGCAAATAAGATTGCATTGTAAGAGACACCATTGTGATGTCCAGAGAATAGATTCAGACTGTAATTGATTTACAATAAGTTCTGAAAAGAGTAAAATGTGATTGAGTATATTAACACCAACAAATTCGATAGAAAATAAAATAGGACGCGAAGGGAAGCTGAAAAAAAAGAAAGAGTCAAAAGAACAACAAAGGAAGTAAAGAAAAATAAAAAAGATATAAAATTAAGAGAAAAAAATGTGACTGAAAACGAAAAGAAAAAAAGGATTTTCAGAAGATGATTGGTAGAAGAAAGAAAGAAAGAAAAAACAAATAAAGACGGTTGGAAATAAAAAAGAAAAAAAGAAAGTAAAAAGGAAACAAGAAGACAAGAAAGAAAGAAAGAAAGTTGCAAATAAAATAGAAAGAAAGAAAGTAAAAAGGAAACAAGAAGACAAGAATTAAAAGAAAGAAAGAAAGAAAGAAAGAAAGAAAGAAAGAAAGAAAGAAAGAAAACGGGTGGAAATGAAAAAGAAAGAAAGAAAGTTAAAAGGAAACAAGAAGACAAGAAAGAAAGAAAGAAAGAAAGAAAGAAAGAAAGAAAGACGGTTGGAAATAAGAAAGAAAGAAAGAAAGTAAAAAGGAAACAAGAAGACAAGAATTAAAAGAAAGAAAGAATGAAAGGCGGTTGGAAATAAAAAAGAAAGAAAGAAAGTAAAAAGGAAACAAGAAGACAAGAAAGAAAGAAAAAAAGAAAGAAAGAAAGAAGGAAAGACGGTTGGAAATAAAAAACGAAAGAACGAAAGTAAAAAGGAAACAAGAAGACAAAAATTAAAAGAAAGAAAGAAAGAAAGAAAGAAGAAGACAAGAATTAAAAGAAGAAAGAAAGTAAAAAGGAAACAAGAAGACAAGAAAGAAAGAAAGAAAGAAAGAAAGAAAGAAAGAAAGAAAGAAAGAAAGAAAGACGGTTGGAAATAAAAAAGAAAGAAAGAAAGTAAAAAGGAAACAAGAAGACAAGAAAGAATGAAAGAAAATTACAAGTACTTATTAACAATGATAGAAAAAGGAAATTAAAAAATGAAAAAACAAAAAAGATAGAAAAAATAAAAGAAAAATTAGGGAAATAAATAATGACAGAAAGAAAGGAAAAGTGAACAAAAATTTTTAAAAAAAGAAAAGAAAAAAGAAACAAAGAAATAATGAAACAAGGAAATTGTAATTTGCAAAGTTTTTGCCTAGATGTGGCACAAGGCCAAGTGAATGGGGCACCCAATAAGCCTCGAACTTACTCGTGAAGGTTTGCCAGTCAAGCGTACACCACACAAGCCCATGAAAAGGAAGCTATCAAAGAAAGAAAGAAAGAAAGAAAGAAAGAAAGAAAGAAAAAGTAATTATACAATGAAAGAATAATAAAGAAAGAAGAAAGGAAACGAGAAAATGGAAAGAAATTAAAACAAATACAGAAAAAGGGTAGCAAAGAAAGAAAGAAAGAAAGAAAGAAAGAAAGATGAGTCTGAATAAAGAATTTAAAGTTAAAAAATGACGAAAAATTAAAGGAAAAATTATGAGTTGTTAAATCAGAAAAGAATGAATGGATGAATAATAGTTTAGTCAAGCGAGATCGGAATTAACCGTAAATACTCTTCTGTCAGAATTTGGTCCAATTTTTATTTGAGTGGCCAAGAAAATTTAGTCTAAAACAGATAAAACTAGAAATAAAACAGGTATTTTCCAAAATACAATCTTTGCTTCCATCACTTCTTCTTATCTATCCTTGTGTCATACTATGTAAATATTTTTATAGATGGTCAATTAATTTTGATTAAACAATGACGGAAAAGTATTACACGAAAACCCTGGAGGTAATAAATAATAAACTAAAAAGAAAATCAATGAACGTGATAGATGTGTAAAAGAGTCCTTGACAAAACCAGAATAATTAAAAAAAATTATTCAGGATAAAAAAATAAAAACAAGAAAAAAAAGATAACATCAAAATACAATAAAAAAAAAGGAAATCAATTTATCTAACTTGAGGAAGAATTTAAATGACAGGAAGATAAAATGGAGGAAATTGCAAGACAAAAAAAATTTAAAATGATGAGAAATGTTAAAGCAGCCTTTATGCGTGTGTGTGTGTGTGTATGTGTGTGTGTGTGTGTGTGTGTGTGTGTTACTTAGGTCTCTTCTTTTAAAGTTATTTGATGCAATGTACCTAAAGTGATTAGAAATCTATGTGAATAATTTAACGACAATGAATTGGGGTTCGTAAAATAAGGCTCTGAGTATCTCCCCATTTTTTTATGGCGGAAAGAAAAAAAAAGAAAACAAAGATTTTTTTTTTTCTGGTTGAGAGAGACGGATCTAAAAAGAATATATAAATAAATGAAAAGAAAAAAAAAACGTAAATTGTGAAGTAATAGTTTCTTTATATGTAAAGGGGTGGATCGAAATGTTGAAGGTGAACGCAGTACAGCTAATCAATTAGAAGTTTCATACACCAGGTATGTTCACTCTCTGAAAAAGACATTCGTATGTCTTGACATCATCTAGTTAGGTACAGGAAATGAAATGAAATATCTCTCCTCTGTAATTCTTTAGTGTGCAATGTTGCATCTGATCTTTCTTTCTATAAGTGAACGTATGATTACAATCGTAAATGATGTTATCGCTAACATAACTGCACTATCTTCCTCTACAGACTCGCAGGAGTATATATATATATATATATATATATATATATATCATATATGTCATCAGCACACTGATTGCTTAATTGTATCGCAACTCTTCAGGCTGGCTATAAAACAGTTCAAGCTAGGATCGAAACCTGTCTAAATTTACGCTAGACATGGTATCTTACCGCTCAGCCAATTAGGTGACCTACATCAACTCAGGAATTATAACGCATTGTATACTAGCTTTCCTTTGTTTACATTTTGCGCTACCGGATGCTGGAGTGATCAGTTCGTTAGAAGAGCTTTGTGTTACGCTGGTTGCAGCCGTTAATATTTGGTCTAGTGGTTAGAGTGTTCACCAATTTTCCAGGAGACCGGGATTCAATCCCAGGTTGCGTCATAACAAAAACTTTAAAAATGGTACTTGATACCTCCTTGCTAAACACTCAGCAATATAAGGTACATATCGAAGGTAAAGTGGAGCAATCCAGGGAAAGGAGTAGCGCCCTCCCCGACAGTAGTAGAAATCGAAAAGGGAGCCTTCAGATCGCCCTCGACTACGGTCACCAACCTTACACACACACACACACATATATATATATATATATATAGTCATCCATAGACAGACTGTTTCGTTCTATCAGAACTCTTCAGTGTGGCTAGACACACAGAAAGCTCAAAGCCGGGATCGAAAACCGTCCAACTTTTCGTTTGACTGTGTTTCAGACCACTCGACCACCAAGCGGACCACGTTGGCAAAGGGAATTTTTAAGGTATTTTATTTTTAGAAACAGCAGCAGCAGCCTTTGTTTACATTTTTTATACCCTATCGGCTACCAGAGTGCTCAATTCTTTGGAAGAGCTTTGCATTACGCTAGCGGCGGCCAGCAATTCCTTCGCCAGAGAGCTCAACCCCCATGTGGGAGCATATATATATATATATATATATATGCGAGGTATTTTATTTATAATGAATATTTATAAGGAATATTTATTCGTGCGATAATCTGAATATATCATTAAATTGCATACGGTGTTGAGACTCCAGATTACATAAAAAAACAAGTCGACTCTTTCTCACCAATACATGCTTATCTTCTAAAATAAAGAGTATATTAACTGTTCTCTATCCATATAGTATAACTGTGTATAACTTTCTTGAGCATTAAAACAGTTTTGAACTTTTGCATTCATAGGTTTGTTAGGTGGCTGTTTGAACATGTGATAAAGTGTTTAAAAATTTTATAAGAATGCTTTCGATAGCGTATCATGCATACATAGTACCATGGCTGAAATCGCTGATGTCATTAGGGATAAATGAGTGAATCTTGATGGTTTACAATAATTGTTATTTTGTTAGAGAAACTATTAAACCAGACTGTCTGGTGTTTTCAACATTGCAGGCGAGGATATACTTCCATTCAGTTCTGGATCTTCTCCATATCCTAAATATTGGTTTGAATCTCTTGACAATTTCATCTTCCCATCATATGGGTGGATTTTCAAGCGGTAATTTTCAATACCTCGGGTACTCCCCAGGTCAACGTCTTGTCTGTGAGTCTTGCAACTTGTACTTCCTAGTAGAACATCTTCAGTCATTACTATGAGATCACGTCCTTCACTCCGCTTCCGAATTTTCAGTCTTCTGAAAAAACCTTACTTCGGAAAAAATGAGCGGGAATTTACTTTTTATTATTCGTTCAGAAGGTGTCGACCGTTCACCCCAAGGCATCTTTCCGGTGCATTAATAATGGAATAGGCCATGTAAAATGGGTTTTATGAAACCCCATAGAACCGAAATTTTTTCTCATCTTGTATGAATTATATCATTAGATTATAGATTTATTTGTAAATTAGTATTGTTTCTTATTTTTATAGTCAAATAAGTTCATTTGATAGTCACTTGTTATATAATCGCGGAGGGATTTATTTTTTATATTATCGTTTTTCGTTTTATATATCTTGCCTTTCGGTTTAGTTAGGCTGAGAACATTTCGGCTTAGTGCATGGGTTAGTTAGGTGCACACATTGAGTGCAGGTGTTCACGCGCGTGCGGGGCGGATGTGACAATCACAGATTTCATAATAAAAACCCCAGATAGTAAATAGGACCGGGGACGTGAATGACGTCATGTCCGGAAGCGATGAGCTGAGGATTTTGGAATTTGAAAAAAAAAAAACAGTTAGTTGAGATTTGACGCAAGCGGAAGGAAGTTGGTTTTCCGGAGCTCGCTGAGGCCAGACCAGTAGTTTGCGGCGGGGTGCCGCACGTGGTGAAGTCAGATGGAAAATTCAGCATAGTAAGAAATTGTGTCTCTCTCGCCTCATATCGAAAAACCTTAAACTCAAAAAGGTAAATAAAAGTTTCGTACCTGAACCAAAAGAGAGTCGTCAGTGTTTCGCGTATTTCGGGATTTCTTATGTACATTTCACGTATCTTGGTCGTATTTTTGGACCTATATATTACACACTGACTATTTTTATAAGCAGCAATTTGCTGAAAAAGTGAAGAATTATTACCCATTGTATTTAGTCAAGTAATAATTGTCATAGATTTTGACACTGACGCTGCCCATTGTGAAAAAAGTAAATTGACCTTACGTTTGGTTGTTTTGTTTAATAACATATTTACCTATGTGGATGGTTTAAGTCCCAATCCATCCTTGTAGGAGAAAAATAGTTGTATTATTTAACCCATTACTGAGGAGAAGTAGGAATTTATAGTTTTGCCTTGGGTTTTTGTCCGATAGAGAATATAATTGTGTGATTGGAGTCGGAAATCGCTTACAACGATGTCCCAGTCCAGCACCTTAGCAATTAGGCCACGGGGACTTCCTCTAAATATGCATTAGATATGTAATCGCTTCACTGAGAACTATAAGTTTCTGCAACGCTTAAATGTACCAGTCTCTCACTCTTTACGTTGGCTGAATATGCTGCTATGGGAAATCTTACTGGGTGTAGCAGTGGTCTTGGGTGAGTAGTGAACATCAACACAGTTACTAACTGCTCTCACCTAAGTTTCATTTGGGAACAGGACATTGAATGATCAATGGGTATACTTTCAATTCTTGGCTATTCAACTTTTCTTGATCTTGAGACGGATGCTTTGATTGTATTACCTAATCCTGGCATTGTCAATCAGAAAACTCTGATGCAAGCTTCCTATGGTACAAGTCAAATATGGGTTTAACAGCAAGACAGTAGACATGACACTTAAAACTGTAGGGTGACAGTTAGTGCCTTGGATTTGGCGTGGTGTCTTTGGATATCACGTTTCCATTCGTCACACGAGAGTTCCGAAGCATGTCCAGTTATTTTTTTTGTTACCATTCATCGAAAGTATATATATTTGTATATCTGTTCATTCAATAGATTTGATCACACCAGCCGGCGAATGGCATCATCGTTTGCCTTGTTACTAATATGTACACCTCAAAATGATAAGACGATGCACCACATTAAAGGGGGTATCCTTGTGGTGTAATGGCTAAAATGCTGGACTGCAGATTCGTAGTACGCGAGTTCGCACCCCAGTAGCGTTATTACGTTCACTTTCGGACAAATAACTTTGGGAAAGGCATGGAACTCTTTATTCTCCAAGCTATGCGTTAAATAACGTCACTGCTGTTCTTCTTGAAGAGTGGTTTTGGCATTTAATATCCTACGAAAGGTTGATATGTCACCAAACTGCCAATCTAGAACCACTCTTTTTATAAAGCACTATGGGATAATTTGCACTTTTTTTGTTTTGCATATGTTTATGTAAAGTTATAATATTTGTCATAAATATATATATATGTGTATATGTGTGTGTGTGTGTGTGTTGGTTGGTTAATATGACGGAATATTTCTTTTTATGGTTTTATTATGGTTTTTCCTCATCTTTCCAGTGAATATACAATAGTTAGAAATGTTACCCAAGGTTCTTTCCCCAAGCTCTTCGTTCACATCGACTGACTCTTTTCAGTGCCATTTCTGTAGGTATTATATGTTTTTGTTTTTTTTATAGTTTTGATGTGATATTTATTTTGTTAAAAGGGTTCCTTATTAATGGAGGGGATTTAGGTGGTCTGTGAGTCGTAAAAGATTTTATTATATTAGTATCAGTTTTGAATACTATCTTGACCCTTTTGTTATTTTTAATACTGATCGCTTTGAGAATTTGTAAGTGCTTTTAATTAAATTCTATACATTATTTTCGTGTTAACCTATTTACCCAACCCCTCTGCTCGGGCAGGATATGACACAAGGTCAATTTTTAAGCGGAGTTTATCAGGTTTGAATTCAGAGTTTTCCTTCTCCTAGACTAGTTGCCTCACCAAGGCTGAAGAACCTAATCTGTCCTACTATTTACCCTAAGCTGGAGGGAGAATAATTGGATTCATACCTTTCCCAAGGATATTAGTGCTATGTGAATGCAATCAGTCTCGTCCAGGATTTGAACTCGTATCTTCGTGTCCAATTCCTACGACGATAACCATTACACACGTGTTATTATTGATGATTTTTCGTATTTCAACGGATGAGTATTTGTTTGTGTGATTACGATATGTTGTTAGATGGCACTGGTATCATAAACGTGGTATATAAGACGAAGAGAGAGGTTTGTGGTTGCATGTCCCTTGTAGGTATTAGGAGTTCTTATGATATTCGTGAGGCACTCGAAAGTTTCGTGGTCTTTAACCAAACTTGTATGGATAAAATCTTGCAACCAATATATATATATATATATGTGCGTGTGTGTGTGTATGTGTGTGTGTTTGTGTGTGTGTGTGTGTGTGTGTGTGTGTGAATTTGTGTATTTTTCCTTCCATTTTTTTCGTGATAGTTTGATTTGGTTTGGTTTCATGGCATTTTAACCATTTCTGGTTATTAAATGCCAACTCTTTTTTTACATACATATCAAATATTTGATTTGATTCAACTTTTTGTAGATACACAGTTAAATGACCAAACAGTCCCATTTCGATCAATTCAATTTAGCGTTAGTTAACAAAGTTAAATGGTTACAAGTATTTCTATGTACCTCTAACAATTCAATTATACTTCAGTCATTTACTCTATACTGTAAAATTGTTAACAAACGGTACTGGGGTGCGCATAGATAAGTTATCAAAGAAGCCGGTAGCCGTTAGATTGACATGTTCACATCTTTTACAGAGGCTGGGTGTAACAAGATATACATGATTTAGTAATATGGACAGTGGTTTTGTTGAAGTCACAAGGAATAAGTATTGATGAGGAATATCACTCCCCCAAGTTAGAAGTAAAAGTCAACGTTTCCGTGAACCCTATATATATATATATATATATATATATATATATATATATATATTAAATCGCGAGTGGGGCCTTTCCTACTAAAGTTTCGCCTCACCGGCTACTCAGGGAATCTAGTACCGATTTAATTTTTGTAATTGGCTCTACTTTGTATTGAGCACTCTCTGTAATTGTAGCATTGCAGCATTTTACGGTGGGTTTTCTTTTTCTTTTGACCAACTGATTGAATATCTCTTTATTTTTTTTAACTGGTGAGACGAAGTTGGCCATTCCTTTTTTTTTTTTTTTGTCCTATGATTTTTTTTCTCTTTCCCCCGGGCGGTAATTCGAGATATTATTATCTCTAGATCCTGGCGTTTTTTGTTTTTTTTCCTGGTAACCGTGAATGCTGGTCGATATTAGTTTAGTATATATATATATATATATATATATATATATATATATATATATATATATATATATGTATATTTAGGCAGCATTTCTTCGTTAATGCAAATTTCATTAAACATAATAGACATTTTATGTCTACATATTTTCTTTTGGATCCGTTCGAATTCCCGTATTACTTTTATTGTATTCTGGGGGAATTGATTTATGTATTGTCCATAGTTGAATGTATCCCTAGTACTTTCTGCCCGACTTTGGGCCATCATCAGGGGAGGATCTACTACAAAAGTGATGTAACTTTTGTTTTAGCATATTACAACTGTGTAAGGGCGTCTTTGCCGTTGAAGGTTTTGGCGTTTGTTTTTGAATGTGATTCTATATTTAGTGCCAGTAGCTAAAGACATTTAAGTACATTAGCACTGGTTTGAAAATTAATTCTATTAAGTGTTGGCTGCAGGTTTCTGATATGTAATGCTTCGAGAATCTGAAGTTTTTGTTTATTATTTTGATGTTCTAATATTGTTGTGTTGTCGGTGAGAATTTTCCGTAGCTGTGCCGTTGGGCATGAATGTTTTTTTAAATGCTGAGCTATTGAACTTGTATCTGAAAGGTGCATTGTCAGTCTCCTCGACAGGGTAGTTGAGGTTAAACCAACATATATATTATTATTATCAGAGATACAATCTCCTAAAGGACATTTAAATTTATATATAACGTTGGTTTTTTGCAAAACTCCAATCGAGGGAGAGGAATTATTTCTAATGACTAGATTCGAGGTTTTAAACTTATTATAATATATAACGAGTTTTATTTTTTTATTAGGATCAGTGGGGGGTATGTTTTTGTGAATCAATGTTTTCAAGATTTTTTCATCGGATTTGTAATTGTAGTGCATTTGGTTACGATAAAAAAGTTTGATATATGTTTGTTGGCTGGATGGAGTAGTACACTGTTCATTTTGTTGGTTAACATTTTTGATCATACGTTTAATTTGTTCATCAACAATATAGTTAGGAAACCCATTGTTGATGAGAGCCTGTTTTATGTTTTCTACCTCTTTATAAAATATTGTTTTGGAGGAGGAGATTAGTTTGGCACGGGATATTAGATTATGAATAATTGCTTTTTTATATCTGAAGGGGCATTCACTTTTAAAGTTGAGGGTACAGGAGTTGTTACTAGAGGGTTTTTTGTAAGTGGAGGTAGTGAAGTTATTATTGTTGTTAGCATCAATAAGAACATCTAAAAAGGAAATTTTATTGTTTTTGTTTATTTCATGAGTAAAGTTAAGGACTGAATTGTTTTGGAAGGTGTCTTGTAGTATGTTGATTTCGTTAATATTATTAGTAAGAATAAGGATGTCATCAACATATCTTAGGTATATTGGAGGTTTTTTTGTGCTATTAAAAATTCTATTTTCGAGATCGGACATGTAGAAATTACTGAAAATTGGGCCTAGGACAGACCCCATAGATACGCCATCAGTCTGAACGTAAATATTTCCAAGATGGTCATAAAATGGAACTTCAGTAGTACATGTTAAGAGTAGTTTTCGAAGTATATTAAACGTATGATCAAAAATGTTAACCAACAAAATGAACAGTGTACTACTCCATCCAGCCAACAAACATATATCAAACTTTTTTATCGTAACCAAATGCACTACAATTACAAATCCGATGAAAAAATCTTGAAAACATTGATTCACAAAAACATACTCCCCACTGATCCTAATAAAAAAATAAAACTCGTTATATATTATAATAAGTTTAAAACCTCGAATCTAGTCATTAGAAATAATTCCTCTCCCTCGATTGGAGTTTTGCAAAAAACCAACGTTATATATAAATTTAAATGTCCTTTAGGAGATTGTATCTCTGATAATAATAATATATATGTTGGTTTAACCTCAACTACCCTGTCGAGGAGACTGACAATGCACCTTTCAGACACAAGTTCAATAGCTCAGCATTTAAAAAAACATTCATGCCCAACCGCACAGCTACGGAAAATTCTCACCGACAACACAACAATATTAGAACATCAAAATAATAAACAAAAACTTCAGATTCTCGAAGCATTACATATCAGAAACCTGCAGCCAACACTTAATAGAATTAATTTTCAAACCAGTGCTAATGTACTTAAATGTCTTTAGCTACTGGCACTAAATATAGAATCACATTCAAAAACAAACGCCAAAACCTTCAACGGCAAAGACGCCCTTACACAGTTGTAATATGCTAAAACAAAAGTTACATCACTTTTGTAGTAGATCCTCCCCTGATGATGGCCCAAAGTCGGGCAGAAAGTACTAGGGATACATTCAACTATGGACAATACATAAATCAATTCCCCCAGAATACAATAAAAGTAATACGGGAATTCGAACGGATCCAAAAGAAAATATGTAGACATAAAATGTCTATTATGTTTAATGAAATTTGCATATATATATATATATATATATATATATATATATTATACCTGTGTTGGTCGTCACTAAATTACTTTGTGGTTATGTGTCGAACCTGATGAAATATGATATGGAGAGAGCTCAATATCTAGAATATAATAGCTAGTATATAATAATAATAAATAAATATAAATTAGATATTTAATTGATGGAAATTAGACTGTAAACCCTGGGGTTTATGAAGTTTTTTTTGCAAAACAATAACAATCAGGCAGTTAAGAAAATGAAATGAATCGAAAATAGAAAAAATATAGTTAAAAACTGTTGTGATTTCGTATGAATGTTTACGTGTTTTTGTAAGTTTGTGAGTGGGTGAGTGGATGTGTGCGTATGCGTGTATGGTTTATAGTTACGTATGAATTCGTGTTTGTACGAGTTTAAGTCAAGCTACAAACACAGCGCATTGTGTAAGCGGATGTGAATTCGTAGGTGTATCTTAAATGATTATTGTTGTTATATATATATATATATATATATATATATATATATATTTCATTAAGAAAAAACATAAACCAGTCATATTAGGATTATAGATTTATTTCCACCCTGTTATGTGTTTTTGAAAAATCAAAAAACACGAAATAAGATTAACAGGACTTCTTCAGATCTTATGGATAAAATAAATTTATTTTATCCATAAGATCTGAAGAAGTCCAGTTAATTTTTTTCAAAAACACATAACAGGATGGAAATAAATCTATAATCCTAATGTGACAGGTTTTTGTTTTTTCTTTATAAAAATATTTCTCTGTAATGTCCGTTACATTGAGCTCTTTACCAGGAAAATTTAAATGTTCACACTTGAATAGTTTTCTTGTCCTGATGGAATTACTCCCAACTCCGGTTTAACTTGACCAAATAATACATGTATATATACCCTGCGCTTTTTTTCGCCGTAAGATGGTTATGCGTTTATTTGAACGTCTTTCTCTTTGCTACGTAAATTTTGTATTTCAAGATATTATTTCATCTACATAAATTATCATTTTTAAATAATACGAACTGATTAAGAAATTGAACGATAAATAAATCTTCGTTAAACTTAGTATAATTTGTAAATCATGAAAAATCATTGTTCAATATACACGAAACTTTTTTCCAAAATTTTGTATACAAAAGTTATACCTGATTTTGTGTTATACACAAATAATTACGGTATATAAAAAGCAGATCATTAAATTGTTTATATTTACTTACACAGATCGCAGTCTCGTTTTTTAACATGTATCTTTGTCTGAAAGAACATAGCAGAAATTTTTGTCTGTGAATATGCGTGACGATATGTGAATACGTTTGCGCATGTCTGGCAATTGATGTTAGAAATTATCATATTTCTTGCCTCACTGTTTTCGAAGTGATTTTATTTTCCCTTGATGTCTTATCAGTTGTCTAGCCAGGACTCAATTCAATTTATGTTTGGTAAATTAATGTTCCGAATGTGTACTTCTCGTTACTTCCATTTCTTTCTTCCGATTTTTATTCTTTTTATTTCTCATTCCTTTCTTTCATTATTTAATTTTCTTGTCTTTCAATATTTTTCATCGTTGTTTCTTTAGTTGTATTTTCAACTCTTTTTTATTCCTCACGTTTGGTTTTCGAGGTTGCTCTTGTGGCTTTCAATCTTTCTTTTCTTCTTCATATCAGCTTTTTCTTTCTTTATTTCTTTCTTTTTTTCTTCCATTTTTCTGCCGTTGATATTTTCTTTCTTTCTTTTTTTCTTTTTTTCTTTCTTTTCTTATTCTTTTTTTGTTGGTTTGTTTGTTTTATTATTTCTGTACGTTTTTTTTAAAATGTCTTTATATTCTTTTCTTTTATTTTTTTTTTCTTTATTTTGGCCTTTCATATTCTTTCTTTCTTTCTTTCTTTCTTATTCTATTTTTGTTGGTTTGTTTTTTTTGTTTCTGTACGTTTTTTTTTAATTTCTTTATATTCTTTTCTTTTCTTTTTTTCTTTTATTTCGCCTTTCATATTCTTTCTTTCTTTCTTTCTCTCTTTCTCTCTTTCTTTCTTTCTTTCTTTATCTTATTTCTTTTTTCTCTCTTTCATATATTTCCTCATTTTTTCGTTCTCTTTTTCTTTTATTTTCATTATATTTTTCTTTCTTTCTCTTCTTTCTTTTGCCTTTTCCTTTGTACCTATTTTCCTGTCTTTTCATTTCTTTCTTTCTTTCTTTTATTCTATTTGTTAAACTTACTTTGTAATGAAACAAAACTATAATGTTTGAATGAATCGTTTATCATTAAATTGTATTCATTTTACGCATTGTACTATTAGATTTCCTACTAGGATTGAACCACCGTTACTCTCAACTTGGTTAAATACACAATTCATTCAGCAACAGGTATTTAGTATTTGTAATCAATGGTTTACTTTTCCTTTTTCCTTTAATATTTCAACTATTGATGGCTCTGTTTACATGAATTACATGAAATTTATGGTAACGTTGGCAATGACAAAACGACTTTAGCCGATGTTCACGTCAGCGAGAAACTAACAGTATGTAAATAAGACATGAAAACAAATTTGCTGAAGTGATTATATATTCATCATGACACTTAACTCTCTATGTGTTTTATCCGATGATGATTCGGGTTTTAAAAAAATACACAATTTGGGAATACAATGTAGAATATTACAGGAGGCAACGACTGCAGAAGTTTTGATATCTGATACTCAGGGTTCTTTATTAAAATTAAACGCTTCTTTCTTGGGATGAAAATTTTCTTTCTTTTGTTTTTGTCACTATAAAGAGTCTTGTTCCAAAATAAGTAATATCTATCTATTAGTACAACAGATGGTTCACTAAAAGCATTTGCCCAGAGATTTAGATAAAATAACCACAGATTCATAACGTAAAAACGAGAGCGAATCACTTTTGCGGAATGACTAATGAGTTGGTTGGTTGGTTGGCTGGATGGTTCTTTTGTTTTACGATGTATCGACCCTTTTCAGATCATTTAACGACGAATTAAATTTCAAGCAGTTCAGTTTAGTATAAGTAAAGTTTTTATTTACAGACAGTTAAATGTCAAAACATTTCTGTTAAATGTAAAAACAGTTCAGTTCAATGTCAAAACAGTTCTATGTCAAACAATTCTGTTGAGCATAAGTAAACAGTGTCAATGTTAAAACAGCTCTATTCCAAACAATTCAGTTTAGCATGAATACAAAGTTTAGATGAATTTAAAAACAGTTCTATTTCAAACAGTTCAGTTTAGTATAAGTATACCGTTTAAATGTCAAAAAGTTTTATTTTAATCAGTTCAGTTTAGCATACGTAAATAGTCTCAAAGTCAAAACTGTTCTATTTCAAACAATTAAGTTTATCATATGTATACAGATAAGTTCTATTTAAAAACAGTTCTGTTTCAAACAATTCAGTTTTGCATAAGTACGCAGTTTTGTTCAATTTGACCCAGAGATGGGACCCTATCAATAGCTACCACTCTGGGCAAGAGTGGACCTGGGAGCAATGAAATAAAGGGGTACTCTGTTTTCCCCAAATATCCAGCATTGCTGGGGTCTCGCCATCATATTTAGAGTCATACCAAGTCATTCGTTGTGTGAGTCTTACCTCTCTGCAGAGGTGCAATGTGTGTTCTACAGCCCCAGTTGAATTGGCAACTAATGAGCTGGATTGCGACCTCGAAGTAAGCAAGTTTGAACTCGGTTTTTACTGTTACGTTTACTTTTGTTAGGAACATGTTTAATCGTCAAACTATGAGTCAACTATTATCACTTAACTTCTTGTACAAGCCTGGTTTTGGCACTAAATAACCCACTAAGGATGGGATTTCATTGAACAGAGAAACTCCTTTGAAAATTGTTTTGAAACTGGAAAAAATTAAAGAAACTTTTTTTTTGCAAGATAGATTATTACTTTTTGTTGTGGGCACCTTACCCATCTCACCATAATGGACTCTTTTCATCGTTATTAGTACTGAGAGATTTCGCTGCCAGAGAGGCAGATCAATATTGGTGTTATCCGAACAGTACGAGACTTCTTACCTTTTCTATGTAACTCTATCTTTCTTGTGTAATATAATCTGTTATCTAATATCCGTGTTTGCGTTTTCATTAGTGACCCTTTCCGGGGCCACAACACTTTTCTCGCCACTTTATTTGTTATTTTCTTTTAAATTATTTGTCTCTGAACAGGGTGTCTCAAAATACACGCAACCAATAAATATCATAAGGATTTATTATTGAGAAAAGAATCCGATGTTAATAGGTACAGCTGAAGATTCTTCTTTCAGATTCTTTGCAACGATGCACGTAAAAGACCAAGTTCTTGGGAAGGTCTTCGGATGGACTTTTTCGGACTTATTCCAACAGAATCTCTCACCGCATTCACATTGTCTGGACATTTTGCTGTCAACTTCTGTCAGATCTGAGATTTTTTATGTTCTTGTCGAGGTTGTTTACTGACACTCAAGCTTGAAATTTGTGTATGCAACGATAAATTTGGCTTTTTTTAAGATGACTGTTAAAGTTTAATTTCTTTCGAATTTTTTCTACACACTTTTGAATGATTCTGTCTCTAAATAAGTGACGCATAATATTTTTCCTCTTGTCCAAGGCAATTTAAATCGAAGATTAATAAGTAAGTAAAGTTGGTGACTGTAGTCAAGGGTGACCCGAAGGCTCCCTTTTCTATAGCTTCTGAGGTGTAGGGGAGGGCGCTGCTCCTTTCCTTGGATTGCTCCACTTTACCAATAAAACGTACCTTATAATGCTGAGTGTTAAGCAAGGAGGTATCAAGTACCATTTTTTGAGTCTTTGGTATGACTCGACCTGGGATTGAAACCTGGTCTCGCGGATCATTTGCGAACACCCTACCCACTTGGTCTTTGAGCCGGTATTTTAAAATCTGAAACGAAAATGAACACATTATTATCGGTAGCGTTATTAGTAGTCACATCGGTCCCATATATATCTAGACACCCTATATCTGTAAATAGATCAATATCCACCTAATGAGGAAATAAAAAAAAACATTTAAAGCAACATAATAAAAATGGTTAGATAACAAAATCTTCTTTCTTTTATTGTTAATGTACTTTAGCGAAGACTTTTGCATTAGGCTTATAAATGTTAACACTTCATCAAATTAAACTTGCAGCGATACAGGTTCACTTAATCAAGTTCGTATGTTTCAAAAAAGTATTTCATATTACTATGAGTATTAATATTTATCATTAAACATATCTATGAATGTATGTGCATAGGTATCAATTTATTTACCCGTTCCTTACACCATGGGTAGGTAAGTTTTAGCGGAATGACAGCTGGCTTGAATTTAGAGTATTAGTTCTCCTAGATTAGATGTCGTACTTAGGTAAAAAAAAGCCCAATCGACCCTACTATTATTCACCCATACCTGAAGGTAGGAGGTATGGATGAGAGTGAAACGCACATGGTCTTCATCATGGTTTGAGCCTGAATCTTCGCATTCATTTCTTTCGAAGAGAAACAGACTGCAACGCGCGATTAAGAGAACGTATGTATGTATGTATGTATGAGTATGAGTGTGAGTATGTATATATATATATATATATGTAAACATATGCATACCTACGCACATGCATATATACACACCTGTACAACGAGTTATCACAGACTTGTGAACACACACACACACACACATATATATATATATATATATGTGTGTGTGTGTGTGTGTGGGTGGGTGTGTGTGTGTGTGTGTGTGTGTGTGTGTACTAGTTATACCAGTCTGACATTGTTCCTATGTTTATTTCTCTGTCTCTGATTCAGTATCTATCTTTCTTTTTTCTTGATTCCTCTGCCCCCCTCTCTCTCTATATATATATATATACATCAACATTTATACACACATACATACACACACACTCACATATATATATATATATATATATATATACATATATAAGTCACAGAATACTTCGACATTGTAGCAGGAGTACTGCAAGGGGACACACGAGCCCCATACCTCTTTATCATCTGTCTAGACTACGTGTTTAGAACATTGATTGATAAAATCAAAGAAAACGGCTTCGAGCTGACAAAGAAAAGAAGCAGAAGGTACCACGAAAAAAACTTTACCAACATTGACTACGCCGATGACATAACGATTCCGTCAAATACTCCCCTCCAAGCCGAAACACTACTGCATAGTGTGGAACGAGCCACCGCAAGCATCGGCATCCATGTCAATGCACACAAAATGGAATGCATGTACTTTAATCAAACAGGTGACATATCCACACTAAGCGGTAGCTCTCTGAAACTAGCACACATGTTCACCTACCTAGGAAGCAGTGTCTCATCACCCCACCCCAAAAAATCGACACGCAGCTAACGAAGGTATTGACAGCTTTCGATAAGCTATCGGTCATATTGAAGTCAGACCTGTCTCAATACTCCTATATGGATGCACTACATAGAGGCTAATTAACGGATGGAGAAAAAGCTAAACGGCAAATACACAAGAATGCTGCGAGCAATCTTGAATAAATCCTGGAGGCAACACCCAACAAAGCACCATCTGTACGGCCACCTACCTCCCATCACGAAACCTATCAAAGTTAGACCAACTAGACATGCAGGACACTGCTGGAGAATCAGGGACGAGCTCATAAGTGATCTACTCCTATGGACTCCCTCATATTGCCGAGCAAAAGCAGGACGACCAGCTCGAACCTACTTACAGCAGGTCTGTGAGGATACGGAATGTAGCCCTGAGGACCTGCCAGAGGCGATGAATGATAGGGAGGAGTGGCGAAAGAGGGTCAGGGATATCCGTGCTGGCGGCATGACATGATGATGATATATATATATATACACACACACACACACACACATATATATATATATATATATATATATATATATATATTGAGAGAGAGACAGACAGAAAGGGAGAGATAGTGGTTTATGCTTTTCACTAGCTCAGAAAAAGAAAAAGGAAGGACCACCATTCATAAAAAAACATAAGTAAAAAGTACAAACACGAATAAGTTCAAATCTTATTTAGTACACCATTAACAAGGCCTTGTGCCATATATGTTCTCTGACGAAAGCAACAAGCTTGAAATATACAAGAATATAAAAACAAAATAAATAAATTGTAAAAAATACAGATCTCTTCGTGGGCCAACCTATTTTAAAATATTTTCATTCTCTCAGACCTGCGAATTATCTTCATTGGGAGTTTTTCTGCTGTTTCATTCTAAGTGCCTTTATAAAAGTTGACGACTTTAGTCGAAGCTGACCATAACGTTACTTTTCAATAGCTGCTACACCGAATTGTTGGTGTGGGCTCTCTGAATTACTCCCCTTTACACTTATAATGCTGAGTGTTAAGCAAGACGGCATCAAGTACCATTTTTAAGTCTTAGGTATAACTCGATCTGGGATTGAAACTCAGCCTCCCAGTGAGCACACTACTCATTAGGCCAAATACATTTATACGTGAAATAAGTTTTAACAATGATTTGCATGTTCATGTAGAGACCATTTTAATGATTTTACTGGTTAAAGCGCTTTTTGTCGAACATTTTAATCATAATCTATCTATATATATATATATATATATATATGTGTGTGTGTGTGTGTGTGTGTGTGTGTGTGTGTGTGTGTGTGTGTGTGTGTGTGTTTTGTATTTTAGAAATTATTATATTTCGTCTTTAATAACTTGTGTATATGTGAACATTGGAAATCAACATTTACTCTCTCGGCAATGAGTTAGGTTTGAACACAGACCTCTGAACTTGTGGTCAGAACAGTATCTGCTTCATGTGCCAACGAGGCTCCGAATGCAATAGATGGTTTTGTTTTCTCTTCCTGAAACTTTTGAACGCAATAAGAATGGAATGAGGTGGGTGAATGAAATTGATGAAAAAAAAAAAAAAAAGAAATAGAAAAAGAGAGACAATAGTAATCAAATCAAATGATAGAAGGAAAGATATATTCGTACCAATCAATAAAAATTGAAGAGAGGGTAACTGAAAAAAATATTCATCTTGATGAGACAAAAGTCATTCACTGGAGAAAAACAAAACATAACAGAAAAAAAAAGCGCTTCTTTAAATAGATTTGTCGATTGATTGACCTACCATAAAAAAAAAAATCAAGTCTATCTTTTTCTCATTATTTATTAAGCAAGTGACTCCCGAATATGTTAAACACATCGGTATATCTTTCAGTATTTACTCATCAATGTTATCCAAGTTCTCTCTCCGTTCACTTTCTAATTTAAACATTTCATCTTTTCCTATTTGGTGGTGGTGGTGGTGGTGGTTGTTGTTGTTGTTGTTGTTGTTGTTGTTTCCTCTTCTTCTTCTTCTTCTTCTTCTTCTTCTTCTTCTTTTTTCTTCTTCTTTTTCCTCCTCCTCTTTTTCCTCCTCCTCTTCTTCTTCTTCTTCTTCTTCTTCTTCTTCTTCTTCTTCTTCTTCTTCTTCTATAATACTATTTTACTTCTTTTCAACCTTTTTAATATGACATTTTTTTATGCGTTTTTTTTTCACATATGTTTCTTTCTGTTTTTATTCAATTTTTATAGTTACGATTATTTTCTTTCCTATTTACTTTTGTTTTATTTTTTTTTTCCAAATTCGACCCTATCCTTGCTTAAGAATATCTTCTTCTCATTTTAGCGGTAAATCTTTCTTACTAATTTACCCATTGTGTTTTTTTAACCTATTTTCTCTTCATCGTGAAGATTTATGTTCGTGTTTCTTTGTTTTTCATCAAATATCTTAATCCATTTAATTTTCTCTTCATTATTCTCTGGTTCTGCTTTTTAGTCTCTTCTCATTTCCCTCATTTTTTTTTCTTCACACGCACATCATTCGTTTTCTTTTCCGTCATCGTTCACCTTTCGTTTATCCTTCTCATCTTATCTTTTTCTTGTCCTTACTTACACCGTTATGATTCATTCTCTTTCCTTTTTCAATGAAAAGAAAAGCATTGTTTTCTTTGTATCGACTTTCTTTTCATATATTTCTTGCTTTTTCTGTATTCATTCTTCTTCTCACATTCATCAGACTACAGCTGGGTTTTTCTTTGTTCTTTTTTTTTTCTTTTTAATCATGAATTCTTCTTTTTGGTCTTCGTTCGCATCCTTACGTTCTTTTGTTTGTTTTTTTTTTGTTTTTTTTGTTTTTTTGTCGATTAGAACTGCACCGCCTCCTCCTTCTTCTTCTTCTTCTTCTTCTTCTTCTTCTTCTTCTTCTTCTTCTTCTTCTTTGAATCGTCATTGAAACCTTTCTTTTTCATTCTTCCTTCATTCCAAGTTTCTTTCTTTCTTTCTTTCTTTTACAAGTTTAAAACGTTTCATTGCTTTTTTTATCATCTGTTCTATTCTTACGTTATTATGATCTTCATTCCCCACCTTTTTCGTTATCTTCAATCTTCTAGACTCACTTACAAAATCAGTTATCTCCTTTGCAAAGGCAAAAAGATGGTAGAAACCTAATCTCACAATAGCAATACCTTTGGCGCATATGGACAAATCCGAACGCAATAAATAGAAAAAAAATCAGAATGAGAAGCTACGCTGTTACAAAAAAAAAAAAAAAAAAAAAAAACAAGTTGAAAGGAAAAACAAAATTAAAAAAGAAAAGACAAAATAAGTTGTAGATAAACTTACTCGATTGGCAAACTCGTGTTTATTTGATGTGGATAAGAAAGAGACCTTATTGTCTTTACATTGCTATGATTTGAAGACATATTCTACTTGGCCGAACATTTAACCTAATCATATCTTGGCTTATTTGGTTCTTTCTTTTCTGCCTCTTGTATCTCTAATGATAAAAATACATTCTGTCCTTGCAATAATTTAACGTTACTATCCAAAAAATAATGCCCAGTTAGGAATTTTGATCGGCAGAAATATTTCTTACTTTGTGCAGTGAGTGATAAGGAAGCAAGTCTCACAAACATATCACTGTGGTATAATTGAGTCGATCCTCATTTTGGTCCCTATCGTTGATATTAAAATTTATAAATTAAACAACATGGGAGAGAAGACCATGCAAGTTTTGTGACATTTTACCAGCAAAAGACGAAGATTTCAAGATTACTTTGATATATAACAGGTTAATTGATTGGTTTTAATGCCATTTCAAACCATCTAAGGTTATTTTCTGCTTCAAGCGTTAGGTTTGATTGGGTTGTTTTGGTTAGGTTTCATGGCATATCAGTCTTTATAGCGTATTTAATCCTAAATCCGGTGTATGTATATCTATTAAATATATATAGAATTTCTAAATACATCTTTTAGATAAATTTCTTCATCAGTTAAATGGTTTCAAATATTTCTGTATAACAGTCACTCTCCAATATCAATCATTTGTTTGCACACATACTTTGTTCTATTTGATCTGTCGATAGGACCCTATCAGGTGCTACCACTCCGGGTCGGAGTGGACGTGGGAGCAATGTCAATGAAGTGGTACTCCGCACTCCCCAATACCTTCAAAGCTGGACTCTTGCAATCAGATTGTTTAATATCATATAAAGAACAAACGTTGTGGAGGAGTCGTACTCCATGGTAGATTTGCAGTCATTACATTCAACAGCCCCAGCCAACTGGGCTCTAGAGCATTAGGAATCGCGTTCAATGTACATTCATATCAACCTTTTGATTGTCGTTTCTAAAGAGTTTGTTTTGTTTGCATATGTGCAATAAAATACGAAGAATTTTAAAACGCATTTTTTTTTTACCCATGGATGAGAACCTAACAGGTACTACCACTTTGGATTAGAGTGGACAGTATTTCACTTCTGAAGGGAGTGTCGGTCTTAGTCTCGTGGCATAAATGCTGGGCTTCCACGATACACATACACGATACACGGCCTTGACTGACGCATCCACCAAAGTTTAACAGACTGAAACATGCCACTTGGCCAGTAAGTTTAAATAACCGAAGAGATATTTGATCAGCATCCCACTACATCTAAGTTTAGCCAAAGGTCATTTCAAAATGGGAGCTTGGAGCAGGGCCATAGTACAAACACACTCGGTGGCTCCAAAAATGACTTGAGCCCCGTCAGTATCCCCATAAAAAAACCAGGTGCCTCGGGCGCCATGCAATAAGCCCATACATGCTAATGCTGGTGAAAACCTGGGGGAAGGCTACATAATGGACAATGTGTAACGGTCAGCTCTATGGCACGGATGCTAAGCTATTTCAAGCACAAATTTTAGGCGGCCTGTGATGACAAGCTATCACTAAAGTCATTGTAAATGAGCTTAGTGGTATTTGATCTGCATATCACCGTGGCAATATTTTGCAAAAAGCCTTTATAGTGTAAGAACCGGATGCAGGTCCGCAGCTTAGCATCTTCTCGGCATTACCCTTAAAATTGTTGCCTCAGGCACCAGGTGAAAAACCCAGACATTTCGAAGCAGGAAAGAGCCTGGGGAGAACGTTTCAAAGAGTGTTGGTCTCAGTCACGCGGCACATGTGTTAGGTTTCCCCAGGAAGTATGTCAGGTGGCCCCGACCAACAAGACAAAAGTTAATGTAGGTAACATTAATTGTATTTGATTAGCATCCCACCATATCAAAGTGTGACATTAGGCTTTTTTAAGGTGAGAGTCAGGTGGAGGAACGTAACCCAACGGGCTCGGCGGCTCCAAAAATCTCTTGATCCCCCGTCAGTATTCTCCAAAGGAGTTGGGCCAAGGTTACAAGGCAATAAACTAAGCCCTGCTGATGCAAGTCAGAAACTGGGGAGATGGCTCCCTGGGGCCCAATTATGAGTCGGTGTCAGCCTTGTGGCATGCGTAATAGGCTTCCCCAGCACGCATGTCAGGCGGCTAAAAGTTAATGTAAATAATCTTCGTCATAATTGTTAACAGACAGAATATTCAAAAGGTCTTTAGACTAATCGATCTTGTTGGCGGGGTTCTAGCTACTCCACAACACACATACACACACACACACACACACACACACACACACATATATATATATATATATATATATATATATATATAAAATCTGACAGTATCTACCCTACCCTTACTGAGATGTATATTTGCTAAAACCCCAATATTTTTGAAACAATTTTGAATATAGTAAACTGAAAAATTATATATATATATATATATATATATATATATATATATATATATATTCAAGCAAGTTTTGTAAAAAACGATGGAAGACATCTAGATGCTGACACTAGAAAAATAACATTCAAGGAGTTTTGAAAAAGTACAATTAAAATTAATAAACAGTGATTCATCGTCTTTGACAAAACTTGCTTGAATAATAACTTACTGTCTAAATATAGAGTCTTCAAAATATATAGTTGGTTTGTTGGTTTGTTGGGTTTTATGTCATATCAACCTTTGTTGGTTATTTAACGCCAAATCCATTTTTATCTAAATAATCTGATCTATTTAAAACAATTCAGTTAAGCATAAGTACACAGTTTAATGGTCAAAAACATTTCCATTTCTAACTATTCAAGCAGTTGTATGTAACAATTCGGTTAATTGTAAATACAATATTAATGCCTAAAAACAGTTCTATTTCAAATAATTCAGTTAAGCATAATTCAGTTAAGCAGTAAGTACGGTTTAATTGTAAAAGTCATTTCTATTTCAAACTATTCAGTTTTACTCAAACAATTCAGTTTAGCGTAAGTATGCTGCTAGTTCTATTTAACGCATAGATAGGACCCTTATCAGGTGCTACCATTCCGGGCCAGCGTGGACATGGGAGCAATGGCAATGAAGGGGTACTCCGCATTCCCCAAAGCTCCAGCATTGCTGGAACCTCACCATCAGATTGTTTAGTGTCATATCCAGGACACTCGTTAGGGGGGGTCTTTCCCCTCTGCAGAGGTGCAGTCAGTGTATTCTACAGCCCCAGCCGACTGTGCAATACACAGAGTTAAATGTCAAACAGTTTTATTTCCGATAATTCAGTTCAGCATAAGTACACAGTTTAGACGTCAAAAACAGTTCTATTTCGAGCAATTCAGTTCAGCAATAGTATGCAGTCTCAATGTCAAAACAGTTCTATTTTAAACAATTCAGTTTAGCATAAATACGCAGTTTAAATGCAAAAATCAGTATAGTGAAAGAAGCACGTCGTTCTATTTAACCAAAAGATAGGACCCTTATCAGGTGCTACCATTCCGGGCAAGAGTGGACCTCGGAGCAATGCCAATGAAGGGGTACTCCGCATTCCCCAAAGATCCAGCATTGCTGGAACCTCACCATCAGATTGTTAAGTGTCATATCCAGGACACTCGTTGGGGGGGTCTTACCCCTCTGCAGAGAAGCAGTCGGTGTATTCTACAGCCCCAGCCAACTGGGCAATCAAAATTTATATTTGAGTAGTGGGGTGATTCAATTTATATGAATCTCTATTTTATCTTATCTATTTTGTATTATTTTTACTAATCTTTCAAATTATTTCATTATGGTTTCAAATTGATATCATAAATTAACAAATGTGTCGATCTCTACCAGTTTCGAATCTCCTGCGTCAAAACTGATAATTTTACAAAGAACTGTGAAATCATGAGACGGAGTTACAAAAATCTAATTAAAAATATAAATATCTGCTGCGTTACAAATACAAATCGACTGTTAAACATGTCAAACCAAACAGATTTTCCTCGTTACCGTTAAAATATTTGCAAATACTTGGCTTTTAAATGATGATGCTACCGTTGTATTTCGAAACTAGAGCAGGTATATATCTCCTACATGCTGTAATGCATATCGACCATTCTGAGTGGGCGTATAACGGCTTGCACAAATTTGAGAGTTGAAAATTAAAGAGTTTATATCAAATATTACAAATACAAATAAATTACAATATTGTTGATATATTTTAAAATTCATTCAAGTGAAAATAAATTTGATTCAAAATTTACTAAATTAGTTGTCTGATTCAGCACATATTGTTATATAGCTCTAATACAATTAAAAACAAGCTGTATTGTTCAGGTACGAACGGTTTATCATCTTCTGACTTTGGTTCTTCGACACGAGGAGAGAGACACAATTCTTAAAAGTCTTTCGTATCATACAATGCTAACTATCCCCAACACTTGGCACATCTTGTGGTATTTAAGATATTTGTCGATAGCGATAAAAACAACAACAACAACAACAAAAAACAACTACATCTTCAATGGCCCAAATCCAACTCTATGCCCTAATGGCAGAGAACTCAACTTCTCTACTTTCGTGGTAGAAACTCAACATTTTGCTTCCATGGTCCAATCCCCAATTTCAACTGTCTGCATCAATGGCAGAGAACCCAACTGCCTGCCTCAATGGCAGAGAACCCAACTGTCTTCCTTCATGGTCCAATGTCAACTTTCAACTGCTGTGTTTCTTAAAATCCTCAAAATTCTCAGCCCATCTCTTCTGGGCATGATGTCATCCACACTCCAGCCCATTTCTCTCTGGGGTTTATTATGACAAGGGTGATTGTCATATCCTTTGCGTGCGAGCGTCAAACTGTACACAATTGACTCTATACCTGGGCTCTTCTTAACCCGAATAGTTCAAAGCCCAACCAAACTGAATGATAAAATATGATTAATGAAAATGTTTAATATAAAAATCATTCCTTAATTATATTACAATATTTTCATATGGACAATAAAAAAGAGATCCCAGAAAGTCAGATTTAATGATGTTTGAAGTAATGTTTATTCATTGCTCAGAAAGTTTCTATTCCCCAAAGTTCAGCATTAATATTACCCAATAATATATGTTAATCGTATGATAATCCATTATTCGTCTAATGAGTGGAGTGTTCACCGGGAGACCGGAGTTCAATCCCAGGTCGTGTCATACCAAAAAATCAAAAAATGGTACGTGATCCCGCCTTGCTTTACACTTAGCATTATAAGGTAAGGATCAAGGGTGAAGTGGAGTAATCCAGGGAATAGAGTAGAACCCCGCCAAACCTCGATGTAGTTGCTATTGAAAAGGGAGCCTTCGAGTCACCCTCGATTAAAGTCGCCAACTTTACTTACTTAGGTATGATAAAAACCAGATATTTTTTTGTTGAAAAGACTATCTAATGGGAAATACCCAGTTATGGGTGTGAAAAAATCGTGCAAGCAACATCCCACAAAACAGCCGCTGTACGGCCACCAACTTCCCATCTCTTAAACCATCCAAAGAACACAGACAAGACATGCGAAACACTGTTGGAGAAGCAAGAACAAACTTATAAGCGACGTTAGCCAATGGATTAATTCACACGAACGAGTACAATTTGGACGATTCAAAAGAACTTATCAATAATAAATCAGTATGAACACACGATGTAGAGTAGAAGTCCAGCTGCAAGCGATGGATATTAGAGACGAGTGGCGAGTAAGAGAGAGAGAGAGAGAAAAGAAAGATAGAGACAGTCAGAAAAATCCATCTCTAATCCGTCTCTAATATCCATCGCTTGCAGCTGGACTTCTACTCTACATCGTGTCTTCGACATAGTAGCAGGAGTACTACAAGGAGACACGCTGGCTCCGTATCTCTTTATCATTTGTCTAGACTACGTACTTAGAACATCGATTGACAAAATCAAAGAGAATGGCTTCGAACTGACGAAGAAAAGAAGCAGAAGATACCCCGCAACAACAATTACCGACGCCGACTACGCCGATGACATACCGATACTGGCAAATACACCTGACCAAGCCGAAACACTTCTGCATAGTTTGAAACGAGCAGCAGCAAGCATAGGCCTCCATGTTAATGCACACAAAACGGAATATATGTGCTATAACAAAACGGGGGACATCTCCACTCTAGAAGGAACCCCTCTTAAACTAGTAGACAAATTCACGTACCTAGGAAGCAGCGTCGAATCAACCGAAAAGGACATCGAAACGAGGTTAACGAAAGCATGGACAGCTATCAATAGGCTATCGACTATATGGAAATCAGACCTAACCGATAAAATGAAACGCAGTTTCTTCCAGGCAGCGGTCACATCGATACTGCTATATGGATGCACTACATGGACGCTAACAAAACGGCTGGAGAAGAAACTAGATGGCAATTACACAAGAATGCTGCGTGCAATCCTGAACAAGTCCTGGCAGCAACACCCCACAAGACACCAATTGTACGGCCACCTGCCCCCTATCACGAAAACTATTCAAGTTAGGCGAACCAGACATGCAGGACATTGCTGGAGAAGCAGAGATGAACTCATAAGAGATGTACTCTTATGGATCCCCACACACGGCCGCGCAAAAGCAGGACGACCAGCACGAACGTACATTCAGCAGCTATGTGAGGATACAGGTTGTTGTCCTGAAGACCTGCCTAGGGCGATGAACGATTGGGAGGAGTGGCGAGAGAGGGTCAGGGATATCCGTGCTGCCAGCACGATATGATGATGATGATATATATATATATATATATATACAAATTTCGTTGAATATAATAGACATTTTCTGTCTACATATTTTCTTGTTGATCCTTTCATATTGCCGTATTGATTTTATAGTATTCGGCGGGAATTGATTGATATATATTCCGTAATCGTCTATTTCTCAAGTACTTTCTGCCCGACTTTGGGCCATCATCAGGGGTGAATGTACTACACAAGTTATATAACCTTTGCATGTACATTACTACATTGTAAGAAGAACATCTGGGCCGTTGCAGTGTGTAGCGTTTACTTTTGAAATTGTTCTATAAATAAGGTCACTAGCTAACGACATTCAAGTACATTAGGACTGGTTTGAAAACTTATTCTGTTAAGTTTGGGTTGCATGTTTCTAATATGTAGTGCTTCAAGAATCTGTAGTTTCTGTTTCTTATTTTGATATTCTAATATTAGAAAAAAAATCAATACGGCAATATGAAAAGATCAACAAGAACAGAAAATTTCTATTATATTCAACGAATTTTGTTATAATGAAGAAATGCTGCCAATATATATATATATATATATATATATATATATATTCAAGTTGGTCTAGAAAACACCTATACATTCAGCACGTACTCCATTTACTTATTGTTTTTATAGGAAATATGAAAATGAACGAGAATATAGTCGACATATGTCAAAATCCACTATCGACCCTTTACATTTCCTC
>OY757930.1:25049240-25231740 GCA_963585895.1 Sepioteuthis lessoniana | reverse complement strand
TTCGTGGAATAAGATGTAACTGTATACAATTATTCCTAATGTAGGAAACGGTTCAAAATGCACTTTATTTATTGAATAATCTTTGTATTTCTTCATCGTCGAGCATTTTCTTTGAGTTCTTTTCATTAAAAAGAATTTTAATGTCTGTATTACCAATTTTCTCAATGGAGGTATTCCCTCCTTCCTCAACCATTTTAAAAACTCGATAGAAATATTCTCATATATTCTAATGGCTCACTCAACGATGTACTTTTTTGAACTTTCGAAATATTGCTGAGGCGAAGTATTTGTGTAAAGTGGCTTTATTTATATTTCTTTATTGTTACCATTTGTGACGTGGTATACTATAAAGAAAGAGTGAAGGGAGGCCAATACCCTTACCCCTCTTTATTTGAATCAACAGGCATTAAGAAAGATCGGATAACAGGGGCCGACCGTTAAAGTGGTAGCATTTGCACTTTAGTCTGCACTTTAGTCTGTGGAAACTAAAGAAGTCAAGGTCAATGGGGTGGCGTGATTCAGCACGGTGTTGGAAGATGAAAAGTCGAATGGTTGGTCGACAGAATGTTAGCGCCAAAAAGGCCAGCACGCGTTAGAGAAATCTGAAGGAGAATCTTCAGTTTGGACAAATCCAGCATTGCAACAAGATTGATGAGTTCAACCAGCTCTGGGAAAAGATAACTCACCCGTAAAAAGAGAGAAAATCTGAAAATTGAAAACCCGTCAAAGATAAGTACAGCCCAAATCGTTTTCCTTTTCCAAATCTTAAATATTGGAAAGTTGTATGTATTTAAAAAACTGTAAATTTTCTATTTCACTAATAGTTAAAATTATTGAATGAACATTGCTACACGCCTTAGCCCGGCAGCTTAGACACATTAACTCAAGTAAGAGAAAAAGAAAGAGAAAAAAGAAAAAAATACTGTTGAGAGAAATTTTTGTTTGACGTTTTCCTGTTGGCTTAATATTGCCGGTATTTTAAAAAGAAAAGAGAAAAGGAAAAAGAATTGTTTTTTAAATCTCTTCGTTATTTGTTTGATCGTCGTATATTCAAATTTTGTTATATTGTAAATGCAGCCTTGTGTTGAAATGTTTTGATTGTGTTCTTTCCTCTATTGATTTAACTTCGTTTGACATGTATCTTGTCTCAGCCTCATATCGCTTTCATTAATTCTCGTTAAACGTCTTATTGCCTCCTTAAACATTACAAGAGGATTTGGAAATCTGTCTACAGCTAATATCATCTAATCTAGAAGTTCGTTCTTCCATGATCTGAGGGGGTAGGAGGACAAAGGACTTGGTGGTGTATGTGAAAGTGAATCGGCAACTCCTTACTGACGTCTGAGACCAGTCTAACCTCGAATTAGTATCCACATTATTTGTTTGTTTCTCATACGCCCGAAATAGGAGTCTTGACTGGGATTTATTTTGTGGAGTGTTAAGTGCCAGGCTGCTCTCGGCGATACACATTCTACTTAACAGCCTTCTACTGAAGACTACGACCGAGAGGTTGATCTCTTGAAGTCAGAGTAGAATTCAACGTCACACATTCTATTTTTTTCTAGGTTGAACGTTATATCTAACTTATTAACGTGGTTCTTTTTAGTTTGTTTTTCAATACTAAATTCTATCTCTTTTAATAACTTTATTATCGTCTTCCTTATTAAATATCAATAGATGTTTATTTAGATATTTAAGACAATTATTCATCATAAAAATACGTTTCATTATTCATATCAGTTTATTCTTTATCAGATATTTCACACATTCTGTACACTAGATACATTCTAATCAATTCATTGCCCATTCGGCTGAGGCTGTAGAATACGACAATTGCACATCTGCCGAGGAGTAAGACTCCCCAACGAGTGTCCTGGTAATGTGACATTATACAATCTGATGGTGAGGTTCCAGTGATGCTAGGGCTTTGGGGAATGCTGAGCACCCCTTCATCGCCGTTGCTCCTGGGTCGACTCTGGCCCGGAATGGTAGCACCTGATAGGGCCTTGTCTATGGTTTAAATAGAACTATCTGCATACTTATGCTAAACTAAATTGTTTGAATTACAACTGTTTGACTAAACTGAATGGCTTGAAATAGAAATATTTTTGACAATTAAACTGTACTTACATTTAAACTGCTTGCTTATGCTAAACTGAATTGTTTGAAGTGGAACTGTTTTTGACATTGAAACTCTATTTTCACTAAACTGAATAGTTATATTTAGAAGTGTTTTGACATTTAACTGTGTGTAAATAAAATATGTACTCATACTAAACTGTATTAGCTGAATTAAAACAATTTAAATTAACTGAATAACTTGAAATAGAAATATTTTTGACAATTTTTCTGTGTACTCATGCTTAACTGATTTGTTTGAAATAGAACAGATTATTAGCATAAAAATGAATTTGGCATTAAATAACTTACAAAGGTTGATATGCCATAAAAACCAACCAACCAACCAGTTCACGAATATCTAGTCCATCAAAACATTTTATTGAAAAAACAATGCTTCTATACCCATTATTTCACATAGATAGCTGAACAGTTCGATGCCTATTTTATACGGTGAAACAAAAAGATTTCATGTTTAAGATTCTACTATATATATAGAAATTTTGTTAAAAATTTAAGTGCATCTCTACCTTTTAAATATTCGTAGTATGAATCCTACCCAGGGGTCCTGTTAGTAACCACTGATTATTCAATGACTATATATGTTTTTTGTCATCACGTTTGGTAATGTAGAGATAAATATGTTGGGAAAGTGAATCTGCACCAAGATTCTATTGTCACAAGACCAATGTGAAGCCTATCCAATCTTGCAGGATAACTGTTCGTTCTCCCCTTTGTAAATGTTTTTTTTGAAAAGTTGTATAAAAGTTTTGTCCGAAATATTCGAAGCCATATCATTGATGTGCAAAGGAAAAATACACAAAAAGAGTCTGGTAATACAGTTTCTAATGATTGTTAACTTGCATTTGGGATACTTGAGTATTTATTTTAGGAGAAGGTACAATAATTGAAGTTATTGTTATTATTTACTCCTTGATGGCTTTTCATTGATGTTTGAGTGACAGAAAGTCACCTCAAGTCTCCAGGACCCTTCTCAATATTCTGGCTGTTCTAAAAAAAGTAACAGAGGATCGAACCCTGCTGGTCTATGCTGCTTATTGACCCACAAAATGCAATGTGTGTCTAATGAGCCAAGCAGTTTCACGAACCCAAATCTGTTAGTACGAGTAAATTATTCAAATTTCGAATATTTAAATATTCCTGGTAAAGAGCTCAATTTAAATAAATTCACAGAGCAAGTTATATCATATCAAGAAGAAAACAATATCCGGTCACGTTAGGATAATAAATTTCTCCCCATCCTGTTAAGAGCATTAATATGAATCAAAGACTCTTACATAATGTTTAACAGGACCTCATCAAATTTTCTTATTGTATCTGATGAAGTCCTGCTAAAACCTATTTTAGAGTTTTTAATTCATATCAATGCTCTTAACAGGATGGAAATAAATTTATTATCCTAATGAGATCGAATTTTGTTTATTCTTGAAATATATATATATATATATATATATATATATAGAAGTGTGACGTGTACTTTCTTATTACATTGCTGTACAGTACACTTTACAATCGATTGATTAACCATATATGGCACATGTATATCAGATGTTTGGGCACATTACATAAAACTTCCAGAATAGAACAGCGTATTTTCATATTTGCAATATATTTTATGTTTTTAACTTACTTTTCTATGATAACATTGGCGACTTGTTTTAGGCAAACATTTGCATTTCTGTTTTTGCTATATGCTACATTGCTAGAGGTAATTTTTATGCAGTCAATGAAACAAATACCATTTCTTACCAGACAATATAAAACCAAATTTATAGTAAAGGCCGAAGAGTTCTTTAAAACAATGAATCTCTATATTAAACAAGAAAATTAAAACCGTTAGCCATAATGAATATTTCAGATGAGAGACGAACTATGACCATCAACGATAGAAGATCTTAGAGGATTTGAGTAAGATATCATTTAGTCAATTAAGGAAATTAGCCTTAAAAGCTTGAACATTTAATTACAAATGTGTCTCCGAAAGAGTTAATTATTAGTCTACGATATCTATTCCAGCTTAACAGAATGTTAAAGGTGAAATAACTAAATTTTATGCAACATACTCTGCAAGAGTTGAAAAAAATCATTAATAGTAAGCCTTAAATGATATCTTCCAAGCTAAAACGTTGGCAAGCGATCTCCAGTAGCGCTATTACCTCCACTTTGAGAAAGGCATGAACTTTCTTTCACTTTTCAGATATTGCTTAAATAGTAACACTACTGTTCTTCTCTAAGGATGACTTTGAAATTAAATCACTCGCGTCAGTTGATATGCCATTAAACAAAGATACAAAGAGTCAATCGAAATAAAATAAAAAAAAAAACATCTATCGTAAATCTTAAGGACCTTAATGAAGACTTCTTAAGAAAACCTGAATAGAGCCCCAAATTTTTCAGTAACATTGAACAATATATACACAAAATTTACAGGTGACTTTAGTGTATTAAAGAAAATTAAGTTGGTTACAAGATAAACAATAAAAATATTTGAAAATTCCAGCATTTTAACATCAAGGATTCCTACGTTTTGATAAATAATGAAATAGACGAAACAATCAACTAGCCAAAAATATACGTATAAATAAAATGGAAAAGTGATGACCCTATTAAGAATAAACTCGATAAAAGTGTAAAATTTAGTAACTATAATGAGCATCCATATTAGATATAATAAATGATTGTATGGATATAATAACACCATATGGACTTCCATATAATATATAACTTATGAATGTATAGATATTATTAAGCAATGTCGACTTCTATATAATATATAACTAATGAATGTGTCTATATCATTAATCAACATGAAATTCAATATAAGATAAAACAAATTAATGAATAGATATAATTAATCAATATGGACTTTAATATAAGTTATAATAAATAAACGTATAGATATTACAATGCAATATGAACTTCAATATAAGATAAAACAAATGAATATATAGCTATTTTTAAGCAATATGAAAATCCATATACTTCTACAAAGAAGCTGTAAATATGAAAAAACGGCATGGAAATTTAATCTTCCGACCAGAAGTATTTATGAAGTGGAGATATATTTATTGATTAGAATATATTTATCGTACAGAATGTGAGACATATTTAATAAAAAACATATTCATATATTCTGTATCATTGATATTTATCATGGATTATTGGATCTTTTAAATATACGATAAAAGATTTACTGAAAAGATAATAAAATTTATTGAAAGAGAAAGCATTCAGTATCGAAATAAAGATCATATTTACCCAACCTCTCCGCTCGGGCAGGATATGACACAAGGTCATTTTTTAAGCGGAATTCAGAATTTTCCTTCTCCTAAACTAGTTGCCTCACCAAGGCTGAAGAACCTAGTCTGCCCATAGCTGGAAGGAGAATAATTGGATTCATACCTTTCCCATGGGTATTAGTGCTATGTGAAATGCAATCAGTCCAGGATTTGAACTCGTGTCGCCGTGTCTAATTCCTGCGACGATAACCATTACACCACGGGCACCTCCTTAACACTAGTATCGAAATAAAGATTCATATAAAACAAGTCAATTATTTAACTATTATATTCAGCCTAGAAAGAGTGTCAAACACACAGAAAGCTAAATAATGTGGCAATAAACATTATCATTTCATTGAATCAGCTTGTTAACCGTTTAAAGACGTTTCCAAGTGTGTTAATTCTTTCGACTACGGTGAGGTTCTCCCTGTGACGTAATGGCTAATGTGCTGAAATGCGGCCTAAGTGAGTTCGAACTCCTGTTGTACTATTACATTTACTTTCCGACTACTACCCTTCCAAAAGGCATGAGCTTCTTTATCATATTTACCAACCCCTCCGCTCGGGCAGAATATGACACCAGGTCATTTTTTAGGCAAACTTTACGGACATGAAATGGCCCATCACAATTAACTTCCTTGAAAAACATGCAGCTATAAAAAGTGCATCCTAATTTCGACAAAATTCAGCTTATCTATTCAATGACCTCGTTTTTCTACATGTTAAACTTTTTTTATTTGCGTTATCTTTAATTATAGGAAGTTTAGTCTCGTAGCTATATTTGTTTAAGGCAATTTCGTCTCCTGTTTTGGCCTGTTCAAGAACTAAGTTGTCACTAGGTTCGGTTTCTTCGTTTAACAGCACATCAAATTCCGTGGGTTATCTAATGCCACTGTTATTGTTATAGAAGTACATCAGTTATACTATTAAGCGCAAAACTGTAAGGATAAAGAGGTGCCCTTGGTGTAATGGTTATCGTTGTAGGAAATGGACACGGAAACACGAGTTCAAATACTGGACGAGACTGATTGCATTTCACATAGCGCTAATACCCTTGGGAAAGGTATGAATCCAATTATTCTCCCTCCAGCTATGGGTAAATAGTAGGACAGACTGGGTTCTTCAGCCTTGTGAAGCAACTAGTGTAGGAGAAGGAAAACTCTGAATTCAAACCTGTTAAACTCAGCTTAAAAATTGACCTTGCGTCATATCCTGCCCGAGTGGAGGGGTTGTTAAATAGGATCTATGTAATGAGTCAATTTTTTAAGTGGTCTAGGATTGGTATGAATTCAGAGTTGTCCTTCTAGATTGATTACGATTCTAAGACTAAGGAAACTAGCCTATCATAGTATTTACACACAGCTCGGTGCCAACAATAGTTAGATTCATGCCTTTTCCCAGGATCGTTGCTAAACGCGAAGAGCCTCCCACAGAATGTTGTGAAATAGTATGATACCAAGAGGGAAAGGGAGGTCAATTCCCCTACCCCACGGCGTTTGAATGAACAGGCCCCAAGGACTGACCGCTAAAGCAGTCAGAATGAAGGTCAAAAGCTACCCGCATTCTATGATCTATAATCGGTTGGACAGAGAAGGGAATGCAGGTCACTCTAGTAGCACAACCAGAGGAAATAGTGGGAAAAGAAAAAAAAAAGCCAAATGATTGGCCGGACCCTTTATCGCCAAAATGATACCTTTTCGTCAGATAAAATTTTGAAAAGGATCTTTAGTTTGAGGACAAAGACGGATAAAGACGCCGGTTTACAGCCAAAACTCCGGAAGCCCCCGTAAAAAGATTGGAACAGAATCTTTGGACAGAAGTCAGCAGAGGGCGCTAACTTTCATCCAGATTCTGGAGAATGCCACTCGCCCGTAAAAGAAAGGAACCTGAGAACTAGCCTTGTCAATGATAAGTACAACTTTAACTGTTTTTCCTTCTACCCTTCCTAAATATTGGAATTGTATATATTCCAAAAAGAAAGAGAGAAGCTGAAAGGATTCTGTTTCCTCAACAGTAAAGTAGCAAATGGACTTTGTCATATATGCTTCTGCCCGGCAGTATAAGCATTTTCTCAAATAAAAGAAGAAAAAGAAAGAAAGAAAGAGAAAAAAAAAGAGAAAGAAGAAAAGGACTGTTGAGAGAGATTTGTGTTTGACACTACTTGCTAGCTTAATATAGCCGGTACTTTAAAAAGAAAAGAGAAAAGAAAAAGGAATGTGTCTCTCAAATCTTATCATTATTTGTTTGCTCACCTAAAAAAACTTTGTTCTATTTTAAATGCACCCTTGTGTTGAAATCTATTGGTTGTGTTATTTATCTATCGAGTCACCTTCTTTTTCACATATCTATTTCAGCTTCGTATCGCTTTCATCAATTCTCGCCAAATTTCTTATTCACCTTAAAACATTATAAGGGAGTTTTTGGAAATTTGACAACAGCTGATATTTCTTTTAACCTTGAAGTCCATGCTTTCCGCTATCCGAAGGACTTGGTGGGATGTGTGAAAGTGAATTGGAAACCCCTTTGCCAGCGTCGGAGATCAGTCTAGCAACAAATTAACCCCCACATTATTTGCTAGTTACCATATGCCCGATAAAGTATTCTTGAGTAGGACTTATTTTGCGGAGGTTCAAGTGCCAGACTGCCCCCGATGTCACATGCACATAAAATATATTGTCGTCCTGAGATGCTTATTCATGCAGCGTCACAATGTAAACTCCAGCCGTCAATTCTTTTACCTACAACGATAACCGTTGCACTAATTGTTCCTCTTTTCCAATGCATCATCATCATCATCATATCGTGCTGGTAGCACGGATATCCCTGACCCTCTCTCGCCACTCCTCCCTATCGTTCATCGCCCTAGGTAGGTCTTCAGGACAACAACCTGTATCCTCACATAGCTGCTGAATGTACGTTCGTGCTGGTCGTCCTGCTTTTGCGCGGCCGTGTGTGGAGATCCATAAGAGTACATCTCTTATGAGTTCATCTCTGCTTCTCCAGCAATGTCCTGCATGTCTGGTTCGCCTAACTTGAATAGTTTTCGTGATAGGGGGCAGGTGGCCGTACAGTTGGTGTCTTGTGGGGTGTTGCTGCCAGGACTTGTTCAGGATTGCACGCAGCATTCTTGTGTAATTGCCATCTAGTTTCTTCTCCAGCCGTTTTGTTAGCGTCCATGTAGTGCATCCATATAGCAGTATCGATGTGACCGCTGCCTGGAAGAAACTGCGTTTCATTTTATCGGTTAGGTCTGATTTCCATATAGTCGATAGCCTATTGATAGCTGTCCATGCTTTCGTTAACCTCGTTTCGATGTCCTTTTCGGTTGATTCGACGCTGCTTCCTAGGTACGTGAATTTGTCTACTAGTTTAAGAGGGGTTCCTTCTAGAGTGGAGATGTCCCCCGTTTGGTTATAGCACATATATTCCGTTTTGTGTGCATTAACATGGAGGCCTATGCTTGCTGCTGCTCGTTCCAGGCTATGCAGAAGTGTTTCGGCTTGGTCAGGTGTATTTGCCAGTATCGCTATGTCATCGGCGTAGTCGGCGTCGGTAATTGTTGTTGCGGGGTATCTTCTGCTTCTTTTCTTCGTCAGTTCGAAGCCATTCTCTTTGATTTTGTCAATCGATGTTCTAAGTACGTAGTCTAGACAAATGATAAAGAGATACGGAGCCAGCGTGTCCCCTTGTAGTACTCCTGCTGCAATGTCGAAGTATTCTGTGTCTCCATCTGGTGATCGTACTTTTACTTTAGTGTTTCTATAGAGAATTGTTATTGCCGCTACGGTTTCTTTAGGTATGCCGTACGCTAGTAGGATTTGTTCCATCTTTCCTCTGTGAATGGAGTCGAAAGCTTTGGTAAAGTCGACAAATATTAATGTCGCTTGTAGGTTCTTTGCCCGTACACCTTCAAGGATTCTGCGGATGGTTAGTATTTGTGAGGTCGTAGATCTATTTCTTCGGAAGCCATTTTGGTTTTTTCTAAGTATGTTGTCGATTTTGGGTTCTATTCGGTTTCGTAGTAGGGCATTGTAGATTTTGGCAGCTATGGATGTAAGTGTTATGCCTCGGTAGTTTTTGGCTAATCCGAGGTCCCCCTTTTTAGGGAAGGGGAGTATGCATCCCTTCGTCCATCTATCTATCGGATTTTGATTGTATACTGCGTTGCAGTGTCGGAGCAGTATGTCGTCGAATTGTCTGGTCTTCCATACTTCCGGGGGAATTTCGTCCAGTCCTGCAGCTTTCCTATTTTTAATTTTTCTGAGAACCGAGTCGAGTTCTCCTTGTGTGAACGGTCCAAGTTTAATGTCTAATTGTTTGCTAATTATTCTGGTGATTGGTTCATGCGTTATTTTTGGTGGGTTTCCAAGTAAGTTTTCGAAGTGCTGTTTCCACAGTTTTATTCTTTCTTGTTGGTTTGCTGCTTTAAGTTTTGCTTTGGCTGTGTTCTTTCTTCTGCTCACTTCGTTTATTGTTTGCCAGGTAATTCTAGATTGTCTATCTTCTACCGAGTCTCTAATCTTATCTATCTGATTTTGAATGTATTCTGTCTGTTCCTTTATATATATGCCTGCTAATTGATATTGTGCTGTTTTTAGTTTTAAGGCATTTGTGTTTGTTGGGTTTTTTCGATAGTTTTTGGAGGCTGTTTTCACTAGTGTACGTTTTTCTCTCACCGCTAAGGTTTCCCATGGGACTCTATATTTAGTTTTAATTTTTGTTGGAATATATTTTGCTGCTGCCTCAAGGTGTGCATTGACGAAATTTTCGTATTCGTCGTTTGGTGTACTTTTTTCCGTCTTTTCTTGTAGTGTTTCGAATCTGTTTCTTAATTCTAATACGTATTTATCTCTGACATCTTTGTTGTTTAATAGGGCCCAGTCATAGTGTTTGGTGGTCGCTGTTCGTTTGTCGTTTTTTCGTAGGCTTAACCGTATTTTCGCTGTGACTATTCGGTGATCGGTGGACACACCCTCAAAAGAGGAGTATTCCTCGCAATTCAATGCACTATTCTTCCATTTCTTGTTTATAAGGACGTAGTCTATATGAGCTTTAGTATTGTTTGCGTACGTGTATGTCCATAGTTTGCCCTCTCTTTTTTGGTAGTTTGTATTGAGGCATGCTAATCTATTTTCTATCATGAAATCTGTTAGATGTTGCCCATTTCTATTTGACGTGTTGTGGAGGCTGTATTTGTTGTTTCCGTTTTTCCCGATTTGTGCATTCAAGTCTCCGCCAATGACTAACATGTTGTGTTTCGGGATACTACGCACTAATGAGGATAACTCATCGTAGAAGGTGACTATTTCATTTTCTTCACTAACATTGGTGGGGCTGTAGCATGAGACGATTGTTGCTCTGGGGTTTCCGTTAAATGTAGCTACCATCATTCAAGGTTGTATTTTCTCTATGCTATTAAGCGTTTTTAGTGCTCTAGGTCCTATAAGCAATCCTACCCCTCCCACTGCGGCGTTGACAGAGTTTTTCCATGCGGATACAGTGGCGAGCGACCATCCATTGCCAGTTTCGTGATATTTGATATCTTCTGTGTGCGTGTATCTGTGTTCTTGTATGCATATTATGTCTATTTTATGTTCTTCGGCCGATGCGATTAGCTCTGGGAGTTGTCCTATTCTATTTAAGGTTCTTACGTTAAATGTGGCTATTTGTAGTGTTTGTTTGCATTTTAGTAGTTTTGAGTGTTTGAGCTCTGTAGCTGATTTTTCGAACACCGAGGCCAGGGCTCCAACCTCAGCAGGACGCGCCCTCGCTCAGGATCGACAGTTCGATCGGGGAACTACTGCTGCTCCTCTATAAGAGTGGCTTCTATAGAAGAGAATAAAACAGCCATCGAAAGATAACCATGACCCACACTTTTCCAATGCAGTTGGTGCTTTTTCCACGAATAAATGTCAAAATAAAACCTTGGAGTACATTGATGTTAACACTTTGAAGATTTGTCATGATAAAAAGAGAAATATGTTACTTAAAATACATTCCTTCGAAATATCTAATATTAAAAGATTTTTTTAAAAATATTTAAGAACTAAAAATGATTGATGTATATAATTACCTTTAGAGAAAAAAAGTTCTCAAACTTTCTGATGTTGCGTACCCGCCGGGTATTTTCACAGTGTACTACGGACCGGTGCCATATTTACGGCTTATTAATTGATTTATGTTCAAGTTCCAAATATTTCTCTCTGTTGTATTTAAACAGGTGAAAAGAATGATAATATGCAACACAGAAAGATTTTATAAATTTTCATTTCTATATTATATGCTACAATTATGATAATGTGAAATTGGAAAAAAAATCATTTCCCTGCCACCGATGACTGGTTCACCAGCTTAGATGCGCGTACCAGGAATTTAAGTAAAGGAGAGAATAATCTAAAGAAAAAATTCGTAAGAAAATAATTATTGAGCATTAAAACATTAAAAAAGACGTTGAGAGTAAGATGATTTTTTCAAGTATTATTACAATGAGTGTCTTAATATTTAGTGATGGTGTAACTTATAAAAAACATCAGATGTTTCACGTTTTTGTTTTCATTTTTACGTCGTTGTTGTATTTTTTTTTCAAGATATTTTTCTTTTCTTTTCAAAGGTTTAATTTATTTACCGTTGACATTTTTTATATATGTTTCTTAATCGTTTCGCTTTTATCTTTGCTTTTTTTTAATGGATAGATTTAGATTCAGTGAATAATTTGGTCGCAATTCTTCGTTTGTTCAATGTCTTTCATGATTCTTTTTCATTTGATACCGGATTTAATTGGATATTGTATTTGTTCGCCAACGCATTATTAGTAGTTTTAAACATTTTAATTTCGTACTTGGTAAACTACTTTTCTTTAGTTGTATTAATCCCCCATCGGATACGAAGAACCATATACGAACAAACGAGTAGCCGCAGTCATAGGCCTCTATGTTAATGCACACAAAACGGAATATATGTGCTATAATCAAACGGAGGACATCTCCACTCTAGAAAGAACCCCTCTTAAACTAGTAGACAAATTCACTTACCTAAGAAGCAGCGTCGAATCAACCGAAAAGGACATCAAAACGAGGTTAACGAAAGCATGGACAGCTATCAATAGGCTATCGATTATATGGAAATCAGACCTAACCGATAAAATGAAACGCAGTTTCTTCCAGGCAGCGGTCACATCGATACTGCTATACGGGTTCACTACATGGACGCTAACAAAACTGCTGGAGAAGAAGCTGGACGGCAATTACACAAGAATGCTGCGTGCAATCCTGAACAAGTCCTGGCGGCAACACCCTACAATACACCAATTGTACGGCCACCTGCCTCCTATCACGAAAACTATTCAAGTTAAACGAACCAGACATGCAGGACACTGCTGGAGAAGCAGGGACGAACTCATAAGAGATGTCCTCTTATGGACCCCTACACATGGACGTGCAAAAGCAGGACGACCAGCACGAACATACATTCAGCAGCTATGTGAGGATACGGGATGTTGTCCTGAAGACCTGCCTAGTGCGATGAACGATAGGGAGAAGTGGCGAGAGAGGGTCAGGGATATCCGTGCTACCAGCGCGACATGATGATGATATAGATACTGTTAAGAAAAACAAAATCCGGTCACTTTAGGGTTATAAATGTATTTCCATCTTTCTATGACTATTGATATAAATCAATAACTCCAAATTTAACATGACTTCTTCAGATCCTAATGGATATAATGAATACAGCCAGAATAGGCACAGGAGGGAAGGGTGTGAATGTGGGGTGAAGATATTCATCCCCATTCCGGCCAATTTCAGTTTTTCTTTTGTCACCGTTCGGGACCCAAACAAAATAACTAGACGTAGGTTCTAATTTATTTTATACAGTAACTTAACCGACATTTTAACGTAATTCTTCAGAGTTAACAATAAATTAAGGAATTACAAAAAATCCTATCCACCATAAGCAAAGATTACAGTAATAGTTAACTTAAACTCAAATTTTATCCTCGTGCTCATTTATTCGGCCACCCTAACACAGAAACGTACGTACGTCCCACCCTACATGGTGGGTTCCTATTTTCTTTTATTCCTTTTACCTCAACTATCCCCATTTCATCCTATTTCTATTGTTAATTAATCATTATCTTTAGTTGTCGTCTATAGTTTAAATTTAATCCTATGTCTACAGCTAGCTATTAAATCACATCTCTGATTTAATGATTTTTCGGGCTGTATGTATAGCATAATTTGTATCTTTTCTTCTAGATATAGGTTACATCTACTATCAAAGCATTTTTGAGTATTAAACTTTTTCGATATGCCCCATTGAATTTCTGGGGTTAAACCCCTTTTTTCATATATATATATTTTTTTTTTTTCGTGTTTTTGAAAATTTCAAAAATGCGTAACAGGATGGAAATAAATTTATAATCCTTTGTGATTGGTTTCGTTGTTTTTTTTCTTAATGAAATTATTGCTCTGTATAATTGGTACATTGAGCTCTTTACCAGGAAGATTTAAATATTTATTCACGAATAATTTCTTGTCCTGATGGAATTACTCCTAACTCCGGTTTAACTGGACTAAGTATTCTATATATATATATATATATATATATATATGTGTGTGTGTGTGTGTGTGTGTGAAATGTTAACATATTTATTACATTTCCTATAGGATATAATCTCAGACAATTATCACATATTCACTATTTCTGTTAACATTTTTTGTTTTGTCGTACCTGCGATTAACAACATGTTAATATTTCAATGGGATCAATTTCATTAGGAAAGAGAACTGATATTTTGGAGGCCACCTGGTATAGAAGTGAATAATGAATTGACAGGGATAGTGGAAATTTTGAAATTTAGAGGAAAATTTGAAATCCTGTCATTGAAGAAACCACTTGAAAATATTTTTGAAAACGTTATATATATATATATATATATATATATGTATATATATATATATATATATATATATATAAAGTTTCAAGTATTAGACACCAAATAAAAATAGTATTCACCCAGTTGAAATTGATTTGGAGAACACGCTATCTGATCCCGTATATGTAAAGCCCAAACGTAATTTAGTTAGTTTTGTTTAATGGCATATCAAACATTGTTCATTATTTAATGCCCAATTCATCATTCTACCAATAAGTAGTTCTATTTCTATCAATTCAATTTAGAATAAGTACGCAGTTTGAATATCAAAACTTCTATTTGAATCAATTCAGCCAAGCATTTACACACAGGTCAGTTCTTTTTTACTAATAGATAGGACTCTATTAGGACCTACCACTGAGGGCCAGGGAAAGAAGTATCGCCGTCCCCTACACCTTGGTGTAGAAGCTATCGAAAAGGGAGCCGTCGGGTCACCGTCGACTACAGTCGCCAACTTCACTTCACTGAGGACCCGAGTGGACCTAGGAACGATGGCAATGAAGGGCTACTCTGCATTCCACAATGCTCCAACATTACCGGAACCTTACCATCAGATTGTTTTGTGTCATACCAGGACACTCGTTTTGGGAGTCTTACCCTGCTGAGATGTAGTCTGTGTATTCTGCAGCCTGAAGCCGACTGGGTAAAATCATAATTTAGGTTTTCAACTAGAAAATACATCCGACCAAAATCGAACTCATTTTAACAACCCATTTTAGTCTTGATTAATTCGAAATTAAATTAATTCCCTCG
This sequence comes from Sepioteuthis lessoniana, assembly GCA_963585895.1. Lineage (NCBI taxonomy): Eukaryota > Metazoa > Mollusca > Cephalopoda > Myopsida > Loliginidae > Sepioteuthis > Sepioteuthis lessoniana. The sequence goes on along the minus strand of OY757930.1, from coordinate 25,216,635 downwards.
AAAATCTGGCCCCTACGGACAGGGTGTAAGTGCATGTAAGGAGGAAAAGGACTATCTAATTCTCTTAACGATTTCGAGGAGATTGGATTATGAAGTTAGGTAGACATCTTCTATAGCCAGAATTGTAAGACAGTTGCTGTGATATACAATTCCTGCCTAAAAAAAAACTTTTCTGAAGCGGATCTCATGGCAAATATTTCCAGAAATTAATATCTAAAAAGTTCTGTCGAAATCGGATCAAATAAGATAATTAGACGATGAAAATAATCACAAGACAGAACTAATTATTTCACTCTCTCGGTGCGGCTGATAATACGTTGACAATATCCATATTTATCAAAAACCTCCACTCGGGCAGGATATGACATAAAGTCAATTTTTAAGCGGAGTTTAACTGGTTTGAATTCAGAATGTTCCTTCTCCTAGACAAGTTGCCTCATCAAGGTTGAAGAACCCAGTATGCTCTACAATTTAGTCATAGCTGGAGGGAGAATAATTGGATTCATACCTTTCCCGCGAGTATAATTACTATGTGAAATTTATCCCCGGCTATTAATTTAATGATACTGCTATTGATTTTCTTTAAGGATGACGTTTGTATAAAACAACTCACGAAGGTCGATTTGTTATAATCCAAAAGAAACCAAACCATACCAAATCGGGGGAACAATTTATGTAATATAACAGTGCAAAAAATCTCTGTAAAACAAATACAGAAGAGATGTAAATATGAGTCCAATTTTCTAAAAAAAACTCAAGAGGGGTTAACGTGCCGTCAATATTAATCACCCAATCAGAACGAATATATATTTTCGTCAGATCATTTAGAGATTACACACACCCACTGATCAGATATTTGTTTTAGTTCTTAGAACGGTGGAAGAGAAATCAAGACACGTTTTCCATGTGTCTAGTGTCCCCACCAATTCCAGTTTTCAAGATTCTATTAAGCTTCTATTTTAAATGAATTTGTTTTATTATTTTTAATATGGATTGTGTAGGGCTGAGTAATCAAAGACATTGATATATATTATAAGAGTTCAGATATCTCAGCCGCTGGTCGCTTTGTAGCGTGGATTTTCTACAGCTGTTGTCAACGAATTACGACCCGTTTTTCAATATTAAATGCATTTCGATGGCAAAGTTTACTGTGGATATTATTGCTGAAATTCGCTTACAGTAATTCTTCTGCCACTGTTTGCTTGGCTCCGACTTTTGTTGGTACATCTGCAAGTGTCTCCGTTGTCATAGTGACAGATCCAATACTCATAACAAGTTCAAATATTACGAGCGATTACAAGGTATATGTAGAATTATATTGAATATGAACCGGGAATAATGCGGAAATATTATTCCTGGTGATATGATTTAAATGCGATCTGCCTATCTAGCAAGCTAGATTGCTTGCTTGCTAGATAGATTGATACGCAGACAGATATCTAGCAATCTATCTAGATATATACCTAATGCATTTAATATCTATCTATCTATCTATTCAGGATTTTAACTTATAAGATGTGATGATAAAATAAACCCAAATAGAAGGGGTGCCCTCGTGGTGTAATGAAGAAAGCCGTGGGCAGCGGAATTCTACTTAACAGGTTCGAATTCCGTTGGTGCGATTCCGTTCCCCTTCAGAAAAAAATACCCATGGGAAAGGATGAACCCAATTATCCTCCAAACTATGAGTTAAATAGCATCACCGCTTTTCTTCTAGGAGGATGACTTTGCCATTAAAGAACCCACGAAGATTCATATGCCATTAAATAAAGAACCCCAAAAAATATTTCGCATGAATTAATAGAAGAACTAATTGTTTGTAATTGAAGGTTTTTTTCCTTTCAATTTTGTTACGTGATGCCAGAGCCCAAACGATGAAATATAGAGATGGAAAAATGCAAGGTCTTCAGAGAATGATTTTACTTACTGAATTATTTGCCAACTATAAACATTTCGATTTTTAGACTTTTATCCGTGCGTGTGAGTTATTAAGTGAAACGAAAAAGATAAGAAATTTTTCAAACATATTCCTGTTGGTAGAACATAGCTCTACCAACGGAAATAGAATTTTTCTTATCTTTTTCGATTCATTTAATAAGCGACACGCCCTGATGAAAGTCTAAAAAACCGAAACGCATAAGATTGGAAAATAATTCTATAAATAAAATCATATCAAGAAAAAGTTATGCTTTTTTATTCCTCAAAACATTTTCGTACTGTCGGATTTATTTCCTGTTTTTTCCCTGATATATATATATATATATATATATATATATATATATATATATATATATATATATATATATATATATATATATATATATATATATATATATATATATATATATATATATATATATATATATATTATATATATTATATATATATATATATATATATATATATATATATATATATATATATATATATATATATATATATATATATATATATATATATATATATGTGTGTGTGTGTGTGGAAAGAGAGTGTGGAAAATAAGATTGACATGTTATGCAAGAGGCCAAGAGCAATCAGAATTCTAAATCATTTTGTGTTCTAATTACGTTAGGTTTATTGCCAAATATGTTTATTTTTTCTGCTGCCGTTTTCATTTCTTTCTCATTTTGACGGATTCATTACGAACTTTACAAGACAAAGACACTGTCCTCTTACACAATACATACATACTTATAAGTCTCTGGACTAAAAATGTTCATTGTTTGAAAACTACATATGATGACATTATATGTGCTGTTGATGAATTTTTTGACTAGTGGTATATAAGCACTGCAAGACTGATAGAAAAAGTGTGTACAACGCAAGGGGGATTATGTTGAAAAATAAAACCTTATTAGCGCACATTCTATTAGACTTCCTTGGTCATCCTGTGAACTTTCAATGACCCTCTATGAGCTATTGCTGTAACCATAATGAAGAGACCATAACACCTGTGTATAAAATATATCTCTCACTTCTTTATTTCAACGAAAAGGCTGTAGGTGAGAGTGAAAAAAAAAGATGGAGGACTGCTATTATTGACACCACGTTTGGACATATGTTCAGAGCCCTACTTCTGTTTCTCAGCTAGAGGCTGCTCCCTCTCAGCCCAGGGGTGGATCTGTCATCTAACTGTCTGATTTCCGAATCTGACCGAATTTTACTGACCACCTGACTCTTCCTATCATTATAATACATTTTCGACGCCCACTCATTTTTCCTTCCGATTCTCAACAATTCACGTGATTCTTTTTTGATATCCTTTATTTAATCGGGTGAAATATCCTGTTTACAAAATTTACAAAAAACGGCAACCAAAGGTCAATATGTAACTCTCTAATAATTTCTAATATATATTTTTTCTTTTACTTTCGGTTTCCAGCAATCCTTCACTGAGTTTTTATACAAGATCTATTCCTAGTAAATGTACTGATTCTATATGTTCTATGTATTATCTCATTTGCTGCCTTTTGGGTAATATTTTTCCGTTACATAGATAGGACTCCCATAATGAGACGAGCAGGAGCGTAATGTTTTGCATTTCATATAGGCTTGGACTACCAGTTATATTGATTATTATTATTATTATTATTATTATTATTATCATTATTTCCTTGCCAGTTATTCACATCATAGCAAGTGGTATTTCACTGGAGTCTAAATGACAACAAGTCTTTACAGTTCTCCAAGTCTTTTCGAAGTATTCAAGTCAATCTTACTTATGCTGTGCTCTGGACAGTGTCGATTTTTTCCTGTCACTTCAAGTTCTTCCAAGTTTTTTGCCAAGTATTTGGGAAAAGTTCCAAGTGCTCTAAATACACTTAATATCACCGTCACTCGCATGTATTTGTCCAAGTAACTGTCAATCTTTTTGCTCTCTTTAACTTTCACTTTGGGGAACGTCAAATATCCACCACATGGCAATTTTCTTTCGTTTTGTTTTGTTTTTAATAATTAACACGAGAACTAACGTTCGGGCCGGGATTACACGTCCCGTCGTATATCGAAATTCAAGAGAATTTTCTGTTTTACATTCGCTAGGACAGATTCTGGTTTATGTATATAGCACGGGGTAGGATGGTCAAATCTTACTTTCCTGCACAATATCCCGAAAATCAACGTTCCTGTCAAGCCGTCCTAAGTCTTATTCTCCTTTTGTGCTAGTTTGTTGCATTAGCTTTTAATGAGATTAACTATTTTACCTCTGTTTAAACATAACCTACACTTGCTATTTTGCAGTGAATTATGATTTTTCGCTTCATTATTGTTATTATTATTTACTCATTAGAGTTTTTCACATCACCGTAAGCTGATGGTCTTTCACTGTAGATTGAGTGACAGCAAGTCCTATCAAGTCTCCAGGACTCTTCTCAGTATTCTGGCCGTTTTCAATAATGCTGTTGTTTGAATGGTCTCCACTCGGCCGCCAACTTCCAAATTCTCCAGGCCCTTTAATAATCCTTTAGTTATCGAGCCAAAAGCACCAATCACAATTGGTATTATTGTCACTTACATGTTCCACATTATTATTATTATTATTATTATTATTATTAATATTCATTTGAGTATTTTCACACCAGCGTTAGCTGATGGTTTTTCAATGGCGTTTGAGTGACAGCAAGTCTCCTCAAGTCTACAGGACTCTTCTCAGTACTCTGGCTGATGTCAACAAGGCTGTAACTTGGATGGTCTCCGCTCCACCTATTATTTCCAAGTCCTCCAGTGCGTGTATCAATTCATTGGTGACAGTACCGCGTGCACCGATTACAATTGGTATCACCGTCACTTTCATGTTCTCGAGGTTTTTTCAGTTCACTTGTAAGGTGTAGGTACTTTTATTCCTTATCGTTTTCTTTCAGGTTTATGCTGTGCTTTGCCGAAACTGCAAAGTCAACTATTTGGCTGGTTCTCTTTTTTTTACTATAATTAGGTCTGTTTATCTGATCAAGAGTAAGTGATCCGTTAGTATATCAAAATCCCAGTGGGATCTGTGAGTCTCATTTTCCAGGGCGGATTCTGGGTTGTGCATATACTACTTGTTTGAATGCTTAAACTTAAACTTCTTGCGCAATTCCCAGTGTAAGACCTTGCCAACCCAGTCGTGTCTAGTTTTATACTCTTTTTGCACTAATTTCCTGCATTCGATTATGATGATTGATCGTTTCGTTTCACCAAATAACCTACATCTGTTATTTTGTTGCGTCTTATTATTATCATTGTTATTATTTTACTCCTTTGAGAGATTTTACATCAGCGTTATCTGATGGTTTTCTCCGGAGTTTGAGTAATAACGAGTCTCCTAAAGTCTCTAGGACTCTTCTCAATATACTTGCTGTTCTTAATTATACTGTAGACCTGAAGGCCTTCAATTGTCCTCGTATTTCCCAGCCCCTCAGTCGTTTTACTTTGCGGATTGTTCTAAGTTCACCTCCTAAAATTGGTATCACCGACACTTTTATGTTTCATAGTTTGTTTTTTAGTTCTCTGGCAAGGTCATTATTTCTATTTCTCTGTTTGATTTCTTTACTAATACTCTGGGATCTGCAAGGACGTCAAAGTCCACGATTCAGCAGGTAATCGTTTTCTTTTTTTTTTCTTTTTTTTTTCTTTTTTGACTCTCATTTGGTCTGGTCTTCCCGCCGAGATTAGGGTTTCTTAGTATGTCAAAATCCCTGAGAAAGTGTGCGTCTATTATTATTATTATTATTATTATTATTATTATTATTATTATTATTATTATTATTTTACTCATTAGAGTTTTTCAAATCAGCTTTAGCTGATGGGTCTTTACTGGAGTTTGAGTTACAGCAAGTTTCCTCAAGTCTCCAAGAATCGTCTCAGGATTCTGGCTGTTCTCAGCAATGTTGGCATTTGGATAGTCTCTATCCTTCCGCCAACTTCCAAGTCCTCCAGGCCATTTAATAATCCTTTAGTTATTGTTCCTAAAGCACCAATCACAATTGGCACAATCGTCACTTTTATGTTCCTCAGTTTTTTAATTCTCTAGCAAGGTCGAGGTACTTATCCTTCTTTTCACATTCCTTCAGATTTATTCTGTGGTCTACCGGGATAGCAAAGTCGACTTTTTCGCAAATTCTCATTTTTTGTTGATCATTATAAGGTCTGGTCTTCTGGGCGGGATTAGGTGATCTGTTTGCATAGGAGTTTATGCGTGTCATTTTCTAGGACAGGTGCTGGGTTGTGCATATACTATTTGTTAGTATGGTCAAATTTACATACTTGCACATTTCCCAGTGGATCACCTTACCGACCCAGTCGTGTCTCGCCTTATACTCCTGTGCTAATTTGCTGCATTCGCTTATTATGTGATTGATCGTTTCGTCTCAGTCACCGCATATTATTATCATTATTATTATTGCTTCATTTAAAAATCATTTTATTGCCTCTCGTGTGTTAAATTTGAACAAAAGAAAAACACCGATAGATCTACTTTTGAAATATTAAAATAATTATAAATTCGAATCTCATAAAACTCTCATTATCTATTATTCTTTTAAAAATTACAGTTATTCATTAAAGGCGAAAATTAAAAAGCAACTATAGTCAAAAGATTAAAGAGATCTGTCATGATAAATAATAATAATAATAATAATAATAATAATAATAATAATAATAATGTGAAAAAACTCTCGGGGAGTAATTATTATTATTATTAGTAGTAGTAGTAGTCGAAAGCAAAAATATACCCTCCGTCAGTGTGTGATATTTTTGATCGACATCAACAAATTAATTGATAGAAATCGATCCAAGAAACTTATTAATCAAACACGATTTTAGCATAAACCGACCGTTTGGCAAAGTTCTTTTAAAATTGTCGGTTTTTAAGTTATTAGATTTTATTTTGGGTATATTTGGAATGTTTAATAAACACATCTGCCTTAGGCGAAATTTAGGTTTCACTTTCCCCGAAGTTTTTTTTTTTTAACTAACTTTTCATTTCCACATCTTCGAGTTATATATCGGCTATTTCACCGACATCACATCGGTAAATGTGTGTGGCTTGGTTCGTGCATGTAAAAATTTCTCAGCTTATTAGAATACTACTGTACGTACATATCAGCAGATTGATAAAGTCAAAGAAATGTACATGTATTACTTCAATTTTTTTTAATCGATATTTCCATATGAAATCTGGTATATATATATATATATATATATATATATATATATATATATATATATATTCGCACCAACGAAAACATCAATATATATATATATATATATCTATATCTATCTATCTATCTATATATATATATATATATATATATATATATATATATATATATATATATGCATGAGGGTGTGCAAAACATGTTCAAAAGCTTACACGGGGGGGGGGGGGGCAACGGAGAAAGCAAAAGTATATGTATATATATATATAAATGTGTGTGTGTGTGTGTGCATTAGTGTGAGTGAGTGCGTGTGTATGTGCGTAATTATCTATGATTAACATTCACACACAGTGGATAGATAAGGTCCTTTTTATAAAGAAACTAATTTATTAGATTAAGTCAATTAAAATTTTTTCAAAAATGTATTTGTTCAATAATAGTCGAAGTTAGGCTTCCTGATGATCCGATGAGGTGAAACTTTAGTAGAAGATTTTCGACTCGCGATTTAGGTTAATTATATATATATATATATATATATATATATATTAAACATCCACTGGCTGATTGTTTCGTAGTATTACAAGTCTTCAGTGTGACTAGACACGCAATCAGTTTCATGCTGGGATCGAAACCCAGCTTACTTCCCTTAAGTTAAATGTATCACCCCAAAGCTACCGTCCTTCTCAACGTAAACGAAGGAATTTTTTACGTATATATCTATTTACATATACACTTACAGGCAACCAGTGAACTCATTTGATGAGAAGAGCTTTGCATTTACCCGTATTTGGTAGTCCGCAAATCCCCACGGGAGAGCTCAATCCACGTGGAGACCACATACATAGTCTTCCACAGATAGACTGTTTTCTAGTATCACCACACTTTAGTGAGGCTAGAGATGCAAGCTGCTTCAACCTGTGATCGAAACCCGGTTGACTTTACCTCAGTCAGTTTTCTTACTCCAAAACTATCGTCCCTCTCATCGTAAGCGAAGGAATTACTGAAAGCCGTTTACATATAATTTTCACAACTTTTGTCGTTCCAATGGTTCGGGAGACCGGGGTTCAATCCCAGGTCGAGTCATACCAAAGACTCAAAAAATGGTAATACATACAGCCTTGCTTAGCACTCGACACTCTAAGGTAAGGATCAAGGGTAAAGTGGAGCAATCCAGGGAATGGAATATCGCTCCCCCTATACCTCATTAAGTAGCAAATGAAAAGGAAACCTTCGGATCACCTTCGACTACGGTCGCCAACTTTACTTACTCACTTTTATCCATCTCCCACATGTGTAATAATCTAGTTACATAGGGGTTGTCCTCGTGGTGTAATAGTTAGAGCGATGGACTGCGGAATCGTAGTAAGCGAGTTCGTACTCCAGTGGCGCTATTACAATCACTTTCGGGCAAATACCCTTGGGAAAGGTATGAACCCCCTTATCAACCCAGCTATGGGTGAAATAGAACCACTACTGTTCTTCTAGAATGGCTTTGGCATTAAATAACATACACAGAGTTGATATGCCATTAAACAACCAAACCGAACTAAACCAATCTAGTTACGTAAGTATATTTTGGGTGCAGCAATTCGTGTTATATAATGGCGATAACGTATTACTACTTAGTCTAAGTCAAAACCAACCCTCAGTAAAATGAACCTTAACTTCAACTACTATCATCTATACAACATAAAGAAAGGAATCGTTCGTTGCCTACAACATCGAGCCAATGTTATTAGATACGATACCAATGAATATCAAGAAGACATTAATTGTTTTGGAGACAAACTCAATCGCAACTGCTACCCAAAAAGCATTATATCGGATCCAAATAATAAGGATTGAACGACAGAGACAATACCTGAAAACTCACCACTTTCTGTCTGCCCTATTCAATTGACCAAGCACAAAAGATTTAAAGACATGGAGTCCAAATGATATCAGGAAAATATACAGGGGTGGCTCAAGTCTTCAAGAATTTCTCTTTTGAATCAAACTCACAACATCTTATAGAATTAAGGAATGAGTTTTTATATTAATAATTTTTCGCTATTTGTATTTTATTACTTAGTTAGGTAAGGATCTATAACAAAACAATTTTGGAAGTGCCTGTGGTGTAATGGTTATCGTCGGCGACACGAGATCAAATCCTGGACGAGGCTGATTGCATTTCACATAGCACTAATACCCTTGGGAAAGGTATGAATCCAATTATTCTCCCTCCAGCTATGGGTAAATAGTAGGATAGACTGGGTTCTTCAGCCTTGGTGAGGCAACTAGTCTAGAAGAAGGAAAACACTGAATTCAAACCTGTTAAACTCTGCTTAAAAATTGACCTTGTGTCATATCCTTCCCGAGCGGAAGGGTTGGGTAAATATGATAACAAAGCACTTTTATTTTGTGGGGATGAAAGATATGTTATTCAATTAAGGAATGGTTTTTAATATTAATAATTTTTCGTTAATTATATTTTATTATTTAGTTTGGTAAGGCTTTGAAATACTTAGGTCTCTTAGTCCAGGGCCATTGTCAGATGGTGCAGTCTTACGCTCGCGTGTAAAGGATACGACAGTCATCATATGTTATAATAAACCTCCTGACAGGAAATGAAGCTGGAGTTTGGATGACATCATGCACAGGAGAAATGGTCCTGAGAATTTTAGGATTAAAAAAACCCAGTAGTTGAGTTTTCTGCTGTTGAGTTTTCCGGATCTGTACCGGAAGAAAATTTAAACACAACAAGATTCGCCGCGTGTTGGGGTATGGTCAGCATAGTATGATTCGCAAATGCTTTTAAAAATTGTGTCTCTCTCTTCGTGTCGCCGTGGACCGATGCTAGAAATTGATAAACCTCTTCGTATCTGAAACGACAGCGTCCGCCTGTTGTTGTTTATGTGTCTGTATTGTTATTATTGATATCTTTATGAGTATACAACAAACAATATACGACATTGTTAAGATTTCCGAGTAGTCCATCCCATGCAGAAGTTGTAAAGTTTACCAAGTCGAGCCATGCTGACCACTTAGAGTAAGATTATAGTTACATCGTAAAGTTGTATGTCGAGATGAAATCGAAAAGTTGGATAAAATTTACCAAATAGGAACAGAAAAGTGAAAGTATATGTCCTTATATAATGAAGTTAAAATAAGAACATTAGAAATAAGATATCTTAAGGAAGCAATGCATATGTTGGGTTACATTGACCTGTTGTGCAGACCAATTTCTAGGGAAAATACTAAATGAGAACCAATAAGCAAAAAAGCCTGATGGAAAAAAAAACCCTGCGATATGGGCAAATATAAAAATTCGGCATAACTGTGTTGCATAGCCGTGATACATACACAACTATACACATATATATGCAGAAGCAAAATCAACAATAATGACGAACGAACACACTTATTTAGAAAAATATACCCCTCACACTTTATTCTAAAGGGTTGCAAAAGGGTTATGTGTGAGAAGTGAGTTGGAGAATGAATAAACTGCAACATATTGACCCTTAGTTCCTTTGTCTTTAGCATCACTTCTTTCTCGTTCTGCTGGCTACTCAACTGGGGATACTGAGGGCCCATAGCCCTCTCTTGGGTGCTGGTTCTCACTAAAGTATCTTATCACGAACATGACTGGCACCAACTAACTGAACCTGCCTGTCGCACTGGGTTATATAATTGTTTGACACCCACCTGCTTCTTGTGGGCGTGACATCTGCTCCAAATACAACCCATCCACAGTCAAGGTTATACCCTTATATCTTCGACCGGATGCACCTGTTCCTTGATTGACGTCTGGATCGAAGGTCAATATGTTACAATAGGAGTAAGTAATATTTCATTGGAAGATAAAGTCATTAGGTTGTAAGTCCAAATGTTGACGTATAGCACAAGGTATATTATTAGAAAATTTATTTAACCCAACTTAAAATATTTATGTTAATTATTAACCAACGTAATATCACTTATTTTGTGTGAAGTTTTATGAGAAAAGTGAACACATAGCTAAGTCAAATTCATATTGCACATATTTAAGCACTTATACACATATATAAATATATAGACCCAAATGAAAGCACAACTAAATTAATACTTAGCTTAGGTTCTTTGTTTTCTTTTCTTTCAAAGTTTCATTACTTTTTTGGTGTGTAACGTTGGTTATTTGAAGCGACGTCATTCCATGTCGAAAAGTTTTTGTTTTCTGTGACGTTATTTGTCATACATGTATTTTAAACAGCGTCTGCTTATTCATAGTTATACAATTAATATTTACACAAAGACAACTTTTTATTCTCAACCAATAAAAAAACTTCCTTTTAATTATTCTTAAAAATTAATACTTGTGAGGAGTTATATTTATTTTATTTATTTATTTAAATTTTGTAATTTTATTTTATAATGCAAAATTATATTGAAGGAATATTTATTTCTAACATACTCCCCTACAAAGGTTGTAATTTTATTTTATCGCAATTCAACTGCAGTAATTTATTTTGAGCAATTATTTATTTACTGTATTGCACCAACATTTATTTACTTATTTTATTGCAACAACAAATATTTGTTTATCTTATTGCAACAACATTTATTCATTTTATTGAAACAACATTTATTTATTTTTTGCAACAACATTTATTTTATTGCAACATTATTTATTTATTTTATTTTTAAAGATAATCAAATTTTCCTTCATCATTTGATGTAATTTTGCAATGGCTTTGCGTTTAGATCTAACCGAGATGTCAGTTTCGGGTTGAACAACAACCTTGTTTGTGCTACTTCTATCAATATTATTTACTGGCTGAAGAACTTCTGAGTGAAATTATCTGAAGGTTGCTAGTTCAATCCTGACAAGTTAAACAAAAAAAAAAAAAAAAAAAGCAAGCGATATTCATTATAGCCTAACACCTGTACCCGGTTAGGCTTAACAGAATTAGAATCATCTGCCCAGGTGAATTAAATTAATCAGTCCTTTTTGACTTCTAAGTTAGACACGAAACCCCTGAAGAAAGCCGAAGGTGGCATTTACCGAAAAGTTGTGAATATAACAGTAAAGATGAAGACAATTTTCCGAATACTCAAGATTATAAAGATTACTAATTTCATCTCAGAAATGCAAACAAATTATTTCTACATTATGATTTCTTTCCAGTTACATTTTCAAAATATTGTTTACCAATCTTTATATAACATATATTCACTTATCTTTGAGTAGACCTTCTACGTGCCTACATTTATTTTTCTAATAAATAATTCTTCATACAGGATTATTGGGATAACAGTCATTGCAGATAGTTTACGAAGGAATGATCTACAACCGTGAAGAATAAAATAGGTTTTCCTTACATATTTCGCTTTTCAATATTTCATGTATCTTCAAAACTTAAAAAAAATAATTTACAATAATAAAAAAAAAAACAACTAATTAACTCTTTTTTGGTTAAACTTGAAACTTTTTACGACCAGCTGTAATTGATTCATGTTGTTCTTGACCATCAGAGATTTTACGAGCACAATAGAAATGTATCAAAATTTCACAGTGTATAATGCGCAAATTGGAAATAATATTCGAATATTGTTGAGTTTTGGTTAATGAACACAAGTAGTAGTAATAATAAGACAAACCACGATATGTGAGGAAATAGTTATATTTACAGGAAAAGAATATATACAAGAGAGAGACTGTTAGTAGTAGGAACATAGGATTAGTGATAGAGTAAGGATATACTTCAACAATAGGAAGGGCTTTGTTATAAGGAACGGCTCTTCTGGTCTCAGACTCGTAGACGTTAGACTCGTAGACTGATCGACTGTTAGACTGCTGGTATAAGAAGCTAAATATATGGCAGATGGACCAGCTCATTGTATCGAAAAGGTAGGTGATACCCAATACTTTTCTAACGTTTGAACTCGGGTCACTGAGTTGTTGTATTCTGGCAAAAACTGCAACGCCATACACAACTCCACGTAGGAATAGGTATAGATATCTCTTTAACCATTACTCTTTGCAAGGTGCCTTTTCTGTAGACAGATATGTAGTTACTCAATCCCTCCACCATGAGCAGGATATGACATAAGGTTAATGTTTAATGCCCGTGGTGTAATGGTTATCGTCGTGGGAAATGGACACGGTGACACGAGTTCAAATCCTTGACGAGAATGATTGCATTTCACATGTTAAAGGCAAACAACTTTTCTGTTGTGTTCTGGTGAGTGAACACAGGTAGTAGTAATAAAGAGACAAACCACGATATGTGAGGAAATACTTATATTTACAGGAAAGATTATTTACAAGAGAGAGACTGTTAGTAGTAGGAACATAGGATTAGTGATAGAGTAATGATATACTTCAACAATAGGAAACGCTCTTCAGACTCATAGACTAGACTGATCGTAGACTGGTGTCAGACTGATCTGGACTGATCTCCGGTCTGGTATTAGACCTACTACCATATATGGTAGATGAAACAGCTCATTATGTCGGGAAGGTAGGTGATACCCAACAAATATAATTTTATATAAGTAAATAGTTTATCAATTACTATGTAAGTTGTTCATAGTTGATAATTTCCCCACCCAAAATCAGTTTATTCCTTTATTCTGTAATCTTTACTTATCTTCTTCACTGGGTTTAAGTGTTTTCTTACCAGTACATAAAATAAATAAAAGGAAAGAGAGTTCAAAAATTGATACCCCTTCATAGAAAAATTAAATGTCATTTATCAACCAGACAGAAAAACAAATGGTCAAGTCTTCACTTAATAATAAAAAAAAGACCAAATATAGGGAGATAGGATGACATGAATTTTGTGGGTTTTTCTAAATCTCCATAAGAAATGTCTCATTATTTCTTTGTTTGAAGATGCAGATTGTTCAAAATATAAAGTCTACTGAAATAAATATTATTCCAAAAACATATGGGTAAATTTTAAAGGTTTTTCTTTTTAATGGAATTATTTGCACCGTAATTTATTTCATCATATTATTTTATACATATCTCTCTTTTGAATTTTGAATTGCATGGATATTGCAGATAGACAATCGAAAAATAGAATCGTTCCTACCATTGGATGACTCGGCGTTGTATAAAATAAGTATATATATATATATATATATACGCGATTCTACTAATAGATAGATAGATAGAGAGAGAGAGAGAGAGACAGACAGACAGACAGACAGACAGACAGACAGAGTAAGTAAAGTTGGCAACCTTAATCGAGGGTGGCCCGAAGACTCCCTTTTCAATCGCTACTACACCAAGATGTAGAGGAGGGCGCTACTCCATTCCCTGGATTGCTTAACTGTAGCCTTGATGTCAACCTTATAATGCTGAGTGTTAAATAAGGCGGAATCAAGTACGATTTTTTGAGTCTTTGGCATGACTCGACCTGGGATTGAACCCCGGTCTCCAGGACCATTGACAAACACTGTATTCGCTTTAAACCCCCATATATATATATATATATATATATATATATATATATATATATATATATATATATATATTGTCATTAACAGAGAGGCTGTTTTCTTGTATCACAACTCTTCAGTGTGGCTAGACGCTCAAGATTCTTTAAGCTGGAATCGAAATTCCTTGACTTTAGGTCAGTAGATATGATACTTCAGAATCATCATCATTCTCGGCGTTAGTGAAGGATTTTTTTAGTATACCTTTTTTTTACAAATCGGCTAATGGTGTGCTCAGTCCCTTCAGAAAAGCTATAAGGTTTCAGCTGATGTGGTAACTGTCAAATTCCCCATTAGAGTGCTCAACCCATCGAGAGGAGTATATATATATATATATATATATATATATATATATATATATATATATATGTGTGTGTGTGTGTGTGTGTGTGTGTGTGAATTATATATATATATATATATATATATATATATATATATATATATATACGTTTATATATGAGTTTATGAATTAGTAGCTTGTAAATATTTTTTTTAAATAAATAAGTGTTCATTTCTTCGCACACAATCAAATGGTTTTCATTATAGCAATCACAGCAATTTATCATTTCTCATTTATTCTATCAAGTATTCATATCTAATTTAATAAAATCTCATGTGTTTGTATACAGTTAAATCGTTTCAATATTTCTGTTGAACACTCCCAATTCTATTTTGATGTATTCGTTTACACGCAGTTAAATGCTTCAACTATAGACATGTAATACCAATTATTCAATTAATTATAAATGTTTATAAACACTTTTTTTTAATCAAACGGGTGATATCTGCACTCTAGACGGAACCCCTCTTAAACTAGTAGAAAAATTCACTTACCTAGGAAGCACCGTCGCATCAACCGAAAAGGACATCAACACGAGGTTAACGAAGGCATGGACACCTATCAATAGGCGATCGATTATATGGAAATCAGACCTAACCGATATCATGAAACGCAGTTTCTTCCAGGCAGCGGTCGCATCGATACTGCAATATAGATGCACTACATGGACTCTAACAAAGCGGCTGGAGAAGAAGCTAGACAGCAATTACACAAGAATGGTGCAAGCAATCTTGAACAAGTCCTGGCGGTAACACCCCCATAAGAAACCAACTGTACGGCCACGTGCCTCCTATCACGAAAACTATTCAAGTTAGACGAACCAGACATGCAGGACACTGCTGGAGAAGCTGGGACGAACTCATAAGTGATGTACTCTTATGGACCCCCACACATGGCCGTGCAAAAGCAGGACGACCAGCACGAACATGCATTCAGCAACTATGTGAGGATACGGGATGTTGTCCAGAAGACCTGCCTGAGGCGATGAACGATAGGGAAAAGTGGCGAGAGAGGGTCAGGGATATCCGTGCTACCAGCACGACATGATGATGATGATGATGATGATGATGATGATGATAAACAGTTAATTTGTTTTTATACAGTTGAATGGATTGAAGTATTACAATTTTTTTCTTTTACAGTTAAACATGTCGTTGTATTGCTACCAATCACTGATAGTTTTATTTGAAAACAGCGAAATGATTCCAATCATTAAAATCTAATACTAATTATTCAATTCAATTATAATAAATTGTTTGTATTCAGTTAAATTTGTTAATATATCGTAAATTATTAAAGATTTAATTTATGGGACACTATCAGGTACTACAACTCCAAGTCAGAGTGGACCTGAGAGTAATGGCATTGAAGGATTACTCCACATTCTTTAAGGCACCGAGATTGAAGCCTCACCATCCAACAGTTTAGTGTTATATCCAGGAACACCCATTGGCTATTGAGTTCTTAATCCTCCGCTGAGAATCAGTCACCGTATTTTACATGCAAAGTTGTTTGGACATATACATATATATATACATAGAAAGAGAGAGAGGGGGAGGAGGGAAAGAGAGAGAGACGGACAAACACACAAAGATAGAGAGAGAGAGAAAGAGGCAGAGGCAGATAGATAGATAGATAGATAGATAGATAGATAGATCCCAGTCTTCTGACTACGTTTATTGGCAATTTTATGCATTATGAAAGAGTGTAAGCATAAAGTAGGCAAAATTTTATAATGACATGCAGTTCTCCACTTACTAAAATATACATGTTTGAAAATTGGCAGTGAAACATTTTGATACATAACATTAAACGCAAAATGTGGTGTAGTTACGCCATAAAAATAAAACTTTAGATAGAACAGTACCGAATTTACCAAACTGCTTATTGTTTTTGATTTTTTTTTTGTTTAATTTTTGTTTTTATTTTTGCTTTCTCTTCTTTTTTTTTTTTTTTTTTTTGCTTCTTAGAGTTATAAGCGGATACGCAATTTAAATTATATAAGGAAAGAAGACGTATGATTGAAAATAGAAATGGAAATTTGTGTCCACATATGTTTTTTCTTTCTTTTCTTTCATTAAAAAAATATTTGATGACCAAAACAGTATTGATAAAAGTGAAAAATATTAAAAACTAAAAAGAAAAAAAAATGCATTAACGTTTAAGTTACGTATTCATCGACATAAAATCGATAAGAGAAACATATTTGGAAATTTAAAATAAAATTCACGCCAATTTACACGTGAATATTGAACGAGAAAAAAAAGACTACACGTATAAAAGCGAAAGTATGTGTGTGTGTGTGTGTGTGTGTGTGTGTGCGTGTTTGTGTGTGTGTGTGTGTGTGTGTGTGTGTGTAAAAATACACATGGAGGAATGACTGGGAAAAATGACGTAATTAATCCGTGATTGGCATCAATAGTACTTCAAAGGTAATCAATGAAGTGGGTATATATATATATATATATATATATATATATAAGGAAAAAGAAGGAAATAAAAAAAGCAACTGGTTAAATATTTATATATATATATATATATATATATATATATATATATATATATATATATCTATTCTCTGCACAATTTATATATGTGTGTATGTGAGGGGGTGCCTATCTGTCTCTGCATGCATCTGTGTGTGTGTGTGTGCGCGCGCGTGTGTGTGTGCGCGCGTGCATGTGTTCACCATTTATGTGATATTGTTGTACATGCTCCTGTGTTTAAACATGAATCCATTTTGACTAGTATTTTCCATGTATTTCTCTAATTAAACACACGTGCATGTCCCTCTCTCTCTCTCTCTCTCTCTCTCTCTATATATATATATATATATATATATATATATATATATATATATATATATATGATTTGATTTGCATAAACATTAATATTCAGACATACAAAGAAACGCAGCCATACATAAACATTCTAACATATCTATCTGATTTAATAAAATATATTGTTTTCTTGCAAATTTTCCAGACGCAATTTTATTTTCAGTGAATAACACTGATCTGTTTTCGATTTTTATTGTAAAAAGCACATGCTCTGATAATGGAGAAAGCATCTGCTACTTCCATGTGCGCACCGAAGAAATCAATGCATTTTTATGTGTTCTTTATAAATATATGTCCAGAATATGAAATAGTTTGTTTTGTCAAATTTAGGATATTTTTGAAAAAAATATTATCACGCAACAGCTTTTCCTTTGTACGTATATATATATATATATATATAACCCCCAACATAACAACATAAATAATTGCTTTCAGGGAATATATATATATATATATATATATATATATATATATATATATATATATATATAATCAAGTCTCACTTCTGGCATGAATTTCCGTGAACCTCTCTCTCTCTCTCTCCGTCTGTTCCTATCGTCCGGTCTTCCCAGCTACATCCTCTATCAGCAAAGAGTAGTTACAGGTACGTTCTTTCTTGTCGACCTGCACTGGCGCGTCCATGTGTAGGGGTCCATTGATGAATATCACATAAGCCCGTCCTTGTTTCTCCAGCAATGTCCCGTATGTCATTTTCGTCGAATTTGGATGCTTTTCGTTAATGGAGGTAGGTGGCCATATAGCAGTTGTTTCGTGGGATGTTGCTTCAGACTGTTTTTCAACATAACTCTTAGAGTTCTTTCGAAGTGCGGATATATATCTATATCTCCATATGAGGATCATTAAATAAGTTTCCAGACATTTTTTGTAAGAGCACTTTTATTGATAGTTATCACATGAAACTCTAGTCCCCTTCGAAGTAATCTCCTCCGGCTGCAATGCACTTGTACCGTGCCAACAACTACTGGACGGCCCATGGAAGTCCTCTTGTGTGAGTGTGTCAATGACCTTCGTCACAGCCTCTTTCATCTCCTCAATTGTCTCAAAACGACAGCCTCTGAGCTTAGGGAAGAACAAAAAGTTAGATGGATCAAGGTCTGGACTATAGGGACGGTGAAGAACTGTCTTGATGTCCATCTTGGTCAAATAGTCTGTTAGAAAGATGGAGTTGTGTACTGGTGCATTGTCTTGGTAGAAATGCCACTGACCCCAACGGAAGAGTGCAGGCCTCTTCCGATAGAATCTCTTGCTGAACTCCCTTAAAACTTCAATATAGTAACCCTAACCCTAAACCTTTGGCTGATCAACTCTGGTCTATTGACTTCCTTACTCCTCCCACACCTCTCATCATCCCTCACAAACTCCCTCCTTTCCTGGAATCTCTTATGACACTCAAACACTGATGCGCGATTCATGCAAGTCTAAAATCAGTCTGAAGCATTCCATACGTTTCTGGTGCATTGTTTCCAAGTTTAAAACAATTTTATTGCATATCGTTCTTCTAAAGTGTCCCCATGTTCAGATTGCATCTGTGAAATTCACCAGCTGTGACAATCAGGCTTTAGTAGGGTGTATTCGAATTCCTGCTGTAGCTGTTCATTTGAACCTAAAATCATAAAAATCGGCCAGTCATGTTATAAGATGTATAGCAGTAGCATACTGAATTTTCAAGAGTTTACGACGATTTTAAATGCCTGTACAAAAAAGTCTGGAAACTAAATGAATTCATATATATATATATATATATATATATATATATATATATAATGAGAAATGAATTGAATCCGACTGAACATATGTACAAAAAGGTACAAGCGGAAGAAATATATATCGTTGGTGGTTTATTTGTAGTGCCGACGCGTTTCGACATCCAGGTTTTGTCGGAATAGAAAAATATTTTATGAAAATAATTATTTTTTGTATGAGAAATAATTATAACAGTTAAAGTTTTTGATTCAGTTGGAAGTCTTCATCAGTGCTTGTAGATGTTGTTATGTGTAAAACGGAATAATACTGGCTGATATGTTCTAAATACGTTATGTCATGCGATGGAATTTTAAGTAAATTATGTTCTGTGATTTGAGAAACAGATTTGTGATGTATTACTTTAAATATTTAGAGAAAGGGGGCTGATCTTTAGTGTTTAATGTTGAAATTTTTTAGTATTATTTTTACTAGAGATATTGATATTTAGAAAAAAACCTTGTCACCGTGATATTGGGTTGTCGTATGCTATGGAACATGTTTCAATTATTCTTCGTTTATCTCTGACATAGATAAAAGCAAATATAGCAGAGTTTCGAAAATCGAAAGTGTGGTTGATTAAAAGATATTGAGAAAGTAAATAGTTTATTGTGTTAGCAGTTTTGAAGTCTTTTTTTTTTTTTTTTTGTAATCACAGATTCTTTTATTTAAGTTTCTACTTGTTTCTCCTATGTAAAATTTATTGCAATTTTAGCAACAGATTTTGTAAACACCAACGTTGGATAGGGAATTTGTGTTTTGGGGATTGTTCTTTACTATTTATTTTTTATTGTTTTTGTTGTACAGTTAATGGTTTTATGAATAAGTGATTGAAGTTCTTTCAATGAGGTTGGTAGTGGGATTTTTGGGTAATATTATTGGTCTTTTTTACTGTTGATTTTTGTGCTAGGTTTATCTTTTTTATTCAGGTTGTAGGATGTATGTCTGTGGATATTTATAGCTTTGGATTTGGTAAGGTGAATGAAATATTCATGATATCGTTGTTTGGAAAAAGATATATTGATGTATTCCAATTCTTCGTGTAGAAATTTGATTTAGATTCTTTATTTATATATATGAATCCGTGCGAGCACCACAACATGACGATTATATATATATATATATATATATATATATATATATATATATATATATATATATATGTGTGTGTGTGTGTGTGTGTGTGTGCGTGTATGTCTGTAATTCATGTAAAATAATTTAACTTTCTTCAGTATTTATAAAAAGATAGTTTCACATATATTTTCCTTTTATCATTTCACTTAGCCAGAGTCAGACTGTTTCGTTGTATTACGACTCTTTCGTGTAAATAGATACGCTGGATGCCACAAGATAGGATCGAAACCCCCGAAACTATACTCTAGGCTAATATCTTATAAATCAGCCATCACGCTGACCTACGTCAGCCCGGGAATCTATTAGCTTTCGTTTGTTTATATTTTGTGCTATCAGATACCGGAGTGCTCAATTCGACAGAAGAGCTTTGCATTACGCAGATAGCTGCCGTTAATACCTACGCCAGATTGCTCAACCCCCGGGAAGAGAGCGTATTTATTGTCATCCCCAGACAGACTGTTTCGTTGTATTACAACTCTTCAGTGTGGCTAGACACGTTGGATGCTTCAAGCTGTGACTGAAATATATATATATATATATATATATATATATATATATATATATATATATATATATATACTAAAGGCAGTTTAACCAAAGAAAAACAAATTCTATTAATATTACATCATTATGTTTAAAACTCTCGAACTCAGGGAGTATTCTTTAAAAAAAATTCAACTGAATTTTGCAGGTTCTGTCTCACTCTAAACATAGTTATTTTGACATTAACATTTTTGATATAATAAGTTATAACTAACACATAATAATTTCTATATTTCACTACCACTTAAATAGAAACACCAATATCACCAGTGACACAGAAATCCAACGGGTTAGCAGAGCGTCTAATATTTTAAACGTTCTAAATTTTTAAAACTATTATGAATTCGATTATTTGTAGTACCTGCTGTCAGTAAGTGGTCACCCGAATCGTTAGGTTTGGTTTCTTTGTTTAATGGCATATTAACCTTTATAGGTTATTTAATGCCAAAGCTATTCTCCTAGAAGAACAGTAGTACTATTTAACCCATAGCTGGGAGGATTAGGGGGTTCATACCTTTCCCAAGGTTATTTGCCCGAAAGTGAACGTAATAGCTCGACTGGAGTACGAACTTGCTTACTACGATTCCGCAGTCCATCGTTGTAACCATTACACCATGAGGACATCCCCCCGAATCGTTAATAACTATTCTCATTATTGCTTAACTTCGCTGATCGCTCGGTAACGTTTGCTTTGTCTCATATTTCACAAAGGTTAACTAGGATAATATGTTAAGTGTTATTTTAGCATCAAATAGAAATAAAACTCACATCACTCACTTGCTAGCTATGTGCTCTACTGTGTGTGCCGACTACGAATAAAATTGTGGATGAGATATGTAAATTATATTTAACTTATATGTACTTTTATCCTCATGGAAAACGGTTGTTAGCAAGTTAAACTGACATGATATTACAAGGATCGTGATTTTGATTTTGAATAATTGATTTAATGTTCAGTCTTCTGCTACATTAAACAAAGGTTTGTAAATACCAGTATACGACGCTGACACCCAATGTATATTTAAACAGCTGGAATAGAAATCTAGAGGCGCCCGACCGTAAGAGTTAACTCTTTCGGTCTGAATTTGTATCTAAATGTTTCTTGTTTCAATGTAGCTTAAAATAATACAAGGAAGGAAAAATGAGGAATACTGAAGACTTGATAAAATAATGAGAGTAAGAAAGAAGCGAAAGAAATAATAGGAAGTAAGGAAAATAAGAGAATATAATGTAGAACACGACGTTAGTCGAAGGTGACCTGAAGGCTCCCTTTCCGATAGCTACTACCTGAATATTATATTGAAAAGCATGCAGAAGGAAATATTATCATTGTTTGGTAGAGTCAGAAGAAAGCTAACACCAAAAAATTGCTTCTTGAGAAAACAAAAAGAAAACAAAACAAAACAAATAAAGCGAAAAGCATATCCTCAGTTATAAAGGGGGGAAAAATAAGACAAAATTAAGCAAGAATGTAAATATGGTAACAAAAAAAAAAGAAAAGAAAAAAAGAAACTTCAGAAAAAAGTAAGACCAAAAAGAAAGCAACAGTATGAAGAATGAAATAAATAATTAAATGAATTAATAAAATATTGAGGAAAGAGGAAAAAAAACAGTTAAGCAGCAGGATGAAGAATTAAGGTAATAAATATCATTGAATTGATGCCACAGTGACTACCCATCTTGATATCAAAAACCAGGAATTAAACAAGAAATGAAATTGGGTAAAAAAAAAAAAAAAAAACAAAAAAAAAAAAAACTTCGGGAATTTTAAAACAAAGAAGGAAGATGTATGGTGAGGTTTCTTTGTTTAATAGAATATCAACTTTCGTTGGTTATTTAATTCCAGAACTATCCTTGTAGAAGATCATCGGTTATATTATTTAACCTACAGATGGGAGGGTTCATATCTTTCCTCGGGGTATTAGTCCGAAAGTAAACATAATTACACAATTGAAAAAGACAGAAGCAGTATAAATAAATGAATGAATAAATAAGCGAATATTTAGTGAACACAAAAGTGTAGGAAAAAAGAAGAAAAATAATGAATATTTCTATATTAATTCCACAGTATCTACTCATCTAGACATTAAAAATGAATACAAGTAAGAAAGAAGATAAGGAATGGATAGAAAGCAGGAAAAAATAACATTATAAGGTTATTAACTTAATAAAGATCGTTAATATCTGTTTGTCAATGAAGTCGGCGATGCCCTTTGGACAACTAGATAGCTCAACTTAGAAAGCTAGTTTGTAGTACAAAAGATAACAATTCAAAATATATTATTCTTAGAGTATTCTGAATTTATTGCTTTGGCAAAATTGTCCCGAACTTTTTGACAAAACAGTTCAAGTTGTATTTTTCTTTGACCGCCATTGACTATTGCTTCAAACAGAATCAGTTTTCCGTTATATGCCATTTCCCGACACCTAAGTTCGTTTAGGTTTTGTTCAATTTAATTATTTTCTTCATGAATGAAACTTGATCTCATGTGACTCTTGTGTGATTACATTTCAGAGTAATTATTTTAACATTTCATTATTTTCAATGAAACATTTTTTTTTTACATATAAAAATTCTATTTATTACTTTCGATATAAACAAAGATCTTCCTTAAAAAAAGAAGCTGAAAATTATTACTTTTGTCCCTTTTTAATAAGTAATGGCAAAAACAAAACAAATAAAAAGAAAAACGAAGGAGATGAAATTAAAAATAAATTTTGTTTTTAAAGTATAATTTTTGTATTAAATAAAATCACTTTTGGTAATACCGTACTTGTAAAAGCGAAACATTTAATTTTTTTTTATCCCTATCGACAATTTTAAGCGTTAAATGCTTTTATAACAATGAAAGATAATTGAATTTAAAAGAAAAAAGCTACATTAAGACCTTAATCATTTTAACTTTTACATAGACAAAACATTAAGATTGACTTAATGTGTAGAGTGAACGCTTAATGGTCTGGGAGACCAGGGTTCGTTCTCAGGTTTAGTCAGACCAAAGACAGAAAAATCGGTACTTGATGCTTCCTTGCTTAATACTCAGCATTATAATGTGTGGATGAAAGGTAAGTGGATCAACCCAGAAAAAGGAGTAGCGCCGACCTCTATACTTTAGAGTAGTCATCATCATCATCATGTCGTGCTGGTAGCATGGATATCCCTGACCCTCTCTCGCCACTTTTCCCTATCGTTCATCGACCTAGGCAGGTCTTCTTCCCTTATCCTCACATAGTTGCTGAATGTATGTTCGTGCTGGTCGTCCTGCTTTTGCACGGCCATGTGTTGGGGTCCATAAGATTACATCACTTATGAGTTCGTCCCTGCTTCTTCAGCAATGTCCTGCATGTCTGGTTCGTCTAACTTGAATAGTTTTCGTGATAGGAGGCAGGTGGCCGTACAGTTGGTGACTTGTGGGGTGTTGCCGCCAGAACTTGTTCAAGATTGCTCGCAGCATTCTTGTGTAATTGCCGTCTAGCTTCTTCTCCAGCCGTTTTGTTAGAGTTCATGTAGTGCATCCTTATAGCAGTATCAATGCGACCGCTGCCTGGAAGAAGCTGCGTTTCATTTTAATCGATAGCCTATTGATAGCTGTCCATGCTTTCGTTAACCTCGTGTCGATGTCCTTGTCGGTTGATGCAACACTAGAGTAGTAGCTAATGAAAAAAGATGCCAACTTACTTTTATGAATGATATCATTTTATGCTTTTATTCTGGAATCGCTGTGTAGAATTTTTAGTAGTATATGAATAAGGTAAAGTTGGCGACAGTAGTCGAGGGCGACCAGAAGGCTCCCTTTTCAATAGCTACAACACCGAGGTGTAGAGGTGGCACCACTCCTTTCCCTGGATTGCTCCACTTTACCCTTGATATGCACCTTATATTGCTGAGTGTTAAGCTAGGAGACATCAAGCACCATTTTTAAAGTATTTGGTATGACGCGACCTGTGATTGAAGCCAGGTCTCCAGGAGCATTGGCGAATGAATAATATATGTACGTACATATATCAGTAAGATATCATGCCAACAGCACGAAATCGCTTCGCTCTCTCTCTCTCTCTCTCTCTCTCTCTCTCTCTCTCTCTCTCTTTTACCCGTCTTCTTCGGCTCTTTGTCTTCAAAAGTTATGCAAAAGACACATTGTCTTAACATGGCCAAGGAATTAAAAATTTTGCTCGTCAATCAACAGTGGCGTATTCTTGTGTAGGATCCTGCTGGATTAGATCACTTAGGATTTCCTCCTTGCTTCTTCACAGTACCCAGCATGCCTTGCTCATCATACTTGATGATTTGTGAGATGGACAGTAAATAGCCGTACAGCTGCTGTTTTGTAATTGGCTATATCCAGGATAAGCTTTAAACAATACGCATTATTTATTACTAGTTCCCATCTTTGTTTTTCTCTGAGTGCTTCGTCTGACCCCGAGTTGAGCAATCATGTTCTAGTACTAATATGTATACAGCTTGAAAGAGACACCGTTCTGTTTTGTCCGAGAGATACGATTTCCTTATCGCCACTTAATAGCAGTCCATATTTCCAGTTGGCGAAGACTGCAGAATACACAGACTGCATCTCTGCTGAGGTTTTACACTTCCCAACACGTGTCCTGGATATGACACTAAACGATATGATGGTGAGTTTCCAGTAATGCTGGAGCTTTTAGGGGATGCAGAGCAAACTTTCAATGGCATCGCTCCCAGGTCCACTCTGGCCTGGAATGGTTGCACCTGATAGGGTCCTCTCTATACGTCAGATAGAAGTAAACTGTGTACTTATGCTAAACTGAATTGTTTGACATTTAAACTGCGTACTCATACTAAACTGAATTGTTTGAAATATAACTGTTTTTGAGAGAACTATACTGTGTATTTATATTAAACTGATTTGCTTGAAATAGAACTGTTTTGACATCTAAATGCTTGTAAACAAAAAACTATACTTATGGTTTGAAATTCATTTCGGCGTTAAATGACTGAAAAGGTTCGTATGCCTTAAAACAAAATAACCGACCAGCCATGTTTTGCCAATTTATTTTTGATTTAACTTTTAAAATATCTATCTTTGGAGTTCTTATTGCTTGTTGTTAAGTGTAAGTACCAGTGAACATATATGGCTATCTGAAATAAATGGGGAAAAGAGTGAATGTCTTGTTCGCAAAAATGTCACGGAGGTAAACAATTGATATCATCTGACATCTCACATTAAAAAAGACACTTATATTAGATGTTTAAACTTTGTAATTTCCGATAAAAATGGTAGAACCTGAAAAACTTCCGTCTTCCAAACAGCAAATTAGGTTACCAAATAAATACATACTTGGAACACACACACACACACACACACACACACACACACACACACAATCTATACTGACGTCACTCAGTGCACGAGTTTTATTTACTGTACTTTAATTCCTTTAGGAGTCATTCAGTTTGGAAAATATTGATTAGCAATTTGTTTATGTTCCTTCTTTTATTTTTCTTCTCTTCAGTTTGGTTTTCCCATAGTACTGCGGCTGTTTCTCTCTCGAGTGGCTTATTTCCATATATGTCAAATGTCTACGTATTGTTGTGGTTCTCAATTGAGAGTGAATATTTACGTAAGCAGATGGAAAAGGAATTCGAGACACTTCATTTAATTGATTTATTGATTGATTTTTAACTGCATGTGAAACTATCTATCGTTATCTTATACACAGACATAAGGAAATTGTATTCAATGTATAAAGTGCGATGGGTAAATTGTCGCTATTATATAGGCCCTCCCCCGGGGGGTTGCGCAATCTGGCAAATGAATAAACGGCTGTAACTCGCGTTATGCAAAGCTCTTCGTATGAATTAAGCACTTTGGTATCCGGTAAGACAGAATATAAACAAGTGAAAGCTACTACATAATGACTTATTATTCTCGAGCTGACGTATGTTGATTAGTGGCTGGGCGGTATGATACTAACAGTAATGTAAAGTTGGGCGGGTTTCAATCTCACCTTGAAGCGTCCTGCGTGTCTAACCACACTGACAAATTGTAATAGAATGAAACAGTCTGTCTGGGGATGACAATATATATATATATGTGTGTGTTTGGGTGTGTGTATTATTCGGTCCAGTTAAACCGGAGTTGGGAGTAATTCCACCAGGACAAGAAAACTATTCAAAAGTGAACATTTAAATTTTCCTGGTAAAGAGCTCAATGAAACAGACATTACAGAGCAATAATTTCATTAAGAAAAAACACAAACCGGTCACATTAGGATTAGAAATTTATTTCCATCCTGTTATGGGTTTTTGATAAAATCAAAAAACACGAAAATAATTTTCAGGACTTCCTCAGATCTTATGGATAAAATAAATTTATTTTATCCAAAAGATCTGAAGAAGTCCTGTTAAATTTTTCCTGTATTTTGATTTTATCCAAAACACATAACATAATGGAAATAAATTTATAATCCTAATATGACCGGGTTGTGTTTTTTCTTCATGAAATATATATATATATATATATATATATATATATATATATATATATATATATATATATATATATATTAATTCCGTGCATGTTCTTTATTTTTAGGGTTTTTGGATTATGTAGCAAACTTGAATCTGTAAGTAATTAGGAAACGAAATACTTTATTAATAGTATTTACGAGAGGAAATCTAATAGAAAGATGCCATAGTGTTTAGATGTCAATCTACGGACGGTGCAGAGGATTCAAAAAGAGTTTGATGAGTTCCATAATGACGATGGCACAGCAGCTCGGATACCTCTCCCTGGTTTTTCTGGGGAGATCAATACCATGTTTGAAAACGATCCCAACGAGCGTGATTCATAGCCAAGGGACATGGGATTTTCTGGGTTTCTTATTGGGCAGGTTGTTCCAGAAATTTCAATCCCAGGTTGAATCGTATCAAAGACTCAAAAAATGGTACTGGATCCCGCCTGGTTAAACACTCAGTATTATAAGGAATGGATCAAGGGTAACGCAGAGCAATCAAGGGAAAGGAGTAGTGACTTCCCCTACGTCTCTGTTTTTTAAATATTTGAAGGAGATCTTTCAGGTCACCCTCATCTATAGTCACCAACTTTACATAGTGCATGAGGATATTCGTTACTTTTCATACAAGATAAATGAGGGACAATTTTTTCACAGACCATGAAAGATGTAAGGAGGGCAGTAAAGCTCTTCATCAAACTTAAGAATCCCTTACAACCAAATATGTGTGAGTGGAGACCAGCACCGAGAAACTCAAGAAGAGAACAAGTCGTTATATCCCGATTGCGAATTGGTTGTACTAGGCTAAATCATTCTTTTATTTTGAAACAGGAACCACAACCACAGCGTTTGCCATGTCTAACAACTTGCACAGTTAAACACACCCTTATTGAATGCAGAGCTTTCCCTGTTATCAGAAAGCGATTTTTCAAAGTAAATAGTTTAACCAATCAGTTCGAGAACGTAAAAATACACGACGTTCTGTCCTTCTTGAGAGAGACAGAGTTGTACCAAAAGATACGAAGAATTATAACTGTTTAATCTTGTGCGAACAAATGGAATCCTGCTTATAGAAAATTCTACCAATGTAAGTATTCGTTTAGAAATCTTTAGTTGAATATATATATATATATATATATATGTGTGTGTGTGTGTGTGTGTGTATATATATATAGAATTTGGCGTTAAATAACCCACAACCAACAACCAAATATGCTTTCTTTCTCTCTGATGAGAAATACTTAGATTGGTTTGGTTTCTTTGTTTAATGGCATATTAACCTTTCTCGGTTATTTAATGCCAAAGCCATTCTCCTAGAATAGTAGTGGTACCATTTAACCCATAGCTGGGAGGATAAGGAGGGGTTCATACCTTTCCCAAGGGTATTTACCCGAAAGTGAATGTAATAGCGCGACTGGAGTACGAACTTGCGTACTACGATTCCGCAGTCCATCGCTTTAACCATTACACCACAAAGACTCCCCCTGAGAAATACATCTGCCAGGATTAAATGTTGATGCACAGAACAACATTTGACTTTCTCTGTCCCCACAAGATGTTAAAATAAAGATGAAAATCAAATACTCAGTTCATTTGGGGTTTGAGTGCTCACTAGCAGTGGTGATGTCATTCATTAATTCCTTTTTCTATATGACCTCAGACTCAACACAGAGACTTACATCAAATGACTGGAGGAGGTCGTATTGCGCTGGATTGTGATGGTGGCTGCTTGAAGACAAAACGTCTGGTAACCGGCCTCTGTGCCATGACATACTGTCGTTTCTGTCAGAAAATTTATCATATTTACCAACCCCTCCACTCGGGCAGGATATGACACTAGGTCAATTTTTAGGTGGAGTTTAACAGGTTTGAATTCTGAGTTTTCCTTCTCCTAGACAAGTTGCCTCACCAAGGATAAAGAACCTAGTCTGTCCCACTATTTACCCATAGCTGGAGGGAGAATAATTGGATTCATATCTTCCCCAAGGGTATTAGTGCTATGTGAAATGAAACCAGTCTCGTCCAGGATTTGAACTCGTGTCACCGTGTCCCTTTCCTCCGACGATAACCATTACACCACGGGCACTTCCAGTGGGCAGGATAAGACACAAAGTCAGTTTTTAAGCGGAGTTTAATAGGTTTGAATTCAGAATTTTCCTTCTCCTAGACTAGTTGCCTCACCAAGGCTGAAGGATACAACCTGTCCTACTATTTACCCATAGCTGGAGGGAGAATAATTTGATTCATACCTTTCCCAAAGGTATTAGTGCTATGTGAAAGCAATCAGTCTCGTCCAGGATTTGAACTCGTGTTGCTGTGTCCATTTCCTACGACGATAACCATTACACCACGGGCACTCTGTGAGAAAATTTATGATCACATCACTCCTACCATATAGCTGCTTAACACCCCAGATTGCAATCCTGTTGATTATGTTTTGAAGGGGTACGTTGAGCCAATGATCATGAAAACTAGTTGCAACACTAAATATCAAGTGAAGGCCAATATAACGATATTATCTGTCAGTATCCAAGTTAGATGAAAAAGAAATCGACACACAGCTAACGAAGGCATGGATAACTATCAATAAGCTATCGATCATATGGAAATCAGACCTGACCGATAAAATGAAACGCATTTCTTCCAGGCAGCGGTCGTATCGATACTGCTATATGGATGCAATACTTGGACGCTAAGTAAACGGCTGGGGAAGAAGCTAAACGGCAATTACACAAGAATGTTGTCAGCAATATTGAACAAGTCCTGGCGGCAACACCCCACAAGGCACCAACTATACGACCACCTGCCTCCCATCACGAAAACTATCCAAGTTAGACGAACCAGACATGCAGGACACAGCTGGAGAAGCAGGGACGAGCTCATAAGTGATGTACTCCTATGGACCCCCGCATATGGACGGGCAAAAGCAGGACGACCAAATCTAACATACATTCAGCAGCTATGGGAGGATACGGGATGTAGCCCTAAAGATCTGCCAGAGGGGAGAGAGGTTCAGGGATATCTGTGCTAGCGGCACGACATGATGATGACGATGACACACAGTTATATGTAATCAAGTATTCCTTTATTATACTAATAATTTCACATGTCCATTCACGTATTACTATCTAATACTAATAAATATATTTTTTTGAGAAATTATTTCTATTTAACAATAAATTTCTATATAATGTTTGTACACAGTTATATGCTTACTAGTTACTAAGAATAATCCCTTGTAAATAATAATCTCAAAATTATTAGACTTAATGCAAATATTTTACAGTTAAATAACATTATTTAACGTCAAAGTCTTTGACATTTTACCAAACTGCCCTGCTCCTAAAAGCAAAGAAAGCCGACTCTAATACGACGCAGTTAAAAAAGAGAGCAGCTTAACGTAATCCTATTTACCCAACCCCTCCGCTCGGGCAGGATATGACACAAGGTCAATTCTTTTTAGCGGAGTTATAAATGTTTGAATTCAGAGTTTTCCTTCTCCTAGACTAGTTGCCTCACCAAGGTTGAGAACCCAGTCTGTCCTACTATTTACCCATAGCTGGAGGGAGAATAATTGGATTCATACCTTTCCCAAGGGTATTAGTGCTATGTGAAATGCAATCAGTCCTGTCCAGGATTTGAACTCGTGTTGCCGTGTCCGTTTCCTACGACGATAACCATTACACCACGGGCACATCCTCAGCTTAACATAATAAGCATTAGCGAAGTAGCAGGGCGCCTCAGGTGGTGTAATGGTTAGAAAGCTTAACTAGCAAACGTACGCGATTGAGTTTAATCTTATTGGGTGCACCTTTTCTATGGCCTTGTGACACATCTAAGTAAAAAGCTTACAAAATTACCACTTGTGATTTAGTACCAACCATTGTAGAAAACAAAGTAACCACACTATAAAAGATTGCCTTTTGTCAGACTAAAGACAGCGAGAAAGAAAAAGCTTAAACTTTATACGAGAAATTGACCACTGTTAAACGAACCTGACATGCGGGACACTGCTGGAGAAGTATGGACGAGCTCATAAGTGACGTACTTCGGTGGACCCCTTCTCATGGCGGAGCAAAGGCTGGACGACCAGCTAGAACATACATACAGCAGCTCTGATCTTATACGGGATGTAGCTCTGTGGATCTGCCAGAAGCAATGGACGATAGGGAGTGGTGGTAAGAGAGGGTCAGGGTTATCCGTGCTAATAGCGCGACATGATGATGAGAAGTGAACTGGTCTTTGACTAAAATTTGTTACCTTCAGGATGGGCGAATACGTGTATCGTTTTTGAAAGATATATGTTTATAAACTAAAGATTTTTATCTTGCTAGCCATGTTTAGTTCTATATTTCTTGACATCGATTTTTTTTTCTTTCTTTATTGTATGGTCTCATTCGTTTATTCGCGGATCAGCAACTCCGACCAGTGATTGATCTGTTGTCTGGATCTAAAACGTGGGCAGATAGCGAATCGGTCGTGACATCAAAAGACATTTCCGACCAACGGGATGATTAGCAAACTGGAAGCGAAGAATGCTATATCGTCACATTAATTAATTTTCTGGAGTTATGGGAAATGCAGAGATTCTTTTGTTGCCATTATTCCCAGCTCCCCTCTGACATGGATTCGTGGTAACTGTCAGGGCCCCATCGTGTATGGGTTAAATAGAACTGTTTAATCATTTACTATATTTGAAACCATTTAACTAGATAAACACAAATTTATATCTAATATAATATATTAGTATTGCATAGCAAGTCATGAAACCATCTAATTGTGTACATCCAAATGATTCGTTTAAAAATATTACCTATAAACAATTCGTTCAAAAATTATGTGTATTTAATATAAACAATTCGTGTATTTTATATGTGTATTTAATATAAACATGTATATATGTGTATTTAAACATGTATATATGTGTATTTAAACATGTATATATGTGTATTTAATCTAATATGTGTATTTGATATAAACAATTCGTTCAAAAATTATGTGTATTTAATATAAACAGGATTTTGCATTAAATAACCTGCAAGGGTTGATATACCATGAAATGCAACCAACTAACTTTTTTTGAATATATATCTATTAATATAAGTGTATGTGTGTGTGTGTGTGTGTGTGTGTGTGTGTGTGTGTGTGTGTGTGTGTGTGTGCACGCGCTTTTGCAGAGTCGTCACGTCTGTATGTGAGTGTTGATTCACACGTAATAGTGTATTAATGCTGTGTTTTCGTTGGGAATTT
Organism: Sepioteuthis lessoniana; assembly: GCA_963585895.1. NCBI lineage: Eukaryota > Metazoa > Mollusca > Cephalopoda > Myopsida > Loliginidae > Sepioteuthis > Sepioteuthis lessoniana. Next base: position 25,183,678 of record OY757930.1, on the reverse strand, counting down.
GTATGTATGATATCCCAGAAGGCATCATTAGCCATGCGCTTATTAAGTTTAATCTAATTTGCCGTCTCTACTGAAGCTTGGGGATACTAAGAATATTCCCTTCCATATATATATATATATATATATATATGATACTTTACATGTATTTATTTTTCTTGCGTTTTTTGTTGTTTTTTTGTTTTTTTGTTTTTTTGCAACTTGTCTTCTTTCCTTGCAGCCTTTTTCCGTATGAAAACTTTTTTCTTCCTGGAACAATAATATCTACTTTTCGTTTCCATCTCTGACGTTCACAATTTTATTTTATTTTATTTATTTATTTATTTATTTATATTTCCTTTCCTTCTTCATTTTCTTTACACTTTTATCTCTTCTTTTCTTTTTCATTTGCCAAGAATCTTCTTTTTGATTATTTCTTCTTTTTTTTTTCTATATGATTAATCTATATATTGTTATTCGCTTTCCATGTTTTTTTATATTTGATCTTTTCTTTTCTTTTTCTCCGTCTTTCATTCTCTTGTTTTGTTTACTTAATTTATTTTCATTTTCTTCTGGGAGGAGTTTTCTGGCAGAGTGATAAATGTGAGGGATAGCTTAAACATCGAAGTAAACGCTAATTCATTCACTTTCGGTCTAATATCCGGCAATGGATAAGACAGTACGATTACTGTCCTTCTATAAGGATGGCTTTGACATTAAGTAACCCATAAATGTTGACATGCCGTCAGACAAAGAAACAAACCCAAACCAAAACAATTTTAGCATTTTCTTTTCTTTATAATTTCTTTGTTTCTCTGTTATCACGATATGTTTATTCCTGTATTTACGCACGTTCGGTGTGTGTTAGATTACTTGAAATGTATCCAAAGCAAGGCGGTAAAAAACGGTAGAGTCCAAAATATGATTATAATCTGTATCAGGTGCTGAGGCCCCAGTTCTTCATATCTAGAGATCTGGGGATGTAGAGTAGTGTGAATTTAATTGCCATTACGCTCTGTCCCACTCTGCCCCGGAGTGGTAGTACCTGTTAGGGTACCATCAATGGACAAATAGATCTGTTAAACATTATTCCGAAAACAACGGACTGTATGCAAAAAAATATGAATAAATAAACAATCATACAAACAAATAGATATACGAACATACAATGAACCCTGTTCCCTAATATCTAGGCATAAAATAACATTTGATGGGTCGGCGTGCAATTAAAATATACCTATTAATATATCCTCTCGCATTTGACAGTCTTATCTTCCTTTTTTAAAATCTACCGTAATATTTCTTATATATTCTCTATTAGATTCTTCAATATTCTTTCTTTCTTTCTTTCTTTCTTTCTTTCTTTCTTTCTTTTGGGGTATCCCATATAGATGGACTCGTCCTCATGTGACATATACCAACTGAGCTCTCTTCTGCGCAGTCGCAGTCTCGGTCCTGCTATTTAACCGCCCACATCGTACCCAACCCTGTATTTCTTTGCCCCTTTTGACTAAGGCCCCATTCCCACCTCGGGTAGGTGCGGCTTCTTTTCGGTGTTTTCGGACACCGGAAAACAGTCGGCCTCCATTTTCGTAGACAGGGGGAGGGGGGGCAACATAACGGGGAATTTATTCCTTGGTTTTCGTTTTATATATTTCGGTGGGGGGGTATTTGTTAGTCTCTTTTTTATTTATCTTCCAGGGAAGTTCTGGGGGGTTGCAGCTAACGTGCTATTTTTGAGACAACGTAGCAAGTGAGTTCGAGCTCCAATAGCGCTATTACGTTCACCTTTGGACAAATAACTTTAGGAAAGGCATGAGCCACATTATCCCTGAAGTTAAGATTAAATTATACCACTTGAGTTTTTTGTAATAACCACCAAAGGTTGAGATATAATTAAACAAGGGAACCATACCATTTTCTTTTTTTTTTTCTTTCTTTCTTTCTTTTGATGCATTATTTTTAACTCTTTACTCCTCTATGTCTCTCTGTATATATATGTATATATTTTTCTTTCTTTCCCTCTTTCTTTCTTTCTTTCTTTCACTGCTTAAATCTCTACTCCACTATATATATATATATATATATATATTCTTTCTCCCTCCATTTCTTTCTTTCTTTCTTTCTTCTAGTTTTCGTCATTTTCACTCTTCGTTGCTCATTCCAATGTCACATTTCCAAAATGGATATGTTTTGGGGAAATTTTGCACTGGAATTTTAGCAGCTTTTTCAACGCAAGCTGCCTGAGTTATTTTGCATTATCTGGTTGATTATACATGATATATAAACAGATTATCGAAATTACGACTGTATTAAAAGACAGGAATAATCCAGGAAACGTTAGTTTTCATCAGAGCTCCCTTTAGCGATCTTCACAGTTATTACATTGGTAGAAGTATTTCTCGAAGACCTATTTGGAATTCGTACATAGAACTATTAATCAGGAAAAACATTGTGAAAATGTATTAATTTTGAGTAATATTTTTATAATGTTTGATAGATAGTATAATCTGAATTTTGGAGATAGACTGTTGGATAAATATTCAAAAATATGTAAACGTAGGACCATATATTTATATGACTTACGGTCACGTCACCCTAAAAGCATCAGTTTCTTGTTGATAGCTTTAGTCAATCTGCGATGTCTCTCCTCAATAATTCGATGGGCAGCCACTCAGGAACAAGTTACCATAAAGGCCTGTGACTTTGAGTCAGACAATGTAATTTTTTTAAATCCTAAAATACATTCTAATACGTCATTCTAACAAGTAGAAGTGTTCGGTAGTCCAGCTAAAAAAACAAACAATCAAACTGGGAAGTCACTGTGGCGTAATAGTTAAAGTACTGAACTGCGGCTCTATAGTAAGCGAAGGGCACCTCGGGTGGTGTAATGGTTAGCAAGGTAGACTAGCAAACCTACACGAGTGAGTTCGATTCTCATTGGGTGCCCAATTCATGCGGCCTTGTGCTACATCTAAGCAAAAAAGCTTAGTAAATTACCTCTATAGTAAGCGAGTTCTTACTGAAGTCATATTATTTCGTTTCCTCTCAGACAAACTCCCATGGGATTGGTATGAGCCCATTTTATCCTACCTTTTATGTGTTAAATATAACGCCTGCTGTATAACTACATGGATGGGTTTGGCATTAGATAACGCAGAAAGGTTGATATTCAGTGAAACCAGCCCAAATCAAGAACATACATGGATACTTCAGCTTTTTCTCTAAATTTCGAATAAATTTTTTTTCCGTTGTTTTATAGGTCAGTACTCTTAGTACCTGGCCCAATCGGCTGGGGCTATAGAATATACCAAGTGCATCTCTCCAGAGGAGTAAAATCCATCATTCAAGTTTTCTGGATGTGACACTAATCGATCTGGTAGTGAGGCTCCAGTAATCCTTGAGCTTTGGGAAATTCAGAGTACACATTCAATGTCATTGCTCCCAGGTCCACTCTGACCTAGATAAGTAGAACCTTATGGGGTCTTATCGATGGATCGAAAAGAACTGTTTGACATTTCAACTGAGTGCAAACAAATGACTTATGCTAAATTAAATTCTTTGAAATAGAACTGTTTGTTTATTTAACCGTGTGTAAACAAATGACAGACGTTTAATCGAATGATTTATTATACATAACAAGAATTGGAACCATTTAACTGTGTGCAAACGAATGAGTAATGTTGAATAGAAATCATCATCATCATCATATCGTGCTGGCAGCACGGATATCCCTGACCCTCTCTCGCCACTCCTCCCTATCGTTCATCGCCCTAGGCAGGTCTTCAGGACAATAACCTGTATCCTCACATAGCTGCTGAATGTACGTTCGTGCTGGTCGTCCTGCTTTTGCGCGGCCGTGTGTGGGGATCCATAAGAGTACATCTCTTATGAGTTCATCTCTGCTTCTCCAGCAATGTCCTGCATGTCTGGTTCGCCTAACTTGAATAGTTTTCGTGATAGGGGGCAGATGGCCGTACAGTTGGTGTCTTGTGGGGTGTTGCTGCCAGGACTTGTTCAGGATTGCACGCAGCATTCTTGTGTAATTGCCATCTAGTTTCTTCTCCAGCCGTTTTGTTAGCGTCCATGTAGTGCATCCATATAGCAGTATCGATGTGACCGCTGCCTGGAAGAAACTGCGTTTCATTTTATCGGTTAGGTCTGATTTCCATATAGTCGATAGCCTATTGATAGCTGTCCATGCTTTCGTTAACCTCGTTTCGATGTCCTTTTCGGTTGATTCGACGCTGCTTCCTAGGTAAGTGAATTTGTCTACTAGTTTAAGAGGGGTTCCTTTTAGAGTGGAGATGTCCCCCGTTTGGTTATAGCACATATATTCCGTTTTATGTGCATTAACATGGAGGCCTATGCTTGCTGCTGCTCGTTCCAAACTATGCAGAAGTGTTTCGGCTTGGTCAGGTGTATTTGCCAGTATCGCTATGTCATCGGCGTAGTCGGCGTCGGTAATAGTTGTTGCGGGGTATCTTCTGCTTCTTTTCTTCGTCAGTTCGAAGCCATTCTCTTTGATTTTGTCAATCGATGTTCTAAGTACGTAGTCTAGACAAATGATAAAGAGATACGGAGCCAGCGTGTCTCCTTGTAGTACTCCTGCTACTATGTCGAAGTATTCTGTGTCTCCATCTGGTGATCGTACTTTTACTTTAGTGTTTCTATAGAGAATCGTTATTGCCGCTACAGTTTCTTTAGGTATGCCGTACGCTAGTAGGATTTGTTCCATCTTTCCTCTGTGAATGGAGTCGAAAGCCTTGGTAAAGTCGACAAATATTAATGTCGCTTGTAGGTTCTTTGCCCGTACACCTTCAAGGATTCTGCGGATGGTTAATATTTGTGAGGTCGTAGATCTATTTCTTCGGAAGCCATTTTGGTTTTTTCTAAGTATGTTGTCGATTTTGGGTTCTATTCGGTTTCGTAGTAGGGCATTGTAGATTTTGGCAGCTATGGATGTAAGTGTTATGCCTCGGTAGTTTTTGGCTAATCCGAGGTCCCCCTTTTTAGGGAAGGGGAGTATGCATCCCTTCGTCCATCTATCTATCGGATTTTGATTGTATACTGCGTTGCAGTGTCGGAGCAGTATGTCGTCGAATTGTCTGGTCTTCCATACTTCCGGGGGAATTTCGTCCAGTCCTGCAGCTTTCCTATTTTTAATTTTTCTGAGAACCGAGTCGAGTTCTTCTTGTGTGAACGGTCCAAGTTTAATGTCTAATTGTTTGCTAATTATTCTGGTGATTGGTTCATGCGTTATTTTTGGTGGGTTTCCAAGTAAGTTTTCGAAGTGCTGTTTCCACAGTTTTATTCTTTCTTGTTGGTTTGCTGCTTTAAGTTTTGCTTTGGCTGTGTTCTTTCTTCTGCTCACTTTGTTTATTGTTTGCCAGGCAATTCTAGATTGTCTATCTTCCACCGAGTCTCTAATCTTATCTATCTGATTTTGAATGTATTCTGTCTGTTCCTTTATATATATGCCTGCTAATTGATATTGTGCCGTTTTTAGTTTTAAGGCATTTGTGTTTGTTGGGTTTTTTCGATAGTTTTTGGAGGCTGTTTTCACTAGTGCACGTTTTTCTCTCACCGCTAAAGTTTCCCATGGGACTCTATATTTAGTTTTAATTTTTCTTGGAATGTATTTTGCTGCTGCCTCAAGGTGTGCATTGACGAAATTTTCGTATTCGTCGTTTGGTGTACTTTTTTCCGTCTTTTCTTGTAGTGTTTCGAATCTGTTTCTTAATTCTAATACGTATTTATCTCTTACATCTTTGTTGTTTAATAGAGCCCAGTCATAGTGTTTGGTGGTCGCTGTTTGTTTGTCGTTTTTTCGTAGGCTTAACCGTATTTTCGCCGTGACTATTCGGTGATCGGTGGACACACCCTCAAAGAGGAGTATGCCTCGCAATTCAATGCACTATTCTTCCATTTCTTGTTCATAAGGACGTAGTCTATCTGAGCTTTAGTATTGTTTGCGTACGTGTATGTCCATAGTTTGCCCTCTCTTTTTTGGTAGTTTGTATTGAGGCATGCTAATCTATTTTCTATCATGAAATCTGTTAGATGTTGCCCATTCCTATTTGACGTGTAGTGGAGGCTGTATTTGTTGTTTCGGTTTTTCCAGATTTGTGCATTCATGTCTCCGCCAATGACTAACATGTTGTGTTTCGGGATGCTACGCACTAATGAGGATAACTCATCGTAGAAGGTGACTATTTCATTTTCTTCACTAACATTGGTGGTGCTGTAGCATGAGACGATTGTTGCTCTGGGGTTTCCGTTAAATGTAGCTACCATCATTCTAGGTTGTATTTTCTCTATGCTATTAAGCGTTTTTAGTGCTCTAGGTCCTATAAGCAAACCTACCCCTCCTACTGCGGCGTTGACAGAGTGCTAAATAGCAATACTTGTGACAACTTCATCGTGAACAAATAAATGATCGATATAGAATTGAATTATAAGTGTTCAATAGCAATAATTTAACTGTGTAGAGACAATAGCAATATTTGTGTGCAAACAAGGTAATTTTAACTCCTGTATAAAAGAAATTACCCACAAACTAATCTCTTAAATATCATATTCATATTTTTAAATGTGTGCAAACACATGACTGTTTCCAAATTGTTATTGTTTCATAGTAATACTTGAAACCATTTAACTGAGTGCAAGCAAATTATTAATAGTAAATAGAATTATTTGTATTTAATAGCAATACTTTAAACCATTTAACAGTGAGCCAAAAATACATTAAATCCAAACCAAACCAAACAATTTCTTGGTACCACCTTATATTGCTGTTGTAAAGTAGTATGTTCTCCAGATTTGACAAGGCAACAGGTCTAGTACAAGGTGTGTGTGTGTGTGTGGGGGGTAACATTTTAGTAGAAGTGCCGCATCACTGTGAATTATCAAAGGGCTGCATCTTTTAAAATCAAAAGAATTTAATCGCGATTCAAGTGCACATATTTATATTTTATTTTTTAGAACCACGCGTAGGCCACACAAAACAGTGCAGCAGACTGCATGCGGTCTGCTGACCCCAGTTTTCCCACCCCTGGTCAAAATTAAATCTCTTTATTCAAAACGAGGAGCTTAAGTCTTTAAGGTAGTAGAATGTTGCGTTCAACATTTTACAAGAAACTTCTCCAGCGACGATAATGCTTAGTTATATAGCAGCTTACCAGTCGTGATGACAAGAGACCCGCTACATGTACAACTTCCAGTTTACTATTCTGAAATGTTATCATTTACTATGATTGTGAAATGTGATGGCCTTCTTCGCACAAATAACCTTAGCGCCATGTTATAGTGGACACGTCTGACCACTAGATATCAATAGTACTTTTTTAAATGTTACTAGGATCATTAAATAAGTTTCCAGACATTTTTTTATGGGTACTTTTATTGATAGTAGACACATGAAACTCTAATCCCCTTCGAAGTAATCTCCTCCGGCTGCAATGCACTTGTTATACCGTTCCAACAACTTCTAGAAGGCCCCATGGAAGTCCTCTTGTGTGAGCGTGTCAATGGCCTTCGTCACAGCCTCTTTCATCTCCACAATTGTCTCATAACGACATCCTCTAAGCTTAGGGAATAACCAAAAGTCACAGGGACAAACGTCTGGACTATAGGGACGGTGAGGAACTGTCTTGATGCCCATCTTGATCAAATAGTCTGTGACAAAGATGGAGTTATGGACTGGTGTATTGTCCTGGTGGAAATGCCACTGACCCGATTTAAAGAGTCCTTGCCTGTTCCGACGGAATCACTTCCTGATCTCCCGTAAAACCTCAACATAGTATTTCTTTTTGATTGTCTGTCCAGTGGGAACCTAATGCATGTAGATCATGCCAGTGCTGTCAAAAAAAAAAAAGGATCATCAAAAGTTCGTTGATGGATTTTCTCTGTCTGGCCTTATTGGGTCTGGGAGAGCCAGCATGCTTCCACTAGGAACTCTGCCTCTTGGTCTCTGAGTCATAGCAGTCGATCCGTCTTTCATCGCATGGCATTTTTCCAAGTTTAAAGCAGAATTTTATTGCATATCGTTCTTCCACACGTCCAGATTGCATTTTTGATATTCACCAGCTGAGACAATCACGCTTTAATAGGGTGTATTCCAATTCCTGGTGTAGCGGTTGATTTGAACCTGAAATCATAAAAATTAGTCAGTCATCTCATAAGATGTATAGCAATAACATACTGAATTTTCAAGAGTATAAGAAAAGTCTGTAAAATTATTGAAGGCACCACGTAAATGCAAACATAACCCATTGATTTCTTTTAATGTTAACCACATCAATGACAGATGAGTATGAAGTGTTACAATTGTACTAAACTATGTTTCGCTAAAAAAATAATGATGTTAAAATGCGTTGAGAATGCTCATCAAAATTCATCGAGAATTGTTACTGACTTGTTTAAACATTGAGACACCATTTCTTTATCATATAAGTTGCTCAACTTTGCGCAAATCTCTACTTAAATTTAATATGTTAAGAATAAACTATTTAAACTTAAGCGTCGATATTTCTTTTTATTAAATCTTACGTTGACACTTTTTTTTTTGAAAGGTAATTTCTTCTACAGACAAGTCAAAGATTGATTAGTCAGAACGGTTTATTCTATTCTCGTTAGCAGTTCAGGTTTTATGTATTCTCTTCATCGAAATAAAATCGGGAAGTCATAAGTACAAAACATCTTTTTTTTAACCATACGAATTTTCTGCAGAAAAAGTCCGGCCATCTCGAATATCTCGAGTATCAGTTATGTGACGTTGATGTGACTTCGCTGCCAATTGGAGAGTAATTTACATGCGGAAATAAACATCTTTCGGTGCCAATATCATTCCTTCTACATTAAATATATAGCTCCCAGTGTTTTCCGCTTTGAAATACAGGAAATTTAATTACAGAAACAAGATTTAAAGAGATGGCAGAACCTAGCAATATCGAAAGTAAAATTCAGAGAATTATTTGTTCATGAAAAAAAGAAAATGCGATTCCTTATTCATGAGACCTACTCATCCCGGCAAAAATTGTAGAATTGGTGAATTAAAACGATGTTCAATTCATATTATTGTATTATATCATCCTCTGCATAGCTGGGAAAAGAATTCTAAAAATGAACTTAGATAATTGAATCTAATATGTTTATATCATATTTGATGGAGCCAGACTGTTCAGTAACTGAAGAAAAATGTTTTACGTCTTATTTGTTATTAGATTATTTACTGCTAAATAAAACATGCTTACATCTTATCTGATTTTAGTTTATTTATTGCTAAAAAAAAGAAGACAAAGTGAACCTCCTCTATGCGTGCTAATTTCTTAATCTCTGTTAAGCGTAGTATTTATGTCAGTACACCATAACCTTTTTGGATTTTGGTGTACAAGAAATTAATTTTATGAGGATTATTTGTTGGTGAGGGTCTCTTCTTCCATTATCTTGCTAGCACTTATACTGAATTACACGTTATCAAAAGCCACAGAAAATAATAATTAAAGGAAAATCCTCTTGTCATGACCAAATGACTCCAGCTACCCTTATAATCCACAGAGCAGCTAAAACCATCAATTTTGTCTCATCTGTTATTAGTTTATTTACTGCTAACCCAATTGAATATACTGTAAGTTTTTCAATTTAATAATTTTTGCCAGCGCTGGTGTAGTCTTTACATTATGAAGGCAGTATTAATCCTCGTTCCTGCGGTAAAGTCGAAAAGATTGAAGCATACATGATCTTTGACCTGATGAAGAAAGAAAACATAAAAAGTAAAAAAAAAAAAAAAAAAAAAAGCAAACTTACATGTAAAACAAATCGTGAAATGAAAAGGAAATCCAAATTTCAAGACTTTGTTCAAGATTAAAACAATTACATAATTGGTTACCTTTCAAATATTTGGTTGTCTTATTAAACTAGAGGGGTGTCCTCGCGGTGTAATGGTTAAAGCGATCGACTGCAGAATCGTAGTAAGCGAGTTCGTATTCCAGTCGTGCTATAACGTTCACTTTCGGGCAAACACCCTTGGGAAAGGTATGAACCCCCTTATCCTCCTAGCTATGGGTTAAATAGTACGACTACTGTTCTTCTCGGAGAATGGCTTTGGCATTAAATAACCTACAAATGTTGATATGCCATTAAACAAAGAAACCTATTAAACTAGAATAAATTTGCATCAAATTATTTTTCTTATAATATCATCTTACCTTTTTTTGCTGATGTAATTAATGTATGTATGATGTTGGTAGAAGTCACTGTGACGTTGAGAGTAACGTTCAGGACTGTACAATAGTAGTAAACGAGTTCGAACCCCAGTAGTGCTATTAAGCTTACTTTCGGATGAAAACGTTTCAGAATGGCATGAACTCCCATAACATCTCAGGTATGGATTACATAGTACTGTTATTATACTTTTACAAGATTGACTTGGCATTAAATATCCCTTGAATGTTGATATGCTATTAAACATAGAAGTCGAAACCATAACCTAAAAAGCTTATATATATATATATATATACACATATATATATATATATATATATATATAATTGATAACTTTGGAGAAACGTTGTGTTAGCAACATTAAGAATATAAAGGAATTAGTTCAAACCATTTCTGGTATATAGATATAAACCATCTCTTCTCCGCCCACGTCAAATTCACCTTTCCGTCACTTTCCTCAACTAAAGAAATCCAGAAATCCCAACTAAATCTCTCCGTGACCTTCTTAGGTGAAGCGTCAAAAACTATTTAGGATAGTCTTTGACGCTTCGCCTAAGAAAGTTACGGATAGATGGCAAAAGAACAGAGGTTTAAAGCTTTTTTCTAAGCCATGAATGTGAAAGAAACGCACATAGCCTTTACCGGGATTGAAACTGGTTTCGCTGGTTTTTTCTGCTGCAATTATGCGACGAGCACCTTTCCTTCCCTTTACAAGTTTACACACACACACACACACACACACACACACACATATATATATATATTATATATATGTGTGTGTGTGTGTGTGTGTGTGTTCGAGGGAGAGAGAAAGAGAGAGAGAGAGATGTTTCTTATAAAGTTTCCTACATTTACTTAACACATTATTTTAATGTCGGGGAGCTAAACAGTAGTCTCCTTTTTTGGATATAGGGCTGGAGAATGCGAAAATCACGTGACCGTCGGTCATGTGAAATTTCAAGAAACGAGTTCTGTCGCTTTTTGGTAGCAGACCCAGTCGGAGAGGACCTCGATCTTTGGTCTTCGTTTTTCGATCAGCACGTACGTGCAAATTAACCGCTGTGAACCTTTTTTTTTCACATCAGAAAAAATGTAAGTTTTTACCCGCTACCTCGCAGCACTTCTAGTTCAGTGGAATAGCTTTTGAATCTTTTGTATAGTTTGGGACAGTTTATCATGTTTTATAATTTTCTGAATTATATATGTGTATAGAATATAGGTCAGTTTTGTCTAAATTGATTTTGTTTTTCCTTACAAGACTTATTCTGTGTTAGTTTGACATTTAGATAGCCTAATCCATTAGAGGAAAAAGCTGGAGGTAGTCTCAATGAATACCACCCCCCACACACTATAAAATCCTATACTAGATTATTCTATGTAAATTTTCTATACCAGTAATAACTCTTTTTTTTTCACTGAGGTCTGTGGGACAACAATCTTCTCCAGTCTCTTTGAGTATTCCAGCTTATTTTAAATGTGCGGCTTTTTGGATAATCTCAGTTCTCTCTATTATTTCTAGTTAACCTTTTTCAGCCCATGGAAGACCGTCCAAGCCCTAACAATAGCATCAACTATAACTTTTTTCCTACAAGCATTTCACACCAGAACTAACTGTTTTTTTTTCAACTAGATTCCGAGTAACAGAAAATCTCAGATCTTTGGTCACATCTTAGTATTTTATCTGATATTAGCAGTAAAGTGTTCTGTGTTTCTTCAGTTCTTACACAGAAATTGAATTCCTATCTTTTCTAGATTTCTGACGAGATTTTTTTTTTTCATCACTTAAAATATTCGGACTATTTTCTTCATTTGCATTGTTATATACACAACGTTTTGGCTGAGATGTCCTTTGGCATTATTCTCCATGTCGAATTCGGATGCCTTCACAGAGCTTTGAACTGAACCCTTTATTTAATATACAAGTGTAGGTTGTTCCAATTCCGTGAACCATGACCGGGTACAAGAGTTAATCTACAGTAAGAATTCCTTGTTACTTTTACTTGTAGTTGAGCTTGAAACTGCAGAAGATTTCGCTGACAAACTCTTATAAACCAAACGTCTTATCCTCTACGTCATGTGTTCGGTAGAACATGAAACACCTGAAGATGGTCTTGTCATGAATATAACAAAGAAGATAAAGACAATGGTTCCAATATTCTAGACGATAAAAAAAATATCCAGCTTCCTCTCAGAAATTTAGACAAATAATATTCTTGAAGACTTCACCGAGTACTCCTTCTTTTACAGGTTTTATTCCTACTTTCATACGCCATTAAGATTGTTATTCTTTTATTAGGTTCAGATTTCTCTAGGATTATTCTTTTGTTGTTTTTTAATTTTTTTTTTTTAACTAGGAATATGGTGGAATGAAGAATTTCATTTGCTTAGAGGTTCGTATCTACTATTTCACACCTTGTGTGATTTTCACCCGAGCGTTAGCAAGTGAACTTTCACTGCAGTCTAAGTGACAGCAAGCCTCTTATCCGTATTATTATTATTATTATTATTATTATTATTATTATTATTATTATTATTATTATTATTATTATTATTATTCCTTGTAGATTTTCACAATAGCAGCAGCAGATCGTTTTTCACTGGAGTCTGGGTAACAGAAAGTCTTCTGAAGTCTCTAGGACTCTTTTTAGTATTCTGGCCGGTCTTAATAATACTGTAGTGATGGTTTCGGCCCTCCATCTCTCCTTATCAAACTTTTGGGTACCCCAAAGTTTGCAATTTTCAAACCATTTGAGGACCATTCTCGTGGGGTAACTGATTTATAATTTTACCAATCGAAAAAGACTGGCGGAATTTGAAATCATCGAAGATTCAAGAGTATTCCAAGTACAGTATTACTTAAGACGGCAAGAATTTTCAGAATTGTCCTGGAAACCTGAGATGTCTTGCTGTCACTCAGAATACAGTGAAAGACAAACAGGTGACGTTTTTGTGAAAAAAACTAGCAAGAAGAAGAAGAAGAAGAAGAAGAAGAAGAAGAAGAAGAAGAAGAAGAAGAAGAAGAAGAAGAAGAAAATTCCAAAATAACAAAGGAAAGTCCAACCAAACCAACACTTCGGCTCAGTCGGCTAAAGCTGGCGAATACACCGAGTTCTTAGCTGCAGTGGGGTAACACTTTCCCAACGAGTGTTCTGGATATGACACTAAACAATCTAATGGTGAGGCTTCGGTAATGCAGGAACATGGGGGAATGGGTACCGCTTCTTTCCCATTGCTCCTTGGATCACTCTGAACCGGTGTGATAGCACCTGATAGGGTCCTATCAACGGATCAAATAGAATTAAAGTGCGTAGTTATGCTAAACTGAATTGATTGAAATAGAAAGGGTTTTGACATTTAAACTGCGTACATAAGCCAAACTCAATTGTTTTTAAAATATTTTTTTTTACATTTAACTGTGAATAAACCAGTATTTATGCTTTATATAATTATTTTTGAATCAGAACTATTTATATGTATAAAAATCCTTTTAGCATTAAATAACCTACAATGGTTGATGTGCCATCAAACCAAACCACATAAACCATAAATTTGGCGGAAAAAGCATTACAGAAACTGCCTAGACGATACAAATAAAAATCATTTGCGCACCAAATTATGAGAAAAGAAACAACTAAAACATAAAGGCCCAAATGTTTAAATAACATGAAGTATTAATCGCAAGTTATTGAAGAAGTGCAGGGAATCTATAATATATATACTGGAAACTTACGAGATTACTAAAGATATATGCAAGCATGGAAGATACCAGTTGACGATGGGATACGTGACTTCAAGTTACAAAAATACTCTCAAAAAACATACGGGGCCTTAAAATATCTCTCCTAAACTCAAACAGAAATAGTGAACGACTAGAACAATAGCACCAGTTTACAACGCTTAAAAGCACAGTTAGCTTCTTCTCGAAGAAAACAAATCATAATCACCTGCCAAGAACAAAGCAAACTTCAAAGTAAACGATTAGAATTCATATTGGAATGTAGGCATAAAAACAAACTATTTCTTAGTCTTCTGAAAATTGATAGCTAAAAAGACTAACTGAATAATAATAATAATAATAATAATAATAATAATAATAATAATAATAATAATAATAAACTCCTATGGGACTTCGGCAAACACACGGATCACCTAATCTCGGCCAGAAGACCAGAAAGGCTTGCTCAGATGTTTAAATAGGGGAGAAATTGTCCATCACCAAACCCTTCTGACACCGTATCTACACTATCCTAACTTTATATATATATATATATATATATATATATATATATATAGTGTCTATGTCGGAAATAGTTTCAAAAATGTATGGAGAATAATTACAAATACTGATACTTTTTTTAAGAAACACTTGTAGTTCATTGATTGCTGTAAATTACTGCTGACTGTTTGCTGAAAATTTTAAAAAGTTCAATAAAACCATCGTGAACTTCGGGATGCTTCAGCATTTCTGCAAAGAAAACAAGAGGTATTGTTTTGTCGTATTCACCTAGACTTTGTAATAATTGGAGTTTTCAGGGAATCATATTCAATGGTTTCCGTAAATTTTCCCAAACAATCTTTCTTATGGGTTTCTGTTTGCTGCCAGGTAATTAATACGATCTATCTCAAATTGTTTTTCGGATACTGATGATTTGCCAGTACTTTTAAATATAGATAAACATCCTGGTCCTTTAAATTCTTTGTGCCAATCGTTGAGGAATTTGTTGGTTTGCCGAGATTTGAAAATAGGTGGCGGAGACAAAATGCAGATTAAATTTATGACAACGAGTCAATAGTAAAGGTGAAATTAAAAGCAATAATATTGCTTTTGGATCGATTCCTTTAAAAAAGACTGAGGGTATTAATGATAAAAAGAAGAATCAAGTACATCGAAATCCCAACTCTTTTGAGATCAACTGCTAATGTTACTAAAAAGTTCAGAAGACTTGGTGCCATTCCTTCTCCAGCAAAAAAAAAAGCTCGACTTAAAACTGGTCACAGAAATCTTTAAGGATTAAGATGATCACTTATTAACAATTATAATCTCATGCAACGTTTTAAATATAAAAACTAGCACACCGTTAAATAAATTCAAGTATTTCTTTCTAAAACGAATATTTTTCAATCATATCTATTTGATATTTAGAAGATACTTTAAGAATTTCCGCTATTCTAGAACATAAAATTAAAGGCAACAAAGGAGTAATTTATACTCCCTTGAGCCGCAGAATTGGAATCTGAGAATTTAGTATCATACCTAGGACTGACATTTTTAGTGATGTCAGAAAAGGGCTGTTGGCATGTTTATGCACTGCCGACAGAGCTACGAGAAAGTAAATATTAGTCACACTAATGTAAGGAGAACCAAATGAAAACAAAGCACGTTTTATAAGTAAGGTTTTATATATACGTAATATTGATTTGTGCTTAACGATGAAACTATCAAAAGTGTACCAGTTTTCTTGGACTGCACATGGAAAACAATGCAAGCAAAGAAAGATAAATCTGTCATAGTATGAAAAAAAAAAAAAACTACATGTACATCAGAGATTATGCATTTTAAGTGAAAAATTGTATGCCTCGAAAATAGCGTGACTTGCTTGCATCACAGCTGCTTAGGAAGAAACATTTAAATATCAGAACAAATCTCTTAATTATAGCAGTTAGAGTTGTTACTTTTGCTGTAACGAATGTGTACATGTGATTGTGTGTTTATATGTTAGCGTTTTGTTAGATAAAGTGAATATGTCTAATTGGGGATGATTCTTAACACACACACACACACACACACACACACACACACATACATATATATATATATAATATATAATATATATATATATATATATATATATATATATATATTATACCAGTGCTGGTTGTCACTAAATCAAGGTACAATATAATATGGAGAGTGCTCAATATGAAGGATGGAGCTATTATATAATAATAATAATAATAATAATAATAATAATGATAATAATAATAATAATAATGATAATAACAATAATAATAATAATAATATATTAGATATATATTATATATATATTTAATTCATGAAATATATATATATATATATATATATATAATATATTGTCATCCACTGACAGACTGTTTCATTGTATCACAACTCTTCATGGTGTAGTCGTTATCGTCGTAGGAAATGGACACGGCGACACGAGTTCAAATCCTGGACGAGACTGATTGCATTTCACATAGCACTAATACCCTTGGGAAAGTTATGAATCCAATTATTCTGCCTCCAGCTATGGGTAAATAGTAGGGCAGACAAGGTTTTTCAGCCTTGGTGAGGAAACTAGTCTAGGAGAAGGAAAATCTGAATTCAAACCTGTTAAACTCCGCTTAAAAATTGACCTTGTGTCATATCCTGCCCGAGCGGAGGGGTTGGTAAATCGTATCACAACTCTTCAGTGTGGCTAGAGATGTAGGACGCTTGAAGCTGGGTTCAAAACCCGCCCAAACTTACGTTAGACTTGTTATCATACCAATCAACCAACAAGTGAACCATGTCAGCTCGGGAATTATAAGGCATTATGTGGTAGCTTTCGTTTGTTTACATTTTTATCTTACCGGATAACAGAGTGCTCAATTCATTCGAAGTGCTTTGCATTATGGAAGTGGCAGCCGTAAATTCCTTCGCCAGAGTGCTCAACCCCGGTGGGGAAGCGTATATATTGTCATCCACAGACAGACTTTTTCGTCGTATCACAACTCTTCAGTGTGGCTAGACACGTAGGATGCTTGAAGTTGGGATTGAAACCCGTCCAACTTTACCTTGTTTGCTTGCTATATTTATGAATAAACATTGCTCAATATCAGTTATCGAGCATATGTAGTAAGTTTGAATAGAGTCAGCGGCATTTGAGATCATCAGCCATCAACCCCGGTAGACTCTAATCAAGGTTGGTAATATTTTCACATAGCACTAGGAGTTACATTTTTAGTAAATGAAATACAGAGGGTGAGACCGACGGACAGAAAGTGGTTGACTATGACAGAATGAGAAAGACTGAGACAGTGAGAGATCTGAATATCCTGGATTTTGGGAAATCAGAATATTTCGGATAAAGCTGATTTGTTCCAACTTGATGTTACATTTCCATACGGGTGAAAACTGATAACTAATAAGGAGGTTATATTATTAAATGTTTTTCATACACATTCAGATATTTTGGGCAGGGCACCTTACTAAGATCAAAGATTTTAAGTTACCTAAGAAGTTGTTTTACCGATAGTTACAACTTGGTAAACGTCCGAAACCCAAACTGCAGAAACGTTTTAAGGATAAGGTCAAAAAACAACATTAGTGTTACAAATTGACCCTTGACTGAATTGTCAATCAGAGATTCTCTGCACTGGACGCGCCTGTGAAAATAAGCGCAAGCAGTCACTAGGTTAAGCGGAAATGTGTGGGTGTCATGAAATGATATATACAGATGCCCACGTGAGATACGAGTAGAGTGAGTCTCAGTCTTGAGTCAGTTACGGGACTGCCCACAAGCGAGCTTACGGTTAAGTGCCCCTCAATTGAGAAGTAGAAGGAATGCTAAACGAGGCCTTGAAGATAAAATAGCATAGTATAGTCAAGAGAAGAAAAAGAAGTTATGGGTCAATATGGCTGCTTGTCTTCGCTTCTCTGACTCTGTCTCTCTCACTACAGTATCATTGCCCCTTTTCGAGGATAAAGCTCAATAGATATATTTTCATGACTATGTCTCATAGTCGTTCTTCCTCCATGCATGTATATTCATTCCCTATGCCACAACCCAACACTGAGCTTATTTAGCTAAGATCTTGGAGACGGAAAGCAGATGTTGAAGGCTTGATTAGTTGCGAAAAAAATGAATGTACACTAGTTGCAAAGCATTAAAAATGCGGATAATCGAACACTCCAAACTGAAACGAGCACTTTGGAAACATAAGTCTTGGCTTTTATCTCGGACTGTTTTCAGCCTGAAGATGTTTGTAACTATAGTTGGAGTAGTATTGAGTTTGTCAATGCGTAGGCTTATAAAGTCTGTATTGGAAAGTGGAGAACGAAATCTTTAAGGGAAACGAAATTTCAATAATAGTAAACAAATAAGTAAAAGTAACAATCAAGAAAATTGAGTTGCAACAAAATTGTCTTATATATATTATTTAATTTACAACAAGGTACAAAGATTTGATAAGCTTATTAGAACTGATACCGTTCGTCCGTGTGTTTCTAATGCTCTTGCCTCTGCTGGGGTTAAAAACTCTCGTCTGACCTGACAGTTATGGAGTATTTTATACTTTTTAAAAATATATAAGTCGATACATTCGAAAAGTTTATATGTTCTCTTCTTCCACCAGATAAGAGTCAGGAGATGAGTGCGTGTAAATTGTCCTTAGCTGGCTAGCTTTCTTGTGGTAGAAATGCCAGGTACTTGGTTGTCTGGTTGTTGATTGTGATGAGTGGGTTAGTATGCGCCAGCGGTCTTCGATTTTGTCCGTATGACAGTTTCTCTGCTCGTGGTCCGGATGTCGATTCTATTCTTTTTTAGTTGGAAAATAGCGTTGGTCAAATCTATCGTTGATTTAAAAAAAAAAAGTATATTCATACTACCTACGAAGCATTACATAACATCTACAATAGGGTGTTTAACCAAAGCCGGAATTACTTGTGATATAAGATTTGATGCCAGCAAACACAGGTGCAATATGCACCAATTTTATCTATCTATCTATATATCTATCTATCTATCTATCTATCTATCTAAATTCACCTTATCATTATACTTAATATAAAAGACTAGGTATTTTTAAAGTTCATTCACTTTGGTATGTATCAAGGGAATACATCATTTTTATCTTTGATATATAAGTCACGGAAAGATTTCATTGTTTCTTTGTTGCACTATCTGCTGCTATTTTGCAATTTCAGAGAGGTCATCCAAGGAATTGCATGGAAAAAAAAAGCAATTAAAAAAAGAGCAAGATGTGATTTAACTCTAATTTGTTATAACATATAGTTTTTACTTTCATCAATTCCTGCCTTCAATTATTCTAATTGGAAATTGCTCCAATTAATTGCTTGGTTCTCTAAAACTAGATCGTACAATAACATGTCAATTGAAATCCTACTACACAGTGCATGTCTTTATATACTATTCTTTTTTTATTATTTTAACCGACTTTTTGAGTGTATTGTTTATATCGTTTGGGTCAGAGATTGTTGGGAAAAACCTATATACTTTCCTCATTATTGAAAATATTTTTTCTTAAAAATGTTGGATTTTCGTTATTTTAAGGAGTTGAAAATAATTGGAGGGCACGTTTTAAAGGAACTAATCAACCCAGCAGGGGTAAATTATTTCTATATTTAATTTTCAAAATATTTTTTGCATATTGCTTATTTTCTTCGTCATATAAACTTTATAATCTTAACGCAGATCATGATTTATCGATATCATCAACAGTGTAACAAGCCAAGGAGAAACATCCTGCACAAAATCAAATAAACCACTTATGACATTTTGATCAGTTAAGCAACCTTCTTCTTAAATCTGAGGATTATTTACGTTTCTCAGTTTTATATTCAATTTTATTAAAACCAACAAAAACTTTATCTGACAATTTTTTTTCTTGAATTTTCTTCTTCTTTATGGGGTTTGAGGCTGAAGGTCAGGGGCAATGGGCAAGGCTGTGTTGCCGTTTGAATATCTGACTCCATATTTTGGTTATTTTATTTTACCCCACGTTGGTTAGTCGGTGCAATGCCTTGCCCAAGAAAGTTCCTAAAGAATTAGCCAAAAGAAAAAAAGCAACAGATAAGTAACGAAGACGTTTCTTTTATACTTTCCTTTATTTACTGGGTTCAACAACCATTCCGTGGATGAGGGAGTTTTTCCTGAATACATCGAAATGGTTGAATCCCCCAGTTAAGGTGTTAAAAATTTGTTAATTCGTTTCATGTATGTAGGTGTCCGCATTTGGTATTTCGGGCTTCCATAAGGGTTAGTTTTCTTTTGGAAGTTTTGTCAAAGTCAGGTAAGGGTTAGTTAATAGTTCAGTAGTGGGTCTTGTATATTTCAGGTCTTGTATATTTCAGCAGGGCTGCTACAAGGTGAAAGGGACTAACCAATTTACGTCCAAAGACGTATGCGTGGTGCCCAATCACCAGACAGCAAAAAGGTGTTGTTGGTTCGACAGGCACTGCCTGAAAGAGAAATGAATGTTTGGTCCCCTTTGTCAAGAGGAAATGCCTTTTATCTTTTACGCGTGCGTCATCTCCTTTTCCTGTTAGGGTTCTCTTGGAGTTTCTACAAATTTAATAGTTTTTTTGTTTTTTTTTAATCTAATTTTAAATTTATTTATTTATTTATTCGTTTCCTACATCTTTCAAGATAGACTCAAAACAAGAATCTGGCTATTTCCCAATTAAAACATGAACACTAATAAGATTGATGTAATACTCGAAGTGTAAAGTTGTTAAATCTTAATACCCCTCATGTCATCTTACAACAAAAACAAAACGAACATACTGGACAAAAAAATACTCCTACTATACGTTCTGCTATTATATACTACAACAAACGCAACTACTTATGCTACTACAGCTATTACAAGTAATTGTCTTTATTGGGAATCCTTTTTGAAATGAGGTTTCTTTATCTGAGAATTAATTTTTATTTATTGCGGACTTTTTGTCCCCATCTTGGTAGGGTTTTTTTGTTGTTGTTTCTTCTCACTACGATTAAGGAGCCTCATCACAAAAAGGATTCCCAATAAAGACAATTACAAATTCATTACGGACCTGACTATGGAAGACCAGATAAGGGGAACAAATAATTGGATTTATAAGACCAAAAAATCCAACTTTGACCGCCCTTCGGGGCCCGTGGCGCAGCAGATAGAGGCGTTGAGTCCCTACGGTTCCAGGAGACCATTGTTAGAAGATAGCTGTTTCAATTCCTACCCAAGCCGGCCAGAGGTTTACTTGGTCAAAAACGTGGTACAATAGACAACAACTATGGAAGGCAGTAATTACTGGGGATACGGTTACAAGACTCAGCATTACTATCCGATGTCGCGGTTAATCACCTGAAGAAGGCCAGAGGGGAAATTTGGCCAAAACGTAGTGAGAAGAAACAACAAAAAACTACCCAGATGAGGACAAAAAGTCCGCAATAAATAAAAATTAATTCTCTATTACAAGTACTTTTTACAACTGTTATTATTACAACTACTTCTACTCTGGTTATTATTAAACTATGTCTACAACTACTATTTCGACGACATATTGTTTGATTTGGTTTGGTTTTCTGGCACATCAGCCATCATAGGTTATTAATGCCTAATCTATTTTTGTACATATAAAACAGTTCTATTTCAAACAATTCAGTATAGTATCAGTATAGTTTATTTACACTCAGTTAAATTTTAAAAAAGTTCTATTTCAAACATTTTATTTTGGCATACGGAAGCATTTCTATTTCAAACAATTCAATTAAGTATAAGCACGAAGTTTAAATGTCAAAATCGTTCTATTTCAAGAAGTTCAGTTTAACATAAAAACGCTGTTTAAATATCAAAAATGTTCAATTTCAAGTAATTCCCTTTTGCTTGAGTACATATTTTAGTTCTATTTGATCCATAGCTAAGACCCTATCAGGTGCTTCCACTTTGGGCCAGTTTGGACCAGGAAGCGATGGCAATAAAGGGGTACCCTCATTCCCCAAAACTTCAGCATTGCTGGAATCTCATAAACAGGACACTCGTTGTGGGGATCTAACTCCTCTGCAGAGAGATGCAGTCGGAGTAATCTCCAACTCTATTCAAGTGGCCATCAACGAGAGATACTAATGCAACTAGTATTTCATCTTTATTACTAATAAGAATCATTTCATACTGCAACTGATGTTTTTACTACTAATGTTTTATAACATACACATGGATTTTTGGTTCATTCCTAGTGATCCCGTGTGCTTTTGCAAGCTGTCACATTTTGATTAGTAAACAGGAAGATGACAGTGCATGAGGGCACTCAGGTCGAAAGGTGTGTAACCGGAAGGGGACCACGTGATAACCACGCGGTCAGATTTAGACAGAGTGCTGAGAATCGCAGTCGAGCGTGGGACACGCAGCCGATCAGGTCATCTCTGACGAGCTTGCAAGGGGGTGCAAGCGTTGGCACACCCTGGCTTCTGGGAGAAAAAGTCCTCTCTCTGAGTATATATGTCTCTCCGCCCATCTCTCACACACCACAGAAACATCAACCTTTTCGAGAATAAAGTGTGGGAGATATACTTTTATAAAGAAGTGTGTTCGTTCGTTCGTTCATTGAAGTTCATAAATTATGTTTGATTATGTTTCCGCTTATATTTTTATGACTGCTATACAACATTAATTTTGACGTAGTTATTACTGTCGTATGCATTTAACAATCTCCTTCGACACAAAGTCACTTTTTTTAAACGAAGTTTAACAGGTTTGAATTAAGACTTTTCCTTCATCAAGACAGTTTGCCATAGCCAGGTAAAAGAACTTAGTCAGCCCTACTATTTACCCGTAGCTGGAGAATGATAGTTATATGCATACGTATCTCAAGGTTATTATCGCTAATTGACATGTGCACAGCTTCGTCCAGGATTTGAACTCGAATCACCGTGTTCATTTCCTATGACAGTGACCATTTTAACACTGGTACCTTGTAATTACAACTATTACTGATAATAGTAAAAGTATTTTGACAGCTGGAATTTCTAAAATCATTCAGCTATTTTGTGTAAAAGTGTTTTACTAGCGTTCGCTAATAGTCTGGGAGACCAGGGTTCAATCCTGGATCTAATCATACCAGAGACTCAAAAAATGGTACTTGATGCCGCCTTGCTTACCTCTCAGCATTATAAAGTAAGGATCAAGAGTAAAGTGCGGCAATCTATGGAATGGAGTAGTGTTCTACCCAGTAATTCAGTGTAGAAGCTTTTGAAAAGTTTGTCTTCTGGTCACCTTCGACTACGGTCGCCAACTTTATTTACTTATGACTATCAAAACCAACTTTATTATTGCTTTTAGAACAATTATCATTATAATAAAACCAACATTTCTACTTTTTTTGTCAGTAAGAATTTAGAAAATATCGTTTAAATGATTTTAAGATGATTAAATGGCATTAAATATTAAAGCTTCCTTCATAAATATATCCAAAAATACAATATTATCAATAACATATTATTGCTGTTAATAAAACAAGTCTATGGTTTAGCAAAATAAGTAATTGAAATGTATGAATAGAATAAATATTTATCCCCGAAGAAATTTGGCAGGTCTGTAAGGGATCAGATAGAGTATCACATCATAGTACAATAACCCTAGCCAGACTTTTATTATCTTTGTTCGTCCCAGGGAATGGTAGAACCAAATTGCTAGATTAAACAAACTTCTACATCATATTTTTTTTAAAATTTTGTACGATAGAAGTGTTCGCCAATGGTCCAGGAGACCAGGGTTCAATCCCAAGTTGAGTCATACCAAAGACTTTATGCCGTAGAAGCTATTGAAATGGGAGCCTTCGGGTCACCCTTGACTAAGGTCGCCTACTAACTTTACTTATTCCTTGATCATTGAATAATATTTTCATAACTTTACCTTTGCGCATATTTTGGAATATTTTCTTTTAATATTACTGCTATGTATATTATGGATAATGAAAGTTAAAGTGTCTGGTATGAGTAAATGAGTTCATCTTGCCTTTCATCCCATTGTGTTTAGTGTTAATAAATCATAGATATACCCAACAAAGGGGTGCATAATCCCTTTCCCCAAAAAGAGTGACCTCGGAATTGTCAAGAACTACTGGAGTAAAACCCTTACCTCCATAGCGGCCACGATACAATGCTTTGTGATTCAACCGCATTGAACCGGAAATTGAGAAACTTTTTAGGAAGAACTAAAATGGCTTTCGGTGAAATCGATCCACAACATCACACATTCTGAGAATCCCTTGAATCATTGAAAATGTTCGAGCAAAAAAACCTCGAGTCAGCATTCTTATTCATAGATTTCTCCAAGGCCTTTAACTCCATACACTGAGGAAAGACGGAGCAAATAATTTTTGCCTTTGGTCTACCCAAAGAAACTATTGTAGCCATAATGATCTTCTATAAAAACATAAAAGTAAAAGTTCACTAGTCGGATGGGAACACTGACTTCTTTGACATTGTTGCAGGTGTGCTGCAAGGGAATACATTTGACACATATCATTTCATAATCTACCTAGACTACGTATTTAGAACGTCGATATATTTAATGAAAGTAAATGACTTTACTCTGAAAAAGCAAGATGCAGAATATACCGCACACAAACTATTACATACATAGACTACGTTGATGACATAGTACTCCAAGCCAAATCCCTGCAGCATAATCTGGAACGGGCAACTAGTGGCGTATGCCTCCATGTAAACCCATGCAAAATAAAGTACCAGTGCTTTAATCAAAGAGACGACATCTCGACACTAAATGGTGGTTCTCTGAAACTAGTTCACAATAGATGTAATACGAAATAATTCGTGTTTTAAAACTACACAAAGAATTATTTTCATTCTTAACAATAAAGATACTTTTTACATGAATTGTGTACTAGAAAGAATTCAAAATAAAATTTAATGCTACAAAATTTATATATTTCTCATTATCAATATTTTTCATAAATAATTACTTAATATAAAAATAAATTGAAAAGTGAATGCAAACTGTAATTGAAACAAATAGCATAAAAAGAATAAATATTATGTATGAAATTATATTTAAAATAGATTAAAACAAGATATATTGTATTTTTCTTCGTCTTCCAAGACGCACTTGTGATATAGATAGATAGATTGGAACATATTATGATATAAATATAAGTACATATCTGAATTTGTACAAACAGAAACAGATTGAGATACATATGAATCAACTGATGAAGCAGATGAACGCAGTGAGATTTAAACAGGACGAAATTGACACATATACATATTTACCAACCCCTCCGCAGGATATGACATTAGGTCAATTTTTAAGCGGAGTTTGACAGGTTTGAATTCAGAGTTTTCCTTCTCCTAGAGTAGTTGCCTCACTAATTTGCAAGGACTTGAAGAAGGCCTTGAAATGGACAACCAATTAGACTCACTGAAACCATCAATGAGAAAGTACCAAACTTGTAAACACCAGTCGATGATGCCATGTATGGATTCTGCTTCCGAAAGTTTACGTCTATTAACAACAGATAGTCTAAGCAACTGAATAATCATATTTACCCAACCCCTCCGCTCGGGCAGGATATGACACAAGGTCAATTTCTAAGCGGAGTTTAACAGGTTTGAAATCAGATTTTTTCTTCTCCAAGACTAGTTGCCTCACTAAGGCTGAAGAAAACCAGTTTTCCCTACTATTTACCCATAGCTGGAGGGAGAATACTTGGATTCATACCTTTCCGAAGGATATTAGAGCTATGTGAAATGCAATCAGTCTCGTCCAGGATTTGAACTCGTGTCGCTGTGTTCGTTTCCTACGACGATGATCATTACACTACGGGCACCTCCATTGACACATAAAAGTGTGCTTGGCGGAAATTGATTTACAAATAAAGTAAGGCATGTGAAATAGGCATAATCGAACACTGTGGTCAGAAATAACACTTCACATGCACTGCTCGATTTCGCTCCCTGATACTCTACAACCTTAACGTGTATGCAACATCTGTAGTTAGGACTGTTTGTCCCAAGAGGGACTTGCTAGTTTTAAGAACCTCATGACAGCTAACTATCGATGATTCATTTTACAAAAGTCTTTTAGAAACATTTTTCATGCAACTCTTTTCAATTCTGTGACAAATCATGGTAGTCTACAGCAGTTTTAAGAAATCATATTAGGATGCATGTAGGTAACGTACACGGAAACAAGGTGTGACTCATTTGTCCCAAATTCAATAGAGTTTGCAATGAGGTATTTGGCCTGAGGAATCACACACCCTCCCAAGAGTATTCAGAACAAATCGAGAAGATGGCCTCTGTCAGCAAAAATCTATCAGTCACTATATATATATATATATATATATACTGAGAGAGAGAGAGAGAGAGAGAGAGAGAGAGAGCGACAGAGAGAGAGAGAGCGACAGAGAGAGAGACAGAGAGAGAGAGAGAAAAGGAAATGCTCACCAACAACGCTACTTAAACAGTAATATTATTGGATGTGAAAGAAATTCGTTCATGCATTTTTCATCTTGAAAATAATGTGAATATTTTTTCTAATTTTTAAATTTGTCAACACCAACAGAAGATCAGGTGATCCGTTATAATTCTCACACTCGAGAGTCAATAGACTCTAATAAGAGTCAGATTTTCTTCGATTCTCGAAGTGACAGGTCAAAAAGAGTAACTTTAATCTTCCACATCCTCTGGAAAATCCAAACATGCCTTAAGATATCTAAAACCCCGTGCCTAGTATATTGATCTTCATAAACCCGTGTTAACTTATGAAATATTTCTTTACCACTTTCCCCGTAACAATAGAAATTCATCTTGCGCTACATGAAACCGAACACATTGTAATAATCATAGACTACTTTGCCCTCTCGTAGAAGCCGATAATATTCTGACTTTATCACCTTTAAAGACATGTCGTAGCTGTGATACTAATTTGCATGTGATGGTTACGCTCTAGTTAGCAAAGATTTGAGTGTTTTGTGCTTCCTATTCTTTCGTTAAAAAATTTTCGATATATTATTTTTCTTTTTGTTTCGCAAATTATGCCATCGTGCAACTCACATTAATTTTCCTAAATATTCACTTGAGGCACAACGCATTCCCAAGCATACTATTTCGCTGTTCAAAATGTAATGGTTGAAAATAAATATCAACCCAAGTACAGAGAAAATGTATTTTCAAGAAATGTTATCGATGTGACATAATCCTTTTGGTTTTTGCAAGCAAAGTTTTTCCACTTTCATTTTAAAACAACCTTGGAGACATTTTATCTCTTATGCTAGCTACTTATATGGCTTTTAAAAGATTTTCTATTTGTTCAATGTAGGTATTTACTCACCCGCCCCCGCCACTATCCGGATATGGCAGAAGGTCAATTTTGAAACGTTGTGAAGCTAATTTGTATTAAGACTTTTCTTTTTCCGAGAGTTATTGTTTAAACAAGCCTAAATAATCCAGTCTGGCCTTTTATTTATCCATTGCTGGACAAAGAACAGATGGATTCATGCCTTCTACAAGGATATTAGCTCTAAGCAAAAATGCAGACAGTCTTGTCCATTATTTGACCTCGGGTTGCTGATTTTATTTCTTACAGCAATAACTGTTACTGTACGAGCTCCTATGAATACCGTATTGCTACTTCTATAATAAAAAGTAGGATTACATTCAAACAATATTGATAGCGCCGTCTCCCGAAAAATCTTTCATTTAATTCGGGGAGTGTGGAGTCTCCTTTTTATTGTCATTTCTCCCATATCAATCTGAAGTGATAGTATCTATTAAGTCCGTACATATGTGTCAAATACACCTAAAGCTTATTTGTATTTGATAGGAATACTTGAAACTTGATAACTTTACGAACAAATTATTAAATTGCAATTGTTATTTGCGATGATATAATTGCGTATGAATTATTTCTATCGCATGGGAATATTTAGTGTTCACCTATGGTCCGGAAGACCGTTGTTCACTCTCAGGTTGAGTCATTCCAAAGACTAAAAAGAATGGTACTTGATATCGCCTTGCCTAACACTCAGCATTATAAGGTAAAGATCAAGGATAAAGAGAATAATCCAGGGAATGTAGTAGTGCCCTACCCTAAACCTTGGTCCCCCTTGACTAAGGTCACCAACTTTACTTACTTACCATTTGAAGCTATGATTATTTAAATATGATTATTATCATTACTTGAGATTCCTGTAGGGAGAAGAAAAACAAACTTACTTTGGCATTAAGTCACTCAGCAAGAGTTGACACGCCGTAAAATAAACTAAAAAAAGAATGATATTGTATTAGGAAAAAATAATGTTCTTATACTTGAATGATCTGCATCATCATAAGTATCATCATGTCACGTCATCAGCACGGATATCCCTGACACTCTCCCGCTACATTCTCTATCGTTCATCACTTCCGGTAGGTCTTCAAGGTTACACCCTGTATTGGCTCACGCCTGTTGGATATAATTTCAAGCTGGTTCTCCTGATTTTTCTTGCCCATGTGAATGGGTCCACAGGAGTATGTCGCTTATGAGTTCGTCCCTACTTATCTAGCTGTGTCCCGCATCTGCACAAGATCTAAATTTGCCGAATGGTTGTAAGGAGGTATCATATAACCCTGGGATAAGGAAAAATATGCGATAATCTTTTTTTTTTTTGCTCTGCATGTCATGAAAGCAGCTGGTGGATGCCCTCTGAGAGTACCAAGAGGGATAATCACAACGCTACTTTGGATAAAGCATATAGGCAAATGCCTATCATAGAAATACCTAACCAAAGGGTCATTATTATCAAGCTGGTATCATATTTACCAACCACTCCGCTCGGGCAGGATATGATACAAGGTCAATTTTTAAGCGGAGTTTAACAGGTTTGAATTCAGAGTTTTCCTTCTCCTAGACTAGTTGCCTCAACAAGGCTGAAGAACCCAGTCTGTCCTACTATTTACCTATAGCTGGAGGGAGAATAATTGGATTCATACCTTTCCCAAGGGTATTAGTGCTATGTGGGATAATTACCCGATTTTGATTTATATTTCTCAAATTTATTCATACAATTTCTTAATCAGCTTAGTTAAAGTAGGCCTTTCCTCAGTAAGCACCTACGCTTTTGTAAAATAGGGGGAAAGGGTTGGGTTTATTGTACGGTACCCGAAAGCACCTGAAAGAGAACGCTGAGGAAAACGAGCATTTTAAAACCAGGTACTTGGTAGGCTTACTTCCAGCCGGACACTCCGTTTTGAATCGATATTTGTGTTACATTTCGACCTTGCGTGGTCTAGGAAATACACCTTCCGCTAATGTAGCGGCTTTTCCTTTGTTTTAATGCGGTAAGGGATTAGGCAACAGCCCTGTCTCTAAAATGCTTCTGAAAGGTATGCTGAATGAATTAGGTAATTTTTGGATCCCTACCTGGGGGATTCTTGTTTCTATGTGCTCCCAAAATTAAACCAATTTTTTGTCACATACCTACACTGTTGGAAGTTAGTTTATCTAAAGTTTTAATTTATTAATTCTTTTAAAAGTTAATGTTAACTATTATGATGTTGTCATTTGAAGTTCTCCCTTAACGTAACCTAATATTCTAATTGCATTGTTATGAGACCATCACCGATAGTCCTTGCCAGCTGAGAATCGGAGCAATTGTCGTCTCACTGCCAACCATTTTGTCTCCTTTGAAAAAAAAGAACAGCATGTCCACTTTCAAAGATAAACAGCATAAAACAAGGAACCGAAAGAGTATGCCATCAAACCTTTACCAGACCTTCAGCTGCAGTCGCTGTGACTGTATGTCTATGTCCCCCATCAGCCATATGAATCCCGACTGAGCTAGCAGACGGTGTGGATACGTTCCTACTTGATCTTTGTTTCACAAGTCCATGTTGATGATGAGATATAAAGAACATAATCTTCAAGATTCTTGGGAGTTATCTTCTCCGTGATGACTAGCTAATACACTTTATCTTGTCAGTGACATGAACACTGCCGCCGTTCATAGACGAGTCATCTCGATCATGGCAGCGAACAGGTTAAACGCTGCCGTCTCAAAGACGCAATTCTAGAAAAAATGCCTGATCAAAACTTTTAGTCAAAGGAAAGAAGATTAAAAAAATAAAAATTTAAACAATATAAATAAAGAGAATTGTTCTTAGTTCAAGTAAACAAACGCTTTATAATGTTTTAAACTGACATTCAAATTTCGTAAAAAATGAATTAAAAACGAAAATAAAAGATAAAAATTAATGAAACGAACGATGGCGTTTTGATCAATTAAGAATGATTTATTGCTGATAACATTCTTTTCTTTCGGGCTGTTTATTTTATTTTCGTGAAGTGTCTCCATAATCTGGAGATTTAAATATTTCTCTGCGAGAATCTTTCAAGTGATTTAATCAGATCACAATATTTACACATCAAGATCATTGAATAAAAATATAATTTAAACGTAAATTTTTAAAAAAAAGTTCTCTACTGGGCTTCTGAGATTTTTTCTTGTTTTTTAATGTTTAATTATTTTTATATTTATCAATTTATTTTGAAAATATTGTTTTAGCATAATGAATCTCACAAACACACATATTTTGGCAAGTAAACACGAAAATATACTTTGGAAAAAAAATTAGCACAAAAGACGAAAGTACTAATCGAATGAAAAACATTATTTTTCAATAATAATAATAATAATAATAAAGATAATAATAATAATACTGACGATGATAATAATAGAGATAGTCAACAAAAAAAGAGAACCTGTCAAATGCAGGACTTTGCCGTCCCGACGGACCACAGAGTGAAAATAAAAGAAAGAGATAAGTATTTAGACCTTGCTAGTGAACTATAAAATAAGGAACTTAAGATGACAATGATGCCAATTATAATTGGTACCCTTGGAACAATACCCAAAAGTTTGGTAAATATATTGGAAATCTTCGAAATGAGAGAAGTAGAGACCATCCAGACTGCAGTATATTTAAAATCAGATGGAAAACTAGGAAAAGTCTTGGCGACTTCAGAAGTTTGGCTGGCTCTTAAACTCCTGTGTGAAGCCATCAGCTGACGCTGGTGTGAAAAATGAATGATAATTATAAAATCATCAGAACAAAAATTATGAATTTTGACCAGCATCATTTTCAATGAAGCGGGAAAAAACGGATATAGAGGCATTGTAAAATTTGACAAGAATCTGCAAAGAAATTCTTCTGTAAAATTTTTAAAACGGTATAGGTATTATCAGGATTCTTATGTCTGGTCCCACGCCAAAAAATTCCTGAACGAAATATTATAATATATACAGCCGCAAATACTTACGTCATATCGTCATCATGTCGTTCAATTTGCGCGGATTTCTCTGACTTACTATCGTACACAGCATTCGGCAGGTCCTCTAGATAACATCCTGGGTACATACTGAGCTGTTTTAGATACGTTCTTGCTGGTCAATTAACACCTGCTCGTCTGTTTGATGTGGTCCACAAGAGAACGTCACTTATGAGTTTATTCTTACTTCTACAGCGGTGTCCGGCATTTCTTGTTCGACTGATTCGGATGGTTTTAGAGATGGGAGGTAGGTGCCGGTACAGCTGCTGTTTTGCGGAATGTTGCTTCCTAAATGAGTTTAATATAGCTCGTAGCATTCTAGTGCAATTGCTGCATTTTTTCTCGATAGACTTAGTCAACGTCCATGTGGTGCATCCATACATTAGTACGGTCAAGACCGCTATTCGGAAGAAATTGTTTTATTTTATCGGATAGGTTAAACAGCCATACGATTGATAACCTAGCGATAGCAGTCTATGCCTGCGCTTGTCGTGTGTATTCATGTCCTTTTATAGTTTAACATCTTTTCTTTTTCGCTTTCAAAATCATTTCATTCTTCCTATTGAATTTGACGAAACAGACCCCTAAAAATGTCTCAAACGTGTTAATTTGTACCAAATTATAGTCAGTAATTCCGATGTATTATTCTAATTGAATTACTTTTATGTTCGTTTTTATGGTATTTCAACATTTGTAGGTTATTTAATGCCAAATCCATTTTCATATGAATAATCAATTCTATTTCAAACAGTTCAGTTTGGCATGGGTACACAGTTTAATTGTAAAAAAAAGAAATATCTTTTTCAAGCAATTCGGTTTAGTCAATCAGTTCTAATTCAAACAATTTAGTACAGTTTCAATGTCAAAATAGTTCTATATCAAGCAATTCAGTTTAGAATAAGTACGCTGTTTAAATATCAAAGCAGTTCTATTTCAAGTAATTTAGTTTAGCACGGGTACGTAGATTAGTTCTATTTGACCCTGAGATAGGGCCCTATCAGCTGCTACCACTCCGGGCCAGTGTGGGCCTGGGAAAAATTGCAGTGAAGGCGTACTCCACGCTCCCCAAAGCTCCAGCATCGCCGGAACCTCAGTATCAGATTGTTTGGTGTCATATACAGGACACTGGTTGGGGTTTTTGACCCTCTGATGAAATTCAGTCGGTGTATTCTACAGTTCCAGCCGACAGAGCAATTATTTATATGTATATATTATCTTTAACTGTTACATGTTTTTGATTGGAATATCTTTCAAAATTGCATTTTAAAAAAAAAATCCTAATTCAATTTAATACAAATAGAAAAATAATACAATTAAAATAATTTGGAATGGAACAATAAAATTGGTTGATACACACACTGAAGAAGTTCGTAAACCTGAAATAAAGCCGAACGAAATATCACACCACTAAATTTGAGTAAAGTGACGTATTAATCCAACTTTCCACATATTTCTATTATATTGTCATATTCACTACAAATGTATCTTTTCAATCCACCCACCCACACACACACACATATATATATGTATGTGTGTGTGTGTGTGTGTACGTGCATGCATGCGTGCGTACGTGTGTGTGAGTGTTGTATCAAGAAAGTAGAAAGAAAAGTATATATAAATGGATAAGAAAAAATTATAACTAAATATTAATTTACGTGCTGCGACGCGTTTCGACAAGATACTTAAGATATGAAATTACAAATATATTCCTACTTTTTACAACGCTTTCCCCTATCATTCTTCTTTCTTCCCTTCTTCCCTCATTCCTTCTTTTTTTTTCATTCTCCACTAATACGAACGGACTTTTTATTGACGCTATTTCTTCGTAACTTGTTTAAAAAAATTACGTAACATGACGTAATCTTTTTCGGAAGTTTTTTGGTCTTCGTTCAAACCACTATATTAAATCAATAATTCCGAACCTGAAGATGACGAAAAACACTTCCTACCAGAAATTTTCGAAATTTCATTTCTTATATATCTTGTCGAAACGCGTCGGTGAATTTAAGTTAATATTCACTAATACGTTGCTTCTCTATTTATATGTATTTTTCTTTCCGTTTACTTTATACAACATATCTGTCTGATTAAACCTCATACCTTAGTCAAATACACACACACACACACACACATATATATATATATATATATATATATATATATATATATATATTTTACATATACATACATCTGCAACATGCATATATATATATATATATATATATATATATATATATATATATATATATATATATAATATTCCCGACGATAAGCTGATGGGGACTATATACTTTGAAAAAGATTTGCTGTATTCTAAAAATTGCCCGAGACGATTAAAAGAGTATATATATAATGGGTTTATGCTTCATTCCGGCGATTCTTAGCTTAATTGAACGGACTCTTCTATGGGGCAGATTGTATTGGTAGCTATCAAGCAATTGTCGGTCAAAAATGCTAACTTGGACAGAATGATATCAATTCTCTTAAAAACTACATATCTATATAATTCCTGTTTTAATTCTTTAACTATCTATCGAAAAAGTAATCGATATCAGGGATAGACCATAGTTAGGATGTATAACCCACAAATTAAACATACATTGTTACTAATTGTTTCCTGATTTCACAATTACCAGAGTGTTTAGTCAATATTTTTTCTGAACAATTACAAGTATTATGGAAGAGAGTTATATGAAAACCACGGAATACAAAAAGAAATAGAACTAATTTACAGAAGATCCATGAATTATGTAAAAGATCTAAAAAAAATTTTGTCATAATATACAAAAATTCATATATTTCCTAAAATGTCTATTCGTACAACCATATATATATATATATATATATATATATATATATATATATATATATATATATATATATATATATATATATATATATATATATATATATATATCAGTAAGTTTGTCGTTACAAAACAAGTATAAATCTAGTTTCATCCGTGGTTCTTTCATATTTTTAGTCTCGTTTTCATACGCGTCACTATTTTCTATTTATTTATTAGAGTTATTGATACCCAAAGATTCATATAATAGATATTAATTTTGTATGTTTCGTAATTATTAACTAAATTCCTTCAGATCATTCGAGTTCGAATAGAGCGATTAATACCCACCAAATATTCTTGCATTTCATCCACCTTTGTTAACTTATTGATTTTTGTTAGATATCACTAGAATTTTTTTCGTGAATTTTACAAAACAGGCAATAGATTACATACAAAACACATTTTTATTAACAATAAAAAAAATATGAAACTTTTGTATTGAATAATATTTTTAAAACAATTTTCTTTATAACAATAACACATTATTAGATACTCTATTTTTAATATAGGATTCGAAAGAAAAAAATCAGGAATAATCTAGGACAATAACAAAACAACTCTATCGTAAAATAAGATTCATAGCAGTCTTAAGTGAGTGAATATTTAGGGGAAGTCGAATTTGTTTGGTTTTCTAAAATGCCCCATATATTACTTGATATCAAATAATCGGACGCAACCCCCCTCTACTAAAACATGAAAGAACGTCCCAAAATGTAAATATAAAAATACAATGTAAGAAATTCCTTGACTCAGGGCATTAACTACCACAGACGATTTAATATGTCGTTAAAATCAATCAATCAATCATGCATATGTTACTTGTTCCAAAGATTGCAATGAATCTTAATTGATTTTTGAGGCATAAAATTGTGTGTCTCTGGTGTAAGATATCCTATGGTAGTTTTTCGAGTATGTTAAAACCTCAGGGCTTTTATGGACTGAAGGATGCGAAGAGCCTGAGCCTTTTGCAAGAGAAATGATAAGAAACAAAATATTTATATTTTAACATTTATTATTGACGTGCTTCTTTGGTCGATAATGAAAGGTAATAATAACATATAAAATGGGTCAACAACTTTGGTAAAAAAAATACCCAATGAAGGAAATTATCAAATATGCAGACTACAATGGCTGAGTATATCTACTATCATACGAATGAATGAAATGATCTTCAGATATTTGTAAAAAGCGGAAATGGATTAGTATATCAAACAACTAGAACGACTCAGAAAATAAAAGAATGGAAATCCTGCCGAGTTGAACCACTGGAAATATTTTCCTTAACCCATCCGAAAGAAGCAGCGCAACGGTAATTGAATTTAATTTTGACGATAACAACGAATATCGAAACTAAATGTAAGTGAATAATATTTCGAAGAAAATTTTGGCACTGGGAAAATGTAAGATTGTATAACGCTAATTGATTTGTTGGTTGGTTTTATGGCACGTCAAACTTTATAGGTTACTGTTTATACTTATGTACGGTATGAATGATTTGGAAACTAATACTTTGTAGGAAACATTATATGCAAAACAGAGTTCACTGTACGGAGCAAAATGTTTTCAGTCTATCTAGAATTAACTAGTAAACACCAGTCACTTGTTTACACTGAGTTTAATGATGACAGTTTTGGTTTGGTATCATGGCATATAAACCATTGTAGGTTATTTAATAAGAAATTAATTTTTTAGACAAAAAACAGTTCCATTAAAAAAAAAATTATGTTTAGCTTAAGTGGACTGTTTAGTTCTATTTAACTCACAGATAGAACCTTATCAGGTGCTACCACTCTGGGCCAAAATAGACCTGGGAGTGATGTCAATAAAAGGGTACTATGCATTCCCCAAAGCTCCAACACTACTGGATCTTCTACCTCAGATTGCTTCGTGTATTATCTAGGACTCTCTTCGGGAGAGTTTTACCCCTCTGCAGAGGTGCAGTTGGGGAATTCTGCAGCCCCAACTGACTGGGACAAATGATTACAGAGAATTAAATGGTTAAATGTATTGTTGTTTAACACTATGGACCCATTTTTTTGCATACAGTCAAGTGGTTAAAGTTTTTTTTTCGACCTGTCAATTGGACTCTAACAGATACTAATACTGTAGGTCAGAGTTGACACAGGACTAATGGTAATGAAAGAATAGTCCACATTCCCAAAAGCTCCAAGACTGAAACCTTATCATATAATGGTGTAGTATCATATCGGAGACACTTATGGTGTATTTTTACACCCCTGCAGAGATGCGCCTTCTACAAACTTAGCCGAATTGGGCTGTTATATTTAGTGTTCATTCATGAAAAGATCGTTTCAAGAGAAGGTTCTCTCAGAAACCCAACATAATTCACATGCGCAGAAACAAGCACATTATTTCCTGTATTGTTGCTTTCACTCATTAAAGTGTGAAGATATGTATATGCTATATACAATTTCATTACTCATTATATATATATATATATAATATATATATATTGATTGATTGATTGATTGATTGATTTTAAGGGGATTTCAATCCATTCAGACTTGTTTCTAGGTATATAGAACATTTTGTACGTTCACATTAACATTTTCGGTAGCTGTTTCTTAAGTAGGTTTTTCTTGCACACGACCCATCAAATATAAATATCTAAACAGAACTTTTAAAAACAGACCTAATACTATTTCCGGTCATAGTAGACTAGAGAGTAATGGAATCGAATGGATTCTCTACAACTCCTTTACTTATCTAAGTATGGTACCTCATCATCTTAGTGTCCTACTATTTTCAAGTAATTTAATGTTGTTTTTAATTGAAGAGACTATGGGTTAACATAACTCTTTACAGTTAAAACATTCAATTATGTAGAATACGTTTTTGAATTGCTGTCTGAATTTCTATTTTATAGTGAAATCTGACCCCTCGGTGAAGTCTACAATAAGGGTGTTCCAATTCTAAGCCCCACCCGCAGGAGTGTACGCGTATATATATATATATATATAGTACGGAATGAACAAATTTTAAAAAATAATTGAATTAAAAAGAAAACTATTAAAGAGGCAGAAACTTCTAGAGGTCTCTGACAGGAAAAAGGGACGATGCACGCTTAAAGAAAAAGAGGTCCTCCGACAGGGGAAGCGGGCTCATACTTTTTCAGGCAGTGGCCGGGGAATTGACAACACCTTGCTGACTGGTGGCCGGCGCCACGCATACGTCATTGGACGAGGCGTTGGTTAGTCCTTTCACCAGTAGCAGCCCTCTCGGTTAACATTATGCCGAAATATAAAAGACTACCAAATGTAAACTACGAACCAAAAAGACTGAACTTGGACAAACTACCAAAAGCAACTAACCAATGCTGAAGCTTTAAAATACCAAACGAGGACAAGCATACACCAAGAAACGATTAATGTATTTTTAGACGCCTTAACTGGGGTATTCAACCATTTCATTTGTATTCAGGGAAAATTCCCTCACCCTTTGAATGGTTGTTGAACCCAGAAAATAAGGGGAAAATATAAAAGAAACGTCGTCGTCTCCTATCTGTTGCTATCTTCTTTCGTATAATTCTTTTTGGGACTTTCTTGTTCAAGGAGTTACACCAACTAGACAACGTGGGGTAAAATAAAATAACCTCATAAAGGAGTCAGATATCAAAAGGCCACACAGCTTGCACTTGACCTACGCCTCACCCAACAATGTATATATATATATAATCATCAACAGATAGAATGTTTTGTTGTAACAAAACTTTTCCATGTGGCTGGATACTTCAAGCTGAGATCAAAACCCGGTTGACTTTACGTCAGTCGGATATCTTACCCTAGAGTTAACGTCAATCACAGAGTAAGCGATAGAATCTTTTACATATACTTTCTTTTTTACATTGTCGCTCTCGGCTACTGGGGTGGTTTATTCATGAAAAGATCATTGCATTTAAGTTCCTGTTGCAGCCGGCAAATTTCCGACTCAAGTGCTCAAACCATAAAGGGGAGACAATGTATTGCCATCCACAGACATACTGTTTCATTGTATCACAACTCTTCAGTATAGCTAGACCTGTGTGATGCTTCAAGCCAAGACCGAACCACGACTGACATTACGTCAATTGTATACCTTACCCCAGAGCTATCATCAATCTCAGAGTAAGGGAAGGAATTTTTTCGTACATCTTTCATGAAGATTATAGTATGGAAAAAATGAGGAAATCTGGATTGAAATTAAAACTTGAAAACCAATGTTAAACATCCATTTGAGTCATTTTGATTTTTTCTGAATATTTCCCGTGATTAGACGTTTCAAAGAGAGATTCTTCCGATTATTCTCTACATCTGATACGTCTATTTTAGCATTTGTATGTTTCATGTCTTATCTTGTTTATATTTCTTATATCCGCATTACTTTTCCTTTTACCTATAATTGGATTGTCTCGGGAAATCACAAGAGTCGCTTTCATTTCCTTGTATCTTCACCTTGCTACCTTTTAACGTTTTCCCCATATACACTCTTTTATAGACTGGCCCTCTATGCCTGTAATGTAGAATACACCGATTGAATCTCTGCAGAAGGGTGAGACTCCCCCAACAAGTGCCCAAGATATGGCACTAAACGATCTTACTGTGTGGCTCCAGTAATACTGTAACTGGGGAATGCGGATTTCCCCTTCATTGCCATCGTTTCAAGATCTATGCTGGCTTGGACAGGAAGCACCTGACAGGGTCCTATCTATGGGTTAAATTATACTGTTTGATATAATAGTTTTGTGAAAAAAAATGGCTAAAGCTAAACTGAATTGCTGGAAAAATGAATGTTTGATAATTTAATTGTGTGTAAACAGATAACTGATATTTAATTGAATTGTTAGTGATACATAGCAATACTTGGAACCATTTAACTTCGTTGATATGCTACACGGAATTGTTCGAAATAGAATTGTATGATTATTTTACAGCGTGAAAAAGAATTAGTGATATTTAATTGAATTACATATTAGTGTTAAATAGCAGTACTTGAAAAATGTAACAGTGTGCAAACAAATGAGCTCAGACTAGTTTAAAAATGTTATCTACAAAATGTGTTTAGAAATCATATATTTGAGATATATATGTATAAACATTATTTGGCATTACATTACTTGCAATGGTTTATATGGCATAAAAACAAACCGAATCAAATCAAATGTTTTACAGACAACCACCAGTAACACTATAACTAAATGGAAGGTGAGAGATACGTAAGGACAATGGAAAAAATAATGCAATATGACTATTAATATTTATATTTGATTTAAAATTTCTATCATGTAGATTTACACATTATTATACATCTACAAGTATAGATACAAATAAATATATGATATCAAATATCATTATGATTTTAAAAAAATGTTACCTCCCCTTAGTTTTAAAACAAAAATGTATGTAGACCCAAGGACAAGGAATAATGTTTTTTTTTTTAATTATGTATCTTTATGATATATTGTGGGATAATGATGTTAAACTGTTGAAAGAGATATATAGTTTGGAATGGTTGTAAGTAAACGATTTTATATGAACTTAATACAAATATCGTTAGAACGTTATTGTAAGAATGTGATATCAAATATTCTAATATATTTTCATATATTTTTTTGTAAGACTATGTGTATAATTTTCAAAGTCTGCTTGTTCTATAATATATATATATATATATATATATATATATATATATATATATATATATATATTATATATATATATATGTGTGTGTGTGTGTGTGTGTGTGCGTGTGTGTGTGTGTGTGTGTGGTGTTGGGCAGCAGTCTTTCATTTAAGCATGTTTGATTAAATAATAAAGACGTTTCGTCGATATAATTTTACTAAGATTATTTCAAGTTTCCGTATAAGTGTCTAGGTTTCAGGTTGGAATTGGTGGATGAATTTACCAAAATTGTCCCGAGCGCTTTCGGACCATTCATAGGCCATCAGTGGTTGCTTTTATTTTTAAATATTTCCTATTTATTGATAATATTCTATATCTGTTGATAGTGTTTTATTTTTAAATTCATCAACATCTCTGTTTTATCCAAATCTGCGTTAACCTAATTTTGTTAAAAAACAAAAACAAAAGAACGCTTTCAAAACTTTTTAAAAACACTCTTTATACATGCAAGCAGACCCTGATAATGGCTTTTAAATGTCCGAAAGCGCTGGGGACAATTTTGGTAAATTCATCCACCAATACCAACCTGAAAACAAAATACTTATCAGAAAATTTAAAAGGATCTTCATAAAATTTAATAGACCAAATGTGCCCAAATTATTTAATGAAATATGCTTATATATATATATATATATATATATATATATATATATATATATATATATATATATATATATATTCTCTGTGTATGTGTGAGTTTTGTACGGTCAAATACATGAACGTACACTCATGGGCCCTCTCACCTCTACACACGTATATTTAATGTTTGTTAATATCTACTTCTCTCTCTCTCTCTCTCTCTCTCTCTCTCTCTCTCTCTCTCTGTTCACACGTTTACATTATTGCATACTTATATATACATATATCATTTTCAATAACATGGGGTTAGTTTGATGTGTGTGAGAGCGTATTTGACTCCACACAGATATATTTTAACCTAACCTGTGTGAAAATATTTTTGACTATGTGTGTGTGTGAGCAAAGATAGGGTCTGTTTAATGTTGATGTAGATCTATGAAGTTCATTTTTTTTCTTTTATTATGAGTAACAAGTATTCATCAGGTCTGTATATTGGCTTTATTTGAAAGTTTCTTTTGCTGCATTCATGAAGGTATTTTGATATATAACGTTTTCTATTTTTCAAGTAATTTAATGTTGCTTTAATGAAAAGAGATTTTATTTCTTGGTGCTTGAGTGTATCATATGTATATTTATTTCAATCACAATACCCGATTATGTTGACTACGTATTTTTTTTTTTAATTATTGCTTCAGTTTCTATTTATCATGAATGTCGTGATGGGATTTTTGAAATGATAGGATTTTCTTTCAGTACTTATTTCATATTATCCACGACACATATTTTTGAATTTTGAGGCACCGAGTTTTTTATGTTTACCAACTTTAGATGGGGTTTGTAGGTGTGTGAAGTTTTTTTGTGGTCGTTTGCATTTAATAATCTTTTTATTGTATTTAGTTTATTTTTCTTTCCGTCGTTCATAAGTTGTTTTAGGTTCTTTGATATTTCTGTGAATAGTTCTTGGTTGTTTTTGTATTATGTTGAGACATATGCAAATGCGTATTGATTGCCAAATTTTTAGGTGGTTCGTAGTTCTTTTGGTGTCAATTTTCTGCTAATTCGAATCCCTAATTTAGTTGCGCGATAAAGTCCCTTTGAGGGTAACGCGTAATTCTTCAAGGTGAACTTGTTGAAAGTTTTCTTAGTGACTAATATGCAAACCCTATGAGCTTGGGTGTAACGGATGGATTTTTGAAGTTTTCGTGGTAATGACTCTTGAAATGTAGGTATTGTTGAGTGATTTTGGTTTGCGGCAAAAGACTATGATTATTTTGCCATGTTTGTTTTTCATGAAGATGTCTAAAAATGGCAGTTTTTAAAGGTTATATTCTGTGGAGAATTTTATTTTAGAAAGTAGGTTTTGATGTAAGTTATGTAAATCGTTAATGTTGCTCTATGAGCATTTCTATAAAATGAAACAGTCATCCCGGTATCTTTTCCATGATGTAGTAAATTATGTTTTTATATTGTTGAATTTTTCCTACGATTTCATATTGCTTTTCCTCTACGTATGCAATTAAAGGCAAGGAAAGAACAAAAATTCACAAAGATTTATGAGGAACGTATTAAATATTCATCCCAATAAAGTTTAAAGAAAAATCACTCCACCAGATTCAGAGTAACAGAAGAAATCTAAAAACAAATTTAGAGCTAATAAAATTAAAAGACCAAATAGAAATATGTATAGCTAGAGCTATACTTTATAAAGCAAAACAAAACAGAACAAAACCAAAGAAAACAAAACAAAAACAAAACAAAAAAAAACAATACAAAAACCAAAAAAAACGAAATACAACTGAACCGATAAACGGAAATCAACGAACTTTTACATACAATAATACAACAATTCCTGCCGACACTACGGGAATGAAGTTGTAAAAAAAAAGGAAAATGAAAAGAAAATAACATGACAACAACAATTCATCATTGAAGAATTTATTGAAAAAAAAAAAAAAAAAGGAAAAGTTAAAGATAAAAACATAAACGTGAAAAAATTGAAACCTGGAAATCATAATCAAATTTAGATTTCGAATTAAAAGAATAGATTAAAGGATGAAAAGTTGATACAAGTTATTCAATAAGCACACATATATAAGAACATACACATGCACTACAAAACAAACCAACACACTACCCGGATCAACAACCACACACATAATTATAACCCTCAAAGGAAACTATATAATAGAAGAAAACAGACCCAAATACATATAACAGCATACATACGTCTCCATACTATTGATAGAATTATAAAACAAACACAGAGACACACAAAGAAAATACTAATCAAGCTACTAATCATCACACACAAAAACAATGGCCTAAATACAATACTTACCTGCACATGCTGAATTGGTCAATTAGAATTCACTACGATGCACCCTATGACTTGAGAAAAATCACATCGACTTCACTCATTTAACAAGGTAAGAAACTATTTTTTAGGCAACACAAATGCCCTAGGTATGAAATCAGAAACCATCTTTTGGTCACACAATAAAAAAACATTTCTTAGGTCACAAAAACTTAACAAAAAGACAAGTTTTATACCTGACAATACCAACAACTTAAAACCTAAAATAATCATGCTATCGACATATAAATGGCATAAAAGTCTATTTGATTTTGCCCTAGCCAAAAATGAAATCTAGGAGAAGTAAAACGAGACCTTAAAGAATTTGAAAAAATTTTGAAATGATAGAGAAATTTAATAACAAAAAATACAGACGACTCTCAAGTACAAAATGAATCAAAATTTCCTTCGCGGAGAAATGTAAATTAAACACATTTTTCTAGAAGTTCTGGAAAATAAAGCTGAAAGAAAAAATACACGAAACAACCTGTCAGCCAAAAAAAAAAAAAAAAAAAAAAGCAAATCTTGAAAATATACAAGGAAACAACGACATAGTCATAAAAAAATAAACAGACCATAAAAGCACTGTTGTCATATTAGATAAAAAGAAATAAAATAACAATTTCTAAAAGAAGAAACCACCTATGAATTAATTGATGCATCATCATCATCATGTTTTCACGCCATCAGCACAGATATCCCTGACCCTCTCTCGCCACCCCTCCCTATCGTTCATCGCTTTCGGCAGGTCATCTGAGCTACACCCCATATCCTCACATAGCTGCTGTAAGTAGGTTCGAGCTGGTCGCCCTGCTTTAGCTGGCCATGTGTGAGCTTATTAGTAATGTACTCCTATAGACTACTAATTAATTCATAGATAGAGAATAATATAGAATCAAAAATTACAAAATCTTGCAGAATACACTATGGAGCATTAAATATAACAATACTTCTTAAATAACGACTTCTAAAAAAAAAGAAGCAATGTTTATATATTACTAAAAATTCAGAAACCCGAGGAAATAAAAACAGCCATAAAATCACAGAAATAACAAGACCCTGTGACCTCAAATTTAGACCTATAGTAGCAGGCTTCTAATGTCCCACCAACAAACACGATAAACTAATATATATTCGACGACAATAATTAGCATATAAGATACAAAGCAACATTGGAGATATCTAATTTTGAAACTCCATACCACAAAAAAATTGACCCCGATACACTTGTGGCAACAATTGACATCACAAATTAATATTGTGTTTTGTATTGAAAACTCCCCAGAAACATTGCACCTAAGATTTATCAAAAAACTTATCCTTGATGGTAAAGAAAAAATCCTAAACAATAACTCTTACCAATTTGACAACATAAATTACATCCAAACCCTAGGGACAACCGTGGGAAATAAAATGGCACCAACGTTCACCACCCTAACCTTAGTCTCTTTAGGGGAAAATCTATATGAAGTCAGAGGGAAAAATGCAACGATATTAAATGTGTGGAGTCAAATTCATATCGCTCATTAAACTCATCCCACGGTATGGGGAGAAAAAAATATATATATATAGATATGTGTGTGTGTGTGTGTGTGTGTGTGTGTGTGCATTCATGTGAACGTGAGTATACAGAATGAAAGACAGAGAGAGAGAGAGAGAGAGTAAGGAGGGTTGAGAGAGGATGTAGAAAGAGAGAGAGAATGAGGAGAGAGAGAGAGAGAGAGAGAGAGAGAGAACAAATTAGCCACAAACCTGAAAATATGAGTGAGTATGGGTGTATGTACATGTGTGTAAGTGCATATGTGTGAGTATATACGCTCAAACACGCAGAAAACACACACACAAATATATATATATATATATATATATAATTTTTTTCTTGTAGGTCCAAAAAGAGAAAGAAATATTTTAAAATTAGTAGGACTACGAAGAGATTTGTATTTATTTAGGATCTATTTATTTATTTTGTACTTACGTACGTGTATGTTTCAAGACTATTGCTTTCGTCAGAGAACATTCACGGCATAATGCCTTGTTAATGGGGCACCTAATGAGTCTTGAACTCACTCGTGTTTTCAGTTTGAATGCCTTTCTTTTAGTTAGAGTGTGGTTAGCTTAATCTGTTTTACCCCTTACTTGCGTGTGCGTATGTACACTGGAGTGGTTTCGCTTTTAACTTACAGTTATTCATTATCTAAGAGTGAATATATATATATATATATATATAGAATTAATTTAAATCGCTAGTCGAAAATCTTCTACTAAAGTTTCACCTTAACGGATCA
Organism: Sepioteuthis lessoniana; assembly: GCA_963585895.1. Classification (NCBI taxonomy): domain Eukaryota; kingdom Metazoa; phylum Mollusca; class Cephalopoda; order Myopsida; family Loliginidae; genus Sepioteuthis; species Sepioteuthis lessoniana. Next base: position 25,138,690 of record OY757930.1, on the reverse strand, counting down.
TCAGGAAGTTTCGCCTAAACTATTCTAAGGAGAAATTGCTTTTGCCTTTATTCACCAAAAACCTCCACCTATCCTAAAATTTGCATAAAAAAACAAAACAAAACAAAAAAACCCTATAACATTTCCTAATTATATAGTAACCACGCTCTTTTGTGTATACAACTATTCAACACCTCCGATCTTTTGTTTAGCATATTCTTACTTTTACAATCTGCTATTATCAATTTTTCCTCCATACAAAGATTACAGGTTCTATTACCTGCCCTATATTTGCGGCATTTCTTTATTATTTCCCATTTCATTATCGGATCTACTCCCATTTTTTCCCTAATCTCCCACACATAACTAGATAAGGCAGTGCTATATCTATATCTTTCGTGCGAAAACTTGTTCTATGGTTATAGTACCTAGTTTTAAAATCCCCTTGGGTTGACCCAAAATATATCTTTTTATCTCTCTTATTATTCGAATCAGTATATACCTCTACTTTATACACTACACACTCCTGCTTACACTTTCCCTCGAGAGGACACCTAACCTTATCCCTACAGTTGCATTTGTCAATCACCTTATGCTTCTTTGTACCTAATTTAGCTATATTACTCCTATTTATTATTCCATTAATGTTTGGCATGCAACTGTAACTTAATTTAATACAATTCTTATTAAATATCTTATATAATTGGCTCCCACTAGGGAAGTTTCTTTTTAATATCTTGAAGAACTCTTTTCCCAAGTTATTAACTACTTCCATGTTGTAAGGTGGATTAAACCATGAGATTTTTCTAGGTCTATTTCTCCTACCTTGTGTTCCAATTCTATCCCTATCCTTATATTCTAAATTGACCCTATAACCGTCATTTTTTAGAGCCTCCTCATATTCCTGCTTAGTTCGCTCAAAAATTTCCCTGTTGGAGGGTTTATTAGATAATCTATGCTCTAATCCTTTAGGTACATGTTTAAAGACCTGTATTGGGTGATTAGATCCCCTGTTTACATAACGCAGATCCTGGTTCCTTTTTCTAAATGGAGATACTGTTCCGCTATATAAGTTTAAAGTAATATCAAGATAATCAGTTATTTTTAAATCTGTTGTTACATCCAGCCTAAATCCAAAGTCATCATCCATTGTTTAATGTTGAGCACTTTAGTAATTATAGCATTGCAGTATTTGCGGAGGGTTTTTTGGTTTTCTTTTGGCCACTGACTTTGTACCCCTTGATTTTTTTCAAGGAGTAGGACGAGGTTGGTCTTTTCTTTCTTTTTTACCCAAAAAACTTTTTTCTTTTTCCTCTGGACCGTGATTCGAGATATTTTTTTCTCTCGTTCCTGGCCAGGGTTTTTTTGTTTTTTTCTGGTACCGTGAATACTGGTAGATAATTGATTAGTAAATATATATATATATATATATATATATATATATATATATATATATATATATATTGAAATACGTGTTTTGATTCATGAAAAAATTATCTGCAGAGACCAGAGGTCTTCAGGGACATTTAACTCCAATGGTACATTCACAGACACAAATATCAAAACATTATCACAATAAAAAAAATAGATTAGATAAACTTTATAGATCACTTGAAGAAGATGTTTAGTTTGAAAAAACGTGTAGCGTTCAAGTATATAAAATAATAAATCCTAAATACCAAAATGAGTATCATTTATCTATTTATTAATTTTATAATATATATTTTTTTCTTGTACTTTGGATTTTAGTATATATGTTTTAAGATTTTATCTAAATTAATTCTTATATTTTAAACAACTGTGTTTTTATTTTCTATTTAGATTATGCAATAAGCGACATAATATACTAATTCATTTTGATTCCAGAGTGCATTTTGTAAAGTAATTTTTGTAGTACATTCTAAATATTATTGATATTAATTAGAATGATTGACTATTGGTTTTAATATTAAATGTTAATTATTATATTAAGTGATAACATGTTGCAGTAGTTGTTGATATATCTGCTGTTGTTTCTTTTTTGTTTTGTTAACATTTATGTCATTAATATTTATTATATTTATAATGTTAATAGGCTTGACGATTAGAAGTAATAATTGTAATAGTAATAGTAATTATGACGATAATTCTAAATATGGTATTATCTATAACACATGGTATGATTTTATTTAAAAATTTAGGGACTGGAGGTTTAGTAATATGTATATTATGTTAATGTGTATAATACAAATGATACAATTTTAATCTTGAGGATATACAAATGTATGCTGTATTTGTTTATAATTTTAGATTACGTATTAAGAAAAACTGGGATTATTTTTATTTTTATATTTATTTTTAATGTGGCCAATTATATTAAGTATTATCAAAATGGCAATTTTCTTAGGTGTTTTGATAAAATACTATTTTTATACAATATAATATCTTATAATATAATTTTATATTTGTTAAGAAGTTATTATTTCCCATGTAAATTGTTTAGAGTAGATAATTTTTTCTTCCTAAATTAATTTATTCCTTTATTCTATATTTTTTACTTATCTCCTTCATTGAGTTTAAAAGTTTGTTTACCATTTCATGAAATAAGTGGAAAGGAAAGAGTATTCAACAATTGATACATCTCGATAAAGGAATTGAATGTCATTTGTCAACCAGACAGGTAAAAAAAAGGGTCTGGTCTTTACTTAATTAAAAAAAAAATCAAAAATTAGAAAACAAATGAAATTTGGGTTAGTCAGATAGGGTGGGTTGAATTTTGTGGGTTTTTCTAAATCTTTTTTTTAGAAATTTCTCATTATTTCTATATCTGAAGATGCAGATCTAATATTTTTTGAAAATATAGGCACTGCTGAAATAAATATTATTTCAAAAAATATGAATAATTTTTAAATGTCTTTCTTTTATTAGCTCTGAAATTTATTTTGATATAATTTTACATTGAGCTCTCTTTTGAATTTTGAATTTAAATGTATGTTGTGGATCTGAAAATAGAATTGTTCCCTCCATCGGCTGATTTGGCGTTGGATAATATATGGTTATATATATATATATATATATATATATATATATATATATATATATATATATATATATATAAGTTAATTTGTTGACTGTAGTCGAGGTTGATCCAAAGACTCCTTTTCAGTAGCAACTACACCTACCAAGTGTAGGGAAGGGCGCTACTCATATCCCTCGAAGTTTACCCTTGGTACGTACTTTTTAATGCTAAGCGTTAAGCGAGGAAGTATCAAGTACCATGATTTGGGTTTTTAGTATGACTTAATCAAGGACTGAACCCAGTTTTCCCGGATCATTATCGAACACTCCAGAGTGGAAATGTGTGTGTGCGAGGCAAAAACAATTATTTTTTACGATAGGTTTACCTTTGTTTATATATATATATATATATATATATATATATATATTTCATTAAACATAATAGATATTTTATGTCTACATATTTTTTTCTGGATCCGTTCGAATTCCCGTATTATGTTTAATGAAATAGAAAATATGTAGACATGAAATGACTAATATGTTTAATGAAATTTGTATCAACGAAGAAATGCTGCCAACATATATATATATATATATATATATATATATATATATATGTGTAGACAGAGAGAGAGAGAATGAGAGAGAGAACAGGGAAATATCGGGAGAGAAAGAGGGAAATATTCACATGTAGATAGATAGACAGAGAGAGAGAAATAAAAAGATAGAAACGAAAGCCATGAAAAGAGTAGGAAATAGAAAGAAAAGAAAGAGATAGATAGATAGATAGGAGGCATCTTCCTGATGACTAGTAAAAAAATCAAGAACAATTGACTGGCATATATCTTGGTAAACAACAGAAAAGGCCGCGGTTCGACTAGATAGCAGATAGCACATATATACATGGAATCATCATCATCATATCGCGCTGGTAGCACGGATATCCCTGACCCTCTCTCGCCACTCCTCTCTATCGTTCATCGCCCTAGGTAGGTCTTCAGGACAACAGCCTGTATCCTCACATAGCTGCTGAATGTACGTTCGAGCTGGTCGTCCTGCTTTTGCGCGGCCATGTGTGGGGATCCATAAGAGTACATCTCTTATGAGTTCATCTCTGCTTCTCCAGCAGTGTCCTGCATGTCTGACGGAATACCACGACAAAATATGCATTAAGACAGAAAAAGAGTTAATGACTTAAATCTTAAGACATGACAGAAATAGAGCAAATACTTTTAGTACACTTTTCACACCGACACTGAAAACTGATTTCTTTCTAATTATGATCAGCAACGTGAAATTCAAGCTCTCTCGGTGCTTTTACATTAGAGTAAATTCATTAATTTTTGTTTTCAAGTATTATGACTTGTAATTAAATCGCTCGAAGACGGAATCGGATTCCTGATAATTTCCATTAATGGAAAGGAATCACTCTTCATTATTTTAACGTCTCAGCCCATTATGTCTTTTTCTTTCTCTGTTGAAACATGACTCTTTAAAACAATGACACCTGCAGTTACACAACAACAAAAAAAAAAAAAAAGGTATAAATCTTATCGGTATAATTATACAGAGAAAAATTTTAATTACACTAGAGGAAGATCATGAAAAGATTATCAAACGTTATTTCGTCTTCTTTTAATGTCTATTCCTATTGGGAATGATCCAGATCTGCTCACTGTTATCGAATAATTGTAATATGAGCTGAAGCCTTCAAACTCTTATGTATACTGAATAAAGCCGTAGACAGAACGATAGATCTGCTTATGCTAATAAACAGCAGTAAGTTAAATTTATATGATATATGAATTTAATTATCCTTTGAGAAATTTCTTTTCTGGGTTTGTTCGATTTTGTTGTTTTTTATTTTATTTATTTATTTTTTTGCTCCTTTTTAAAAAAAAGAATACTGAATTAAATCGACCCACAAAGCAAGAGCTACTATTTAAATTATCACTTGTACGTTAAATTTATGTTTAATGGCGTTGTTGGTTGAGACAACTGGTGTAATAGTCGTTGTTGGTAGAGATAGTTGGTGATCGTCGATATCAGAGATAGCTGATAATCGTCGTTGTTGGTAGAGTCAGCTGGTGGTTGGCGTTGTGGGTAGAAACAGATGGATGATCGAAGTCCCACTTGTAAAATACTTTGGTTTAACCGGGAGATATCCATGTGGTCTCGAATGTTGATCCTAGTCCATGGTGCTGATAGCTTGGTCACGCAGGATCGAACGAGTGGGCTCAGACTCCCGTGTCTTAGTTCTATGTAGGCGAGTAACGAACGAACAAACGAGTAACTAAGACTAAGACTATTTGCGGTGCCGAGGAACGAACGAACGAGGGGTGTGACTAAGCCTATTGTGTCTTAGCACTGCAGGCACTAGAAACGAGAGAACGAGTGTCGGAGCTAATACTACCGTGTCAAGGCATTTTCGACCCGAGGAACGAGCAATCTAGTGTCGTAGTTAAGACTACCGTGTTTTAGCGCTGCTGGGAGGAGGAACAGGTGAATGAGGGTCGTGGCTAAGACCACCGTGTTTTGCACAACGTAGCTGAACGCACGGACGGGAAAACCGTGGCTAAGACTACCGTACCTTACGCTGCGCGAACAAGAACCGAGGAAAATGTTAAAGACCGGGTGGTCTTATTATCCGCTTTTTATTTGCCTCCAGGCCGTCTGCTTCGACAAGTTCATGAGAACTGTCAGAGATATTCCAACACTAGGTAGAGAGACTTCTGATTTTCCTTAAAATGACCTTTTTGCATATCTACGTAGGTGGAAGGTGGATGCGATCACTAGATGTAGGAGACTTGAGAGCTTCGCTTACGAGTCCAGATTATAAATAATTATGCCAACAGGCGAGCCGATTTGACAGCTGAAAATACCTGTCAATAATTTGAGCGAAGGTCGTATCACACTACCAAGGCTGCGTGGACAGAATGTTCGTCCATGAAAAATATCAGTGGTGATACTATCCTTCCTCAATCTGAAAAAGGCTTCTGAAGATAATTCACTTCATTTTGAATGATTGACTATCGAAAGACTGGCACTGAATATGTTATAAGAAGATAGATTTTCTTTTTCTTCGCTGGTGCTGCAGTTCTGGGCTACGAATGATTTCATCATTTCCGATCGTAGCTGGACGTAGGGTTTTAAGGGTTGACTGGTTTGTTTACGTTTATTGACCGGACACGACAAAACTCCCGAACTGGTTCACAGGTCAGTGAGAGTTTTTACATTCATCTGCAGCATTTTGTTTCATCATTGTGAAGCTGCTGGTTCATTAGTAAACATATGCTGGCGTCATCAGTGCTAGAGTTGTGATACTCGCCATTCGGGTCTATAAAAGAGAAGTCTAAAATTGCTTCCTCAAGAGAAAAGAAAAAGCTGTATGCTATAGTTGCAAAACTTAACAGATAGGTGGAATAATTTATGTAACAGTAAGTAAACATACACGAGAATAAAAAAAAAACTATTCAATTAGTAAATAAAGTAACAAAATTGGCTAATCAACTCGACTTCACACCAAAGGAAATAGACATAGAAGATAAATCAATAAAGACAGAAAAAAAAAGAAAAAAGAAAAACCACAAAGACGAAATCAATAAGAAATTCTTATGAAGAAAAAGTGGACGATTAACACAAAGAATCAAAAATGCTGATAGAGAGCCACGTAAAGACTAATCGATGACAAAAAAAAGATTCGAAAATAAAAGCGGAAACTGAGGAGATAATGATAGGAACATAGGACCAGTGCCTTCCAACAAGAAACCATCAGGCACACATTATAAAAAAAAAAAAAGGATCAAAATTAATATGCACATTGCACGAACAAAACTGAATTAATTGAACACTTAGCGATTTGTTGCCCAATCCTGACACCGATACGATATAATTTTGGTTTGGTTTGGTTTTATGACCTATGGACTCTTGTGGATATTTAAATGCCAAATCTTTATTATACATATATATTAAATATACATTTAACTTGTTTTGGTTTGGTTTTATGACATATCGACCATTGTTGGTCATTTACAGCATAATTTTTTTTATACATCCATAGAATATATGAATCATAGAATAATAAAGCTGAGTACATTTTTGGAACTTACCAGATAGTTAAAAAAGCTGTGGCTAATTGTTATATTCTGTTTAGTGAACACAAGTAGTAGTAATAATAAGACAAACCACGATATGTGAGGTAAAAATAGTTATATTTACAGGAAATATTATACACAAGAGAGAGACTGTTAGTAATAAGAACATAGGATTAGTGATAGAGTAATGATATACTTCAACAATAGGAACGGCTCTTCTGGTCTGACTCGTTGGCTTACTCTAAGACTGATCTCCACTACTGCCATATATGGCAAATGGAACAGCTCATTATGCTGAAAAGTTATGTGGTACCCAACACTAATGAAGGTGATCGTAATGCTAATGGTAATTTCGCCCTTGCAACAGTCGCCAAGAATCTGGAAAAAGTGACTCGATGACCAGCATATTTGTTATATACCGTACCTATAAACATTAATGGGTATGTCCCATTCCTCATAAATACATTTATCACTCTAATGAGATGGATAATATGCCGACTAAGTAGTCACCAGGAGCAGTGGTTCATCTTCATCACGCCACTAGCAAGTATTATATTTTGTTGATTTTATAAAGAATACCGTTCTATTTCTAATCTTCGTTTTGGCCATTTCTCGTTCAGTACATTTTGCTAAGTTACAACAATATTAGAGCAAGAATTGAAACCAAGAAGGCCACAGAACTACTAAAATCGGCAAGGATACTTGGGTGAGTCCTGGAGACTTGAAGTGACGTGCTGCCACTCATCATTATTTAAAGGTGGAGTAAAAACTCAGAAGGAGTTAATTCATATTAATTGACTTTAAAGATAACTGAATATGTAAAATGTTCTAAGTGGTTTTAAACCACTTTATAAGCAGTCATATAACAAGTTCGAACAAAACAACAGACAATTTAAAATAATTTAAAAGTAATGAATATTATTATCATAATTATCATGTTGTGCCGCTGGCATGGATTTCTCTGACTCTTCCCCGCCACTCTTCCCTCTCGTCCATCGTTTTCGGTAGGTTTTTATTTGATAAATCCTGTAGTTGTAGCTGGTTGCTCTACCCTTACTCGTCCACGTGAGGGGGTCCACCGGAGAACATCACCAATGAGATCGCCTTTACTTCTCCCGCATGTTTTGCTCGTCTAGTTTGGATGTTTTTCGAGATGGTTGGTAGGTGTTCGTACAGTTTTGTGGGATGCTGCCTCCAGGACTTGTTCAATAGAGCTCGCAGCATTCTTGTGCAATTGCTGTCAAGTTGTCTGTTCATATACTTGGTCGGCGTCCATGTGGTGCATCCAAACAAAAGTAAATAAAATTGCAACATCTTATTTGCAATAGAAATGTCGAAGAAGTAGAATTCCTGAACGAATTATTCCAGTCTACAGCACAAATACGCATCGCTTGTTTTCCACAGGTTAAACATTCCTTTGTATATTTTCTGATCGATTTATTATGGTATATCAATCCATTTGGGGTTATCTTTTGCCAAGTGGTTAGAAAATTGCTTTTATTGGTAGTAAATTTCTAAGCTTTTGGCTTAGATTTTGCACAAAGCTGAATGAATGGGGCACCCAATGAGAATCAAAGTCACTCTTGCGGGTTTACTAGTTAAGCTTGTTAACGATTAAACTACCGGTGGTGTCCATTGCTTTAAGAGCTCATGTATATTTACAGTTATGTGAAGTTGTTTCTTAAGAATGGATTTTTGGCACATAGTTATGTGATCCAGTATTCCAATAAATATGTTTACCATTGTCTGGTTTAATGTGTTTATAATTATGATTATCAAATAGTTTCAAAAAATAGTTTCTCTTTAATAATAGTCGTTTGTTTGCATACAATTATAGAGTTTCAGGTGACTAAAATTAATCTTTATTGAATTATTATAGATTCAAGTAAACATTCTTAAAACAATTAATCTAAAATTACATGATATGTATTCCAATCGAATATGAATAATTTCAAAAATATCTAGATCCACAGGATTTTAAGAGGTACTACTACTCTGCATCAGAGTAGACAAGGGAATGATGGCAATGAAGGGGCATACAACATTCTCTGGTCTCCAGAACTGGAACTTCAATATCAGATGAAGTTTACTGTCATATCAAAGATAATTTCTTTTGTGGAGATTAGACACATCATATTCTAAGACCAGGTGACAGGGCACTCAGTGTGATTGTGTATACACTGCGAGGAAACAAAATATGGAATAATATTTTAGAAATATTTTGAGTCCAATTTCTGAAAAAAGAGGTTATAAATCTAAATTTCCATGATTAGTTCTATTATTCAAGAATTTTAAAAATAAAATTCAGTCTGATATACGTGCGCAAGTAAAGACATGGCATAATCTATGATTGCTTAACACCGAAACCAGGCCCCACAAAAATTCCGAAATAATTGGAGTTTATTAATAGCCTCCATCAAGTACAGAGTTTAACCGCCATTGATTACGTTATATGGGGCGTTTTAGAAAAAAAATCAAATGCAAATTTCCATCTAAATATTGACTTGTTTAAGATTAATATTGAGGAGGAAATGTTTGAATTATTCATTTTAAAGGAATACTTATTGTTTCAAAGGCGCATGGATTAATTAATTGAAAAAAATAGTGGCCATATTGAGTAAAATTACTGCTTTGCTTTTATTTTCTTTTTTGTTTATTGAAATTAATCTTATTTTATCATATAGTCGTATATTATTATACTAAAATATTCCTAATTTTGCTTCTGCACCTTGTATGTCTTCATCTTGGGTGGGTATGTGTTAGCACGCTCTCACAGAAACATACATTTTGAAACTTTTTTATTATCATTTTCGATCTATGTCAACTCAAAACAGCAGCTATATTATAAAAAAATTGCCCCTTAATCAATATTGCTGAGTTTCTCCCTTTAAAAACTGATTGATTTTTTTTTCTTTCTTGTGCATTTTTGGGATCTCTTATGTACGAGGATGCATTTGTATGAGTTAGATTTTATCTTTGGAAAGCAACATGTTTTGGCTAATCACTCCAGGCCTAACCCCGAGGCCGAATCCAGCTAAAAGAGAGTGTGTTATTATTAAGCAAGTTGACACCATCAAATTACCTGACAAATGTAAATCGTAGAGACTTCGCAAACTACTACTTTTGCGCCAAGCAACAATCCATTGCCGGAAGCAGTGTCGGTCACGTAAATGTATTCTGTTTCTATTTGAACCTGATGTCGACCTCCCGGGGCTGAACGTGATAACTTATATTTAGTGATGATAAAGAACGATTGGACAAGTGGTAGCCGCCTCAGAGTTTGCGAAAGAATTCCTGGAACGCTCCGCGATCCGAACTCATCAGTAAGGACGCTGGTCGGATATGGAATGACTTATTTGTAATATAGAATTTATTAACAATATAGCCGGCGGGGAACAAAAATAAAATACAGATGATGCTTCAAAAGTTGAGCATAAACATTTCTATTGTTGAAGACGATCTAACTATATTGGAGGTCTGCTCGGCAAAACTACAGAATGATAAAATCCACAACGAAAATAATAATAGTATTACGAACGATATTAGCAAGTTTACGTCATCTAAAGACAGAGATGAAAAGATTAATTACATCGTAAGCGAATTCTGCAAATGACCTGGTTAGGGTAGAAGACTAATCACGTCTTCGTGGGAAAATGGATGCATTGGAAACGGTAGAATGGTATAACATATTAACCATTAAAAATTTAAAAAAATTCCAAAGAAGATATGCAGCTGTGTCTTAAGGTAAGCAAAACACAGCGAAATGCCACATAAATCGGTTAGGTGGGGCACTGGAAATGTGTGTGGGCGTCTGAAAATATTTAATGACGAAAGTTTTAGACCACAGCGGTCAGTCGGGGACAACAGTCAGCAGAAGTGGTCAGTCGGTGAGACCAGTTACGTCGCCTTGGCGTGCAGCCCAGACGAGCCTAGGATTAAAAAGTCGAACCTGTATGAGACGACCGTGAAAGAAGCAAATCTGGAGATTTTTCTGAAACTGTGTGTAAATCTTAGCAGTGTATCCGGGTCTTTCCCTCTCTCTCTCTCTCTTTCTTTCTCTCTCTTTCTTTCTATCTCTGTCTTTGGCAACCAATTTCGGTGACTTTCGTAGTTATTGAAAAGAAATTGTATCTATATATATATATAATGGTTATTGCCTTTTCCTTCCAGTATACAACAATGGATTAAACTTTCACCATTCTACTAAATGGTAACGCATGAATTGGAAATTGTCCGAGAAAAAATCTCCGATACAAACGGAACACCAAATCCTGACCAAACGAACAGATCTAGACTTAATTAAAAAGAAAAATAAAGAAATAACCATCAACTTGATTTGGCATTCCTTTGAAGTGAAACATTTTTTGAAGTGTAAAAAGAGATAAATACTTGGACCTTGCCTAAGAACTAAAAGAAAAGTGTGGGACATGAGCATCATAGTGATACAAACTGTTGTTGGTGCATATTGAATAATCTCCAAAGATTTCGAAAAAAAAACAAAAAAACGGGAGGAGCTGGAAATCTGAGAAAGGATCGAGACCATCCAGACTGTAATATTCTTAAGGTCGACAAGAATCCTGATAAAAGTCCAGAAAAATTGAAGAGTCTTGTCCCTCTTGTAATATACTAGTATATAGCAAGCTTCAGAGTGCCGTGGATGAACTTAGCAGGTTAAATGCGGTCGCAAGATAACATCAACAAAGTTGGTCACAGGGAAGGAGGATGACGAAGAATATTATTTATTGCCTATGGATAGAGTGACAGATATTTCCGTACGCGGATAAGATCAACAAATTACCGGAAAAAAGGAAATATTTAAGTTCCGATAACCAGCCATATACAGAAAATATGTGAGGCAAAGAGGATGTTCATATTTCCGCGTGGGATTTGAAAAGATAATAAAAGGTCTGTAATTTTGGACTGAAGACAGTGATTCAGTGGGCGCTCAAACGAACGGGAAAGGCCCGCTGGTATCTTAAGCGAAGGGAGAGACGCGCTGGTCGCTGAAGTAGACCTGTCAGCTCCTCGTGTGTGTTCTCCGGCCGTCGTACTACTTCACAATAAGGGTCCCCACCACAGAAGAAAGATACGTGGAAACTCTCTCTGACTGTATTCCTATTACACACAATCATGACCGTCGTAGAATAAAAGTAGAAATTATATTTAATATACCTACGAGTCTTGTTTGACCAGCGGGCAATATGCGACACTCTGACTTCCGTGAAAACGCCCAGCTAACGCTTTTGTGAAAAAACTCGCAAGGTCAGAAAATAATCAATGATTAGAATTATATAAAATTGAATGATAGTAAGCAAGAGATTTGGTAAAAGATTTTAGGTGAAGACAGAGATAAGACTAATCACATTTTTTTTACCTTTGCAAAAAATGAATTTTAACAAAATGTTATCAATAACATCTTTTATCTGGCATACTGATCCTTTTTGCTAAACCAGTATATTTACAAACTTGGCCACTTTCAAATTGATTTTTAGCATATATTTTACCCCCCCCCATGTATATATATATTTATATATATATATTCGTTTAGGTCATGAGAAATTTCTGTTTTTTAAAGCACGTTTCAACTACCCATTTTAAACTTCCAATATCTGAAATGCAACCGAAAATAACTAGATTAAAATTCTCTTCATCGGTCATTTATATATCAGTCGTGGTTAAGTGTGCATCATACTTAAGTCTATGATCTAAAGCAATAAAATCGGAAAAGCAAAAAGTATATATTTGACATGTAGTTTTGGGGGAGGTTAAGATCAAGATGCAACGGAAAAAACCTAAGAAAATGTGTAATATTTATAGCCAAGTTGTCAGTACTGACGATTATGTCTGAAACTGGTTTTCAACGTTTTGATCGGGTGATACATGATAGAGATGACACCAGATAAAGATGCATATCAGACTCCGATCAAGATGCCTTAAGTAAGTTGTTTGAATGTGATCCACACAAAATTACTCAGGAATTAGTACTTGACCTTAACACACAATAATCTACAATGTATCGCCTCTTGAAAAAGTGAGGAAGCCGAAATTTTGGCTTCCTCATTCTCGTAGTGAGAAAAATAAGGAAGATTGCATATCCATAGCGACAATTCTTTTAAGGTAGAGACATGAATAGTTTCTGAATAATTCCATGACAGGTGATTGAAAATGCGTCTTTTATGATAATGTTCCATGCAAAAGTCTATGAACTGACGAAAAATGAATCTCCACAGCTATCCCAAATGGTGGTATTCTTGGAAGAAAAAATTATGCCGTGTATAAAGTGGTATCACCGCTGTACTATTCACTTTGAGATCTTAAAAAGCTGACAGACAATACAGATTAATACTCTCTGAAGGATGAACGTGATCATCAAAACAACCCGCATGCATTAATATAAGAAACGTTTTGCTTCTTAACAGAAAACAGCGAGAATTATGCCGGAAAAAAGAAAGATTTACGCAGGTCTGCTAAAGCTCATTCAACGTATTCATCAGATTTTTTACCAAGTGAATTCTGTCTTTTTTTTTATTTACTAGTAAATGTTCTGAAGTGTAAGGCTTTTTCTCAAAAAGACCAAGTTAAAAGGTTTGCGGAAAATTTGAGCTCGAAACCCGATAGCTTTTACTTCAGACCAATCAATAAGCAACCAGATGAATGCCAATAAATGATTCAAAATAGCTGCGTAAATACTTTAAGGAGAAATTCATTCAATGTTAAATTATTCATAAACGAATTATATCTAACTAAAACGAAAATTATCTATAGGTCAACTCTCTCTCTCACACTCCTTCTCGCTCTCTCTCTCTCTCACACACTATATATATGTATATATATCATGATGTGCTGCTAGCACGTATTTCCTTAACACTCTCTCTCTCTATCATCCATCGCTTCCGGCAGGTCTTCCAGGCTATATCCAGTGTCCGAACAGAGAAGGTGTAGAGAGGTTCTACCAGGACGTCCATCACTTGCGCATCCATGTGAAGGTGTTGATAGGAGAACGTCGCTTACAAGTTCATATTTACTCCTCCAGCCGTGTTCCGCATGTCTTGGTCATCTAATTTGGATGGTCTTCAAGATCGGAAGTTGGTAACCATACAGCTGCTGTTTGTCGGATGTTACTTCAAGGATTTGTATAATATAGCTCATAGCATCCTTGTACAATTGCCATCAATTTTTTTTAATACTCTTAGTGTCTAAGTCGTGCATCTGTACAGTATTATGGACTTGACAGCACTACAAAAGATGCTGGGAGATGAACCTCTTTACATATATATATATATATATATATATATATATATATATATATTGGGATTGTCTGTAACGCTAGACGGTAACAGGAATACAACGAGTTCTACTGAACAAAACCTGGAAGCAAAATCCCCTAAAACAGCAGGTGTACGGCCACTAAACCCCTCGAAAACCATTCAAAGTAGATGAACATGACATGCGAGGCCCTGCTGGAGAAGTAAGGACTAAGTCATTAGGGGCGTTATCCCATGGACCCCTGCATATGGAACCAGTAAGTGTTCGGATACAGGATATAGTCTTGAAGACCTGCTGGAACCAATAGATCAATGGAGAGTAAGGGAAATCAGAGAAAGCAGTGGGACTTGAATATGATACCCGGGGGTTGAGCTAATGCGAAAGGATTAACGGTTACCACCCGCGTAATGCAAAGCTCTTCTCTCGAAGTGAGCATTCCTGTATCCGACAGCGCAAAAAGTAAACAAACGAAAGCTATTACAAGATACAATAATCTCCCTATCTGTCGTAGGTCACATAATTGGCTGAGCGTTAAGTTAGCAAGTCTAATGTAAAGTTAGGCGGGTCAATCCTAGCTTGAAGAGACTTGTGTGTCTAGCCACAGTGAAAAGTTGTGATACAACGAAAGAGTCTGTCGGTGGATAACAATATATATATATATATATATATATATATATATATATATATATATATATATATATAAGATAAAATAAATATGGATATTTGTTCCAAGTTATTTATTTTTTGATTGTTCTCGTGTAGTTTTGACTTTAGGTCATGATCACCAGAACTTTTTTAGGAAATAATTTTAAATTTTTAATTTTCAAAATGACTTTCTAAAAATTTATGATACACTAAAATCTATGTCCACTTTCAAAACAAATAATCTTTAATGAAATCTGATACTTTTGACTTTATATCCCTCCCAACTTTTTCTACTACAACTATACCCCCTCAACTCTCCTCACATGATTTTTAATAGAAAAACTCAGAAAACAATAGCCTTGAAGAAGTTCGTGAAGATGAAATAAAAGCCCGAACGAAATATTACACATCTAAGTGTTTGATTAATCCAACTTTCCACTTATTTCTATCATAAAGATATATATATCCGTTGATTGTCCCTATTCAAAATTTGTGTAATCGTACTATTGTTTGTGACAGGTAGTATTTTTTCTCAACTTAGATTTTAGGAAGTTTATGTAGCGTCGCAAGTTTCTAATGATGGTTTGGTTTCTTTCATATCAACGCTTTGTAGGTTATTTAATGACAAAGCCATAGAAGAACAGTAGTGATACTATTTAACCCATAGCTGGGAGGATAAGGGTTCTTACCTTTCCCAAGGGTATTTGCCCGAAAGTGAACGTAATAGCGCGACTGGAGTACGAACTCACGTACTGCGATTCCGCAGCCAATCGCTTTAACCATTACACCACGAGGACACCCCAAGTTTTTAATGAGTACACGTTTCTGTCTTGGCTTAAACCTAAGTCATGAATTAATTTTAATAATGGCCATCAATTAAAATAACCCGTCAAATTCCCAACATTTGCAGTACTATATTTCAGCATATTTTGGGCAACATTTTTATTATTTAGTCTTTCATTTAGTTATTAAGATTGTGGTTTAACTAATATGAGTCTATGACGATAAATCCATTCAATATATATATATATATATATATATATATATATATATATATATATATATATATATATATATATATATATATATACGAGAAATAAAGAGAGAAATAAAGAGAGAAAATAAATTTTAAAAAACATGGACAGAACAATAAAAATACCTTTTATAAATTTACAGAGAGAAAGAAAGATAAGAATATTGAGATTTAAAAAAAATAATATTCAAATATTGAATAATTCTCCCAGAATATGTACTTGATATTCATTTGATATATGATAAAAAAATTCATTAATAGAAAAATCGGATAATGTTAAGTTTTCATCGCGATTTATCCAGAGTATTGATATAATCATTTTTGGGTTTTTTTTAATATATTTTCTCGTTAAAACAGAATTTTGAAATAAAATCCCAGTGGTAGCAACTTTAAAAGCAATCATTTTCGTTAAGACTGCTTAGCATCTCTGTTTTCATCACGCATTTGAATAATAATCGATCTATGGGTGTTAATTGTGTTTCTGGACTTAGAATATAGAAATAATAGAAATGTTACACTTTGAAACAAATTTAGAAATGATTTGAAATAGAATTATGTTTTCTATAACCTTTCTCTGTCAGAAAAAATTGTGTGAGTGAAAATAAAATCCATTATTGAATGAGTGAATATTTATTATAGATATCTCGACCCACCCAAAAAATATACAAAAAAAAAAGAATAATAACAAAAATTACAGCCTATTTATTACCTGTAATTTACTTTTGATTGCATATTTTAAACTAATTTTTACTTGAGAGCATGTTCAGGAGAAAAGTTTAGATGAAAAAAAGATGCAAGTTCTTTTTTCAGTATTTGAAAAAGTTGATATTTTAAAATCATTATTTGAAAGCCATTCGGAATGAGAGAGAGAGAGAGAGAGAGAGAGAGAGAGAGAGAGAGAGAGAGAGAGAGAAAACAGCCCCCTGATATTGAATTATCAACTGGAGACATAAAAAAATGTATGCAAACCTTTCTAAGAGCATTGATATTTTGGTTTTGCGTGGTTGTGTTTTATGGCATATTATCCGTTATTGGTCATCTAATACCAAATCCCTTCACACACACACACACACACACACACACACACACACACGTATATATATATATATATATATATATATATATATATATATATATATATATATATATAAACAGTTCTCTTTCAAACAATTCAGTTTACCATGCAAATTGTTTTTGTTTACAAACTGTTAAATGTAAAAACGGTTCTGTTTTAGACAATTCGGTTTAGCATAAGTAAAGTTTGAATTTCTAATACTTCTTTTTGACCCATACAGTGGACCTGGAAGTGATAGCAATAAAAAGGTACGCCTCATGTTGGAATTTGTGGATGAATTCACCAAAAGTGTCCCGAGCACTTTCGGATCTTTCATTAACATCATAAGGGATTGCTTGCATGTATAAAGAGTGTTTTTTATGAGTTTTTCAAAGTGTTTTCAGTTTTTTATAAAAACTAACAAAAACTCTTTCAAAAGCTCTTTAAAAACTCTCTTTATAAGAAAATTACGTCGCTATTTTATAAATTTATTCTATTGATTTTAGTTTTTTTTATTAATATCTATATATAGGGCTCCTAGGATTTTTAATTGTAGCTTATTAATTTCGTGTATCATTATAGTGGTGTTTTCAACTAGAATTTTTTTAAATTTAGATTTGGGAATAGAATGGGTTTTAAGGCTATGAATATTCGATCATTAAGGTGTATCGTAAGCCGCCTTGAAATTGTTGCAGTGGAAAAACCAACATACGTATCATTTCCTTTGAGATACTTGCCAGGAAATTTGAAAGAGTCTCAATAAACTTGAAAGCATTTTAAAAGTATATAGAAAAAATGTGTCCTTATTATTTAATAAAAAATGCTTAGATAAAAGACTGCTGTCCAACTACACACACACACACACACACACACACACGCACACTCAATATATATATATATATATATATATATATATATTATCACACCTCTCGAAAAGAGTAGGATGAGAAATAAGGTCGATTTTTAAGTGAAGCTATGCAGGTTTGAACTAAGACTTTAATTCTTTTAGGCCGTTTATCCATGACTAGAGGGAAAATATAACAATGATTGTGGAATTCTTCCAAGCTGTGGCCGGTTAAGGATTATTATATTGATGCCTCACTTAGATTTTGCCGAAAGTGACAGAGAAGAAGCTTGATGAGAAATGCACATGAATGCTGCGTGCTCTTTTGATCACATCCTAGAAGCAGCACCCTAAAAAACGGCATAGTTACTTCTCTTCTCACAAAACACACATGCATGTATTTAAGACCCACTCCAAACGAGCTGGATGTGACTCAAGGTCACAAACTATCATGTAAAACTATCATGTAAATAGTAGGACAGACTAGGTTCTTCAGCCTTGGTGAGGCAACTAGTCTAGGAGAAGGAAAACTCTGAATTCAAACCTGTTAAACTCCGCTTAAAAATTGACTTTGTGTCATATCCTGCCCGAGCGGAGGGGTTGGGTAAATAGGATCATGTAAAACGATGAAGACATGCTTGATACGGCTGGAGAATTAAGGACGAAATCATTAACAACGTTCCCCAAAAAACTCTAAAATATTCACACACCAAGTGTTGGCTGACGAAGATATAACGCATTAGTCAGCTCTGTTTGGACACTCGATGCTTTTGAGAAGAATTAGCAATAGAAATAGTGGAAAGGGATAAATTGTAAGAGACAAGGGTATCCATGCTGTCTACGTTGATAAATAACCAGTTCATTGATCGAGTGGGTAGAGTGTTCGCCAAAGGTCCGAGAGACCGGGGTTCAATCCCAGGTCGAGTCATATCAAAGACTTTTAAAAAATGACACTTGATACCTGCTTGCTTAACACTCAGTATTATAAAGTACGTATCCAGGGTAAAGTGCAGCAATCCAGGGAAAGGAGTAGCACCCTCCCCTACGCCTCGGTGTAGTAGCTATAGAAAAGGGAGCCTTCGGGTCTCCCTCGACTACAGTCGCTAACTTTACTTATACATATATATATATATATATATATATATATATTTCCGTGTCTGTGTGTGGGTGAATTTCTGTGTGTGTCCATCTGTCTATCTAATTTGACGGATAAAAACAGCTACTTGTTAAAACGTAGGCGGTAACGAGGGAAATAGAAAAAAAGTTGGAATTGATGTGGTATGTGCGAAACCAGGGTTGTCAGATACCATATTAACCTTGTGAAACCATTTATGTCTTTATTGATTTCGGGTTCGAAAACACCCGCCTACTTTGGTCAGGTAATCCTAATTCTAGACAAGTGCCTGAGGACATAAACATCGATCTCTCGACTCGTTCGTATATTTGCCTCGCCTCTTTCGATTGCAGCAAACTATTGCATCACTTTAGTAAAGAATGCCGTTGGCACTAAAGCGTAGGTAGGGAAGTCATTCTCTAAACAAATTAGCCACTCTCGATTTTCTGCGGACTGCTCTATTTTTGTCTTTTATTCTATATCTGTCTTTCAAACTCTTTAAGTGATTTTTAGCATTAGTCTCTCTGCAGTTAGACTTATTCCTATCAACACAAATACAATGATATCGAGGGATTTTGAAGGTTATGTAACGTTGTATATTTCGATGATATTAGCGATTCTGAATATATCTGAGTAACGGTCATTGTGTTCTATTCAAAATTGCGTTTTGAAGCATAATAATTGATAATAGGTTCTTATTACTAGAGACCCGAGACAGGCCTCAGGCTGTATTGAAGAGTATGTTCAGATATTGTTTCCATTTGCTTCTATTCTCGAAATCAGTGAGCAGATTCAGCGACTTTAAAAACCTGTTTGATACACGAAATCACAAATTGTTGCCTTTCTGTGTACCGTACCATTGTAATTTTTCGATAAATTTTCATTGCACCAACTGTTTGTTAAAATTTGTCGCCTGTTAAAATTAGCTGTAGAAAACATATACTGCATCTTTGTGGAAGGTTAAGACCCTGCCAACAAGTGTCCTTTAAAGGATACTAAACAACCTGATGGTGAAACTTCAGTAATGCAGGAGCGGTGTGGCGTGCGGAGTACCAGAGTGCCATGGCTCCCAGGTTCACTCTGACTCGGAGCTGGAGCACCAGATAGGGTCCTATCTATGTGTTAAATAGGACTACAAAAGTGTACTTTTGCTTATATATAACCCAAGAAGTTAATATACCAACAAACAAACAGAAAAACAAACGCTTAGATCAATAATGTCGTTAGATAAGAACTCTTCAATACGAGTTCGAATCCTGTACGAGGCTGTTTTCGTATCCTTTTTTGCTAATATTCTTGAAAATATATGAATCCATTTCTCCCCTAAGCTCAGGAAATTGTATCCTTTAATATTAGATTTAAATTTAGATTTACATTTAGATTCAAACTTGCACCACTCTGCTTAAAAAATGACCTTATGTCGAATAATATCCAGAGCCGTAATTGCTGTATAACATTAAGGACTGCACACACACACACACACACACACACACACACATATATATACATGTATATATATTTATATATATACGTAATATTTCGGGACCATCGGGAATATTGTAACGTCGCATTCTTCTTTAAAAACAACATTCGACTAAGTTTTCTCAGAATACGAAGAGTCTTTATTCTGAAAAGCAACATTTTACTAAGCAGTCAAGTCAACAGTCTACTAAAGCCTGATTGTCCCAGCAGGTGAATTTAAAAAATGCAATCTGGACGTGAGGAAGAACGATATGCAATAAAATTCTGTTTTAAACTTGGAAAAAATGCCATGCAACACTGAGTATTGCCCAGCCGGCTAGGGCTGTAGAGCACAAAAACAGCACCTCTGCAGAGGGGTAACACCTCTCCAAAGAATGTCCTAGTATGACACTAAACAATCTGATGGTGAGGTTCCAGTGATGCTGCAGCATTGGAGAATGAGGAGCAACCCTTCATTGACATTATTCCTTGCTCCACTCTGGCTCGGAATGGTATCACCTGATAAGGCCCTATCAATGAGTTAAATAGAACTAACGAAATACTTACGCTTAACTGAATTGCTTGAATTAGAACTGTTTGACTTAACTGAATAATTTGAATTAGAAATGCTTTTGACTACTAAACTATTCTTACATTTAAAATGCGGGCTTATGCTAAACTGAATTGTTTGAAATAGAACTGCTTTTGACATTGAAACTGTACTTACACTTAACTGAAATGATCGATAGAGAACTGTTTTGACATTTTAACTGAGTGTCAACAAAATCTGTACTTATACTAAACTGAAGTAGCTGGATTAGAACTGTTTCAATAAACTGAATAGCTTGAAATAGCAATGTATTTATCAATGAAACTGTGTACTCATGCTAAACTGACTTCAGAAAGAACTGATAATTTGCATAAAAATGGATTTGGCGTTAAATAACGTAGAAAGGTTGATATGCCATAAAATCCAAACAATCAACCAGCCAGTGTGTGTGTGTGTGTATGTGTGTGTGTGTGTGTGTATGTGTTCGTGTGTATATATACATGCTAGCACTAATATATACAGTAGCGTCCAAAACTAAGGGACAACATTTTAAAACCAAATATTTGTTAGAAATAACAACTGTGAAAAGCTGAAATTTTGACAACTGGTAGTCGTTATCATCCATAATAACATACTAAAATTTGAATCATTTGCAAAGGATAGAAAAAGAATTATAACAATTATTTATTTATTTTCAAATTTGGAACGTCCAAAAGTAAGGGACAAAATTGAGAAAAACAATGTAAACAAAAAACAATAAAAATACATGTGCAATTAATATTTAGTAAATGAGTCCTTGCTCTCAATGACAGCTGCACATCTTCGACTACAAGAACGAATAAGTTCTTGACAACCTCGATACTCATTTTAGACCATTCTTCTTAAAGCTTCACCCACAAATCCTCCGTGTTAGTGGGATTTCTTTCCATAACTTTCATTCCTAGGGTCTCCCAAAGATTTTCTATTGGATTTAAGTCAGGACTTTGCGGTGGCCAATCCATAATTCCGAATTCTTGCTCGCAAAGGTAACTCATTACCACCTTTGCCTTGTGACATGGGGCATTATCTTGCATAAAGGTATCCCTATCAAAACCTGAATTCTGTATTATTGACACAACATGATCTTGAACAATGTTTTTATAGATCTGCGCGTTTACACGAGTTTGTAACCGGACAAGAGGCGTTGTACCTTGGCTAGAAAACATTCCAAATACTATGACGCTTCCGCCCCCAAACATGACATTTTTCTTAGTACACTTTGCACTAAATCTTTCACCAATACGTCTCTTTACATTGTTTTTTCCATCATTTCCAAATAAATCAAACTTACTTTCATCACTGAAAAATACTATTGTCCAATTTTCATATGTCCAAATTACATACCTGTTTGCAAACTCTAATCTCTTCTTATTCTTCGAACTAACAAGTGGTTTCTTCCTTGGGCTTCGATTAAACAGCCCTATTTCTTGCAGTCGTCTAGAAACAGTCTGTCTTGACACATTAACACATGAGGTACTATTCATAACCCTTATAATTTCTGTGCAAGACTTAAAACAGTCCTTTAATGGCATACACTGCATTATTCGATCTTCTCTTGCCGAAGTTTTGAAGGGTCTGCCGGTTTTAAAAGCACTAAATATTTTGCCAGTATCATTGTAGGATTTAACAACCCTGCATACAATACTCTTGGAACGTTTCACTTTCTCTAAAAGCTCTCTAATGGTGTACTTTTCCTTGTGTAGCGTCAAAATTGCTTGTCACACAGAGTAATCAGGTTTTTGGCGTTTCGCCATGGTGCCGGCTGATGCAACATTTACAAATGACTAAGTAAGACTTATTCTTTAGAGGAAATCAAAAGATTTGAATATAGCATACTGTTTACATTGTTTTTCTCAATTTTGTCACTTACTTTTGGACGATCCTATTTTGAAAATAAATAAATAAATAAATTGTTATAATTCTTTTTCTATCCTTTGCAAATGATTCAAATTTTAGTATGTTATTATGGATGATAGCGACTACCAGTTGTCAAAATTTCAGCTTTTCACAATTGTTAGTTCTAACAAATATTAAGTTTTAAAATTTTGTCCCTTAGTTTTGGACGCTACCGTATATATATATATGTGTGTGTGTGTGTGTGTGTGTGTACCTGTTTGTACATATATATATACACACACAAACATATATATATCTGTGTGTGTGTGTGTGCACCTGTGTGTATATACATGTTAGCACTAATATATATATATATATATATATATTTCAGTCTGATGATTGTACCCTTCACATGAATCTTCAAGACTCATAATTCAAATGCTTTTTTTAGATTATGGGATTACTCTGCCAAAATAAAATCTACTACTCTCTTTTTTTAGGTTCTAAAAAAACATTCTTATTTGCACTTCTTTTATTCTTATACACACACACACACGCGCGCACACACACACACACACACACACACACATATATATATATATATATATATATATATAAGTTGCTGTAACTTAGCTGAGCGTAGTCGAGGACTCCGTTTTAAAAGCTACGATACTAAGGTGTAGAAGAGAATGCTACTCCTTTTCTTGGGTTGATCTACAAACCATGGAGGCATCAAGTACCATTTAGAGAATCGTTTGGTATTGACTCAACCTAGGACTGAAAATCGATCTCCTGGGATATTGGCAAAAACTCTAACGATTATGCCATTGATTAATATAGTGTAGCTTTAGGTTGTATTTAAACCTGTAAATATAATAACTTCACAGTAAATATCAGTTGAAAAGAAAAATTAGTCTAACACTTAAGGGCGTGTGTATATGTGAATATTATTGTGTGTTTATGTGCTTGGGTTTATTCATGCGTATATCTTTCAACTATTTTCTGTTTCTGTTTGTCTTTCTTTTGGCTGAACCTATCCGTTTCTTATCTGCCTGTCTTTCCCTTTGATTTCTCTGTCTCTCTATCTTTCTATCGAGTAATCGATCGATCTCTACGTTTAACTATACCTAACTCTTCTCAAGACATTAGCTAAGTAGTTGCTCTACGCTGACACAATATTTCAATTTTACTATCAATCTATAAATCATCACTATATATATATATATATATATATATACACTGAAAGAGTTACTATATCAAAATAATTCAGTCAGCCCACAATGGATTCAAACGGAGAAGTTAGCCCATTGACCATGTGCAGATATTTCGTCTCAATGTACTTCGATCCATTTGAAGTTTTATTTATTTCTCTCGCTCTCTTTCTCTTTCTACCCCCTCTGCCTCTATCTATCTATCTATCAATCTATCTATCTATCCCATATATATTATTATTGACCTACTTGGCTAATTTATATCTATTCAGGTTCAATTTGTTAGTTTGTGTCTGTAAAATAGCCAGATGCACTGTCGTAGAAAGTAGTTGAAGTAGCTGTGTGTGTGTGTGTGTGTGAGAGAGAGAGAAAGGGGGAGGGAAAGAAAAAGGGAGAGAGAATCGATAAAGCAATTATTTTGTATGGACATCTATATATTCTATTGGTTCATCATTCATTTCAGGTTCAAAAAGTAATCGACTATTGAGAATAGATATGAGAGAAGTAAGAGCGTGTAGCGCCCATCGATTGGTCTTGTAATGTATGTTGAGTAAAAAGTAGAAGGACCACATGGCAGCAGAAAATCAAGGGAGTGTCTCAACCGATCTGGAGTTTTCAGAAGTTTATTAGAATGACACAGATCAATTAGGGATTAAAAGGTTTGGTTTCATTGTTTAATGGCGTATCAACCTTTGAGGGTTATTTAATGCCAAAGCCACATTTGTCGAATAAAAGCTAAAGAAATAAATACTTCTCCCTAGGTTATTTATCCAAAAGTGAACATAATAGCACGACTGGATTTCGAACTCGCTAACTTCGAGTTTACAATCTAGCACATGTTTATAAGAATTTATTAATGAAATATAGTTTGTAATACTGACGAAAAACTCAATGTAATAAAAATAATGTCATTACGGACCCCCACCATCAATAATGGATTGCAAAATCCTTGACGTAACCCGGTTTCTGACATAAACTGAATATAATGCCTGAAAATGTCTTAAAATGAAAATATAGTAAAACTAGCGGAAACAAACCCCGAAAAATATAACTAGTGCAAAACTTTAAGTAAAAGTACGTAAAGTTAGCGACCGTAGGCTCCCTTTTCAGTAGATACTACACCGAAGTGTAGGGGAGGGCGTTACTCCTTTCCAAGGATTGCACCACTTTAATCTTGATACGTACCTTCTATTGCAGAGTATTAGGCAAGTAGGTATCAAGAATTATTTTAAAAGTCTTTGGTATGACGCGACCTGGGATTGAACCCAGGTCTCCCGAACCATTGGCAAACACTCTAACCACTGTGGCTTAGTCAAAGCAAAACCTTAAAGAACACTGTACACACATTGTAGTCACATTTTAAAAAGATCAATACACAACAAAATAATGGATTTTACATTGTGATTTGTCATCATCATTATCATCAACTTTATTATCAATTCGCCGTGAATCCCTCTCTAGCCATCCAACTCTGTTGTCAGTTACTTCTGTCAAGTCCAGTCGACTGCATCCACCGTCCCCAAAGTGTTGATGTCTGTAAGCATTCGTTGGGAAACCAACTCTGGAACATCTATATGAAGGAGTTCATCAGAGAACGTCGCCTATGAGTTTTTCTTGACGTTACCAGCTGATCCCTCATGTCTTGTTCATCTAACTTGCATTCTTTGTGGGATATGGGGGTCAGGGCTGTTTTTTTGTTGTTAGTGTTGCTTCTCGCATTTTTTTCTCAACAACACGCAGCTTTCTTGCGTCGTTCTCATCTAGCTTTTCCCTATGCGTTTCATCAAATTCCTGGTAATGCATTCACACAACAGTGCCGTAACAGCCACATATAGGAAGAAATCCCATTTTATATTATTAAGAAGATAAGATTTCTATATGATCGAAAACCTATAAGTATCTGTCCATACTCTAATTAAGACGAAAAACAACTCCCAGTTAACATAAAGAACATTCGGAATTATATAACTTTCGTTATGACATTTAATATTTTGAAATATTATTGAATTTAAATTTCTAAAGAATGCTGAAAGAAACAGATAAAGACGCTGGAACTGCGTAATTATTTACATTCTTTTACAATATTTCCGACATAAATAATTCATTTTGCTGAATGTATATTTTTAATGAATTTCATATTTCAAATTCTTCATGATTTCTTATACTTTGTAGATTCAATCTTCCTAAATTTTATTTATTTCAATATATCAACTGCATCACTGCAAAGGAGTTAGAATGACCTGGATATGACATTAAACCATCGGATGGTGAGGCTCCAGCAATGTAAAAACTTTGTAGAATGCGGAGTACTCATTCATTGAGATCGATCCCAGGTACACTCTGGCCCGGAGCGGTAGCACTTAAAAAGTTCCCATCTATGGGCCAAACTGTTTGACTTTTGCTCAAGTGAATTGTTTGAAATAGAACTGTTTGAAAATTTAACTATCCGTAAACAAAAGACTGATGTATAATTGAATTATTATTGATACCTAGCAATACGGGCCATCTATGGGCCAAACTGTTTGACTTTTGCTCAAGTGAATTGTTTGAAATAGAACTGTTTGATAATTTACCTATCCGTAAACAAAAGACTGATGTATAATTGAATTATTATTGATACCTAGCAATACGTGGAACCATTCAAGTTTGTTGTCATAAGTATACATACTACAAATACATATGTATAATCCGGATTTGGTATCAAATGATGATATTTACCCAACCCCTCCTCTCGGGCAGGATATGACAAGCGGAGTTTAACAGGTGAAATTCAGAGTTTTCCCTCTCCTTGACCAGCTGCTTCATCAAGGCTGAAGAACCTAGTCTGCCATAGCTGGAGGGAGAATAATTGGATTCATACCTTTCCCAAGGGTATTAGTGCTGCGTGAAATGCAATCAGTATCGTCCATGATTTGAACTCGTGTCGCCGTCTCCATTTTCTACGATGATAACCATTACTCCACGGGCACCTCCTTGGTATCAAATGATCTACTGTGATTGATATGCCATAAAACCTTGCCAAATCAAAACGTTTATTTTTAAATATATGTTAAAGGAAAATTTATTAAACAATTTATGAAGACGTAGGTGAAGTTGTTGAGTAACGTCACATAAGGTGTTGATATGCCGTTAAAGAAATAAAACAAACCGAATATAGACTGGTATGATTTTAAGCAAACGTTTACAAATTAATCAAATTTTGCCATTAATTAACCCATTAGAAGTTGATATGCCGATAAAAAGTTAATGAAATCAAACACACTTAATCGAAACTAAAGATGAATATTATGCTTATTATTGAATACTTATTAATTCCTCTGATACTGATATTAGATAACTGATGTGGTGATATGATGTGGTCAAATACAAACGAATTCAAATGCTTATGATTATAACATTAAGGGTTTTCGGACTATTGTCTTCATGTTCATCATTTTTTTCCACAACGTTTCGGCCGATATGTCCGCCGGCCTTCTTCGGGTGTTTATCGAACTCGGAAACCTTCATGGAACTTTGAACTACGTCCTTTATTGAATCCACGGGGGTCGCCTGTTCTGATTCTGTTAGCCATAAGCGGGTATAAGCGTTAAGTATTCCTGCATTGTTACTCGCCTGCAGTTAGGATTGAACATGTAACCTCCAGATGATTGTCTCCTTAGAAGCTTAGGAACCAACTTAGGATAATTACTATTATATATGATTTTTTACCTGTGCTCATATTCAGATTTCTTTTCATCTAGCTTTTTTGTTCGAAAAACACCTGAAGAAGGCCGGAGGACATATCGGCCGAAACGTTGAGGAAATAACAATAAAGATGAAGACAATAGTTCGAAAACCATTAATGATAAAAATCATAAGGCTTCGTCTCAGAAATTTAGACAACTTATGACTATAATCCAGCATTAACGGACTAATTAATGAAATAAACTAGAGAAAATCAAATATGAATAATTATAATTACAACGAAACTTTTACAAATGAACGAAATTTTGACATTGAATTACCCATAAGGAATTGATATGCCGTAAATACTTATAAACCTTTACCAGTGAAGCAAATTTTGGCATTAGATAACCCAAGAAGAATTAATATGCTGTAAATTCTAATGAAACATTTAACAGTGAACAGAATTTTGGCATTATATAATCCATAAAGAATTGGTGTACTGTAAATTCTAATGAAACTTTTACCAGTGAACAGAATTTTGACATTAGGTAATCCCCAAAGAATTGATGTGCTATAAACCTGATTACCAAAGCCAAATATACATATCAAAGATTACAATAAAATATTTACAAATCAATCAAATTTCGTCATTAAAACACCCATAAGGAGTTCATATGCCATTAAACAAATAAAAGAAACAACATTTAATTTAAACAGGGCTCACTTAGTCAAGTTTCTACCAATGTGACTTTCACCCCTCAATTGACTGTTCCACATTCAAAACAGATAAATAAATAAATAAAAAATGAGAAAATTGTACCTTCCATTGTGTTTGAGGAATGTCAAAATACGTGTGACGTTAAGTTACCAACACGAAACCAAAACACTGGGAAAATTGTTTAAATTTACCGATCACAGAAAGAATATGTTAGTGCCTCCGCATCTCTGAATAAATAGGTTTAGCATACATAAAAGTTGCATATCTTGTTTAACATTAGCGTTTCACACTGTCCACCTGAAGTGACCAATTTGGATACTGCTGTGGGGACTCAGCATTAAGCAACTTCGTGTTCCGAAAGGCGCAGAGCTTGCTCATGGGGAAAGTGATATAGACGCTCCAATCATACATCAAGATGTGTTAAAATACACACGGTGATAAGCAATGCAATTTCTTCGAGCACAGGTAAACACAAAAACAGGTAGGTTCGCAGGGCACAGCACTGAGACTATCTGTGAGTGAGCGCATGAATAAGGAATACTTATCTTGTGGGCAAACGTCCCTTGCGTATACCTAATTTACTCCATGAATAAATATATACATTTCAATATTCTAATATTCTTAGCGATAATACCCACGAGCAGTTTTGTGGTTCTCTGTATATGTAAGGGTAAAATGAGCTTCTTCAAACACACAGACAGAGAAGCACAAACACAATCGAGTGCGTGCATACACACACGCAGATGCACACTGACACACAATATTCACATACACATACAAATACAAACAAATACACTCAGTACGTATATACACACATACATACAAACAAAACTGATATACAGTGAGGAAATGTTCCAAAATTCATATCCGGAAACGAACAATGAACGTCTCAGCGCCTTCCCCCACACAGTGATATATATATATATATATATATATATATATATATATATATATATATATATATATATATGTGTGTGTGTGTGTGTGTGTGTGTGTGTGTGTGTGTGTGTGTGTGTGTGTGTGTGTGAATATATATATATTAGTCTACATGCTAATATGTGTAGGTATGTATATATTCTTTTATATACAGTCAACACCCTATATATATATATATATATATATATATATATATATATATATATATATATATATATATATATATATATATATATGTGCGTGTGTGTGTGTGTGTGTAAACAGCCAGGGTGGCAAGTAACTGATGAAGAGAGAAGAGAAAGACGTGCATACATACCCACTAAGAACGTGTATATGTAAATATAAAACGATTTTCATACATTCCCTCTCTCTCTCTCTATCTCTCTCTCTCAGGCTCTCTTTTCCTCTCTGTTTCCCCCCCTCTCTCTCTTCCCATATATATAAGACTATGATTATATATCTATTTATAGAGAATATGAGTACACATTCTTACACACGCGCCTGCACGCACACGCATACACATGCATATATATATACGTAGACATAGGTAACAGACATAGAGAAAGAAGACCTTCATATATATATATATATATATATACATATATATATATATACATATATATATATATATATTGCAAAGATTGATCAAATTCTATCAACATAGGTATGATGAATACAGATGTATATGTACATGTTAATACATTCTCATGATTCACAGTTACTTTCTTATGCCAGTGTTAATATAACTATTATTCCTTTACATAATTTTACACACACACGCACGCACACACACACACACGCACATACACACGTGTGTGTGTGTGTGTGTGTGTGTGTGTGTGTGTGTGTGTGTGTGTGTGTGTGTGTGCTGATCAATGAAAACAATCATACCATCGCCATGTGGTATGAATGCGAGCAACTGCCTCGTAATAATTTAGGGCCAGATCTATATAAATAATAGACCAACCTCAAATATTTCAATTTTCAGTCATTATTGAATTCTGCTGTTATCGACGAAAAGAGAAAAAATATTTGATGATTAGGTTTTGTTTGGTTTTATGGCATAATAACCATTGTAGGATTTTTAATGCCAAATCCATTTTTATATACATAAAAAAGTTATTTTTAAAAACAATCTAGTTTAGCATAAGTAAGCATTTTGAATGTCAGAAACAGTTCAATTTCAAACAATTGAGTTTAGGATAAGTATATTACTTAGTACTATTCAACCCATAGATAGGAATCTGTCAGATGCTTCTAATCCTGGCCAGAGTGAACTAGTGAGAGATGGCAATAATGTAAAACTCCTCATTCTCCAAAGCTTCAGCATTACTAGTGCCTCACAATCAGTTTGTTTAGAATTATATCCAGGACGGTGAATGACGATCATAAAACCAAAATTATTATGGCTAAAATGCAGTCTGTGCCATTAGAAAACTATGAGACATCCTCTCATTCCGTTCTGATATATTAAGTAAAACTGTACCGACGAGCAACAACAGTTCATTGGTGTCGCTCAATCAGACGCATTTAGCATAAAGTTTATCACAAAAGAAAGTCATTCAGTGACCAAAGTTCAAATGATAAAAGATTCTATTTACTTTCCAGTTCATGCTATTGCTCTTGGGAAAGACAAGAATTCGAATTAGGTATCATTAAATAGTTCAAGCAAATGGGCTCCTTAACCTTGCCAAACAGAAGGAAAGACCCTGAACTCGAAACCAACAGTACTCCAATTTAAAAACTTAACTTGAACGATATCCAGCCACTGATAGAGGGCTTGGTAGATTCATACTGTGCCACACATTTCAGATATTTTTGTACAAAACGAAAGAAGATGTATGTCACAACATACGAAGCATATATTATGCATGGCACTGCTTTTTCGGAACAATACTGCTATTTAACACCGTGGAAAAAACGTTGGAAAAGAAATTTGAATCCATTGAAGATTAGGAAGGTCTTGTTTCTTCGATAAAAATGGACGGAAAGTTACGTATGCGTCGTCATTGGTAAGAAATGTGGGTACCGGCATATAAAGCGAAGGTGGGGAAATAGGTTAAATTATTAGTTGTTGGAGTGATGTTAAATTGCGATGTGCCTCTTACTCTAACATCCTCAAAGACGAAATAAAATTGAATATCTCAACATTCTTCGATTCCGGTTGCAACACCTTACTGTAAGACACAATGATGATGATAACAGCTTGAATGTTCGTGGTTTGTTTGTTCGTTGCTTTTTTGTAGCATATCCACCTTTGTAGGTTGTTTAATGCCAAATCTATTTTTATACAAATAAACAGTTCTATTTCAAACAATTCACTCATCTACTGAATAAAAAGACTTTGAATATAGGATCTTCCCTATTCTGTTTAGTAAGAGAGTGAGGAACCGAAACAACCAGCTTTCTCACTTCTCATATCTTTTTGGCATAGTGGCAGATTGTGGATTGAAATGTCTTCAGGTTAAGAGTTTATTGCATTCCACCACTCCTCTCAAATCAACTTGCTCGAAGTCTGAGGAGCGTCCTGGTTTGTGTACATCTGTTCAGGACATATCAACTGAACGAAATTTTGAAAACCGGTTTCTGACTAGGTGATTATCTTTGCCATGGACACAAAACGTATTATTCGTTGTATCTGTAGTATTTTGTTCTTAAACTTCCTCAAAACTACATGAAGAAATTACGATTTCAGTGTCTCCAATTTATGATCATGAAATAAGAGATAAAATTATAAAGCGGCTTTTTTTGTACTGAAAGAAGAATGAGCAATAAAAGTGCTCATTAATAAGTAAATTCCGGGTTGCATTTAAATCATTGAACATTTGAAATGAGTAGTAATAAGATACTTTCAAGCAAACACAAATTATTGATGTAACTCAATATATATATATATATATATATATATATATATATATTTGGTAAATATCACGAGATGATAAAAGAATAAGTACAACATTTGAAAAACGGAAACACAGACAACGGATTCAATTTCTTTTTTTAAATCCGTTATCAGAGTCCACTTTTCCATTTTTTTCTTATATATATATATATATATATATATACATATATATGTATCATAGAAATATGTGGAGAGTTGGATAAATCAAACACCTAACTTCTTTATACAGATACCGTTTTTTATCCAACCGTCCACAAATTTCTCTCATACTGTCAAATTCATTACAATCCATCATTTCAACACACACACACACACACACACACACACACATATATATATATATATTCTCATATGATATTAGGAGGAAATTCCAAAGGGTAGGAGTATCCAATATGAGTGCTCAATACTAACGGCTATTGATGTATAATTAATTTGAATTTAATGATACATCAACACTCAACGTGGAGAGCTCAAAATCTTTTTATATGAAGACAAAAGAAAATTACTTTCTTAGTATCATTTCAAATTTATTGTAGGTTTTTATTTGTTTTTGTTTTACATTAAAAATAATTCGTCTGATCAGTTATTCAAAATTTTTATTTAAATGTTTTCATATTGCTTCCGGTGAGAATAGAACTTAAAAGAAATTTCATTTTTTAAATCAATATAATTCAATATATTTTATCAATTTTTTTATTAGGAAAAAATTCATAGAAGTTCAAGATAATACATCTTTAACTTCTGTAATTTTTTTTCTTCATGAAAAATTACATTAAACTATTTTAGATATATATTTCTCTTTTTTAAGCACTGGATTTATATTGTGTATTGAAATATCATGTCCTGAAAATCCGAGGAACACTAACGTAAGGCATACGGAAACACTGTACGGCTGTTTCGACCTTATTAGGTCACATCAGCAGTATATAACCGTGATATCCACCACTGGAGACCGAACCAACGGCCTCATATTGTAGAGCCGAATCTCTACAACAGAGCCACAGTCCATATCGCATACTAGTCATGCCAAATAAACTCGTCATAGAAGTGACGGTGTCCTCTGCAAAGTGTACGGATGTAACTTGCAAGACACATTCAGGTCAGTTGGCCGCGCAATTGTCATAACTAGTTAATTTGGCGTCACATGTGCGATATGGACTGTGGCTCAGTAGTATAGTTTCGGCTCTGTGATCGCTGGTTCGATCACCAGTGGTGGATATCACGGTATACACTGCTGTTGAAACCTTATAATGACGAACCAGCTGTCCAGTGTTTCGATATGTTCACCGCATTTTCTGGTCATGGTAATTCAATTTACAAAAACTATTTAAAAAAAAAAGATATATTTTTTTAAATTACATTCTTGCCGGAAGCAATATGAAAGCACCTAAATAAAAATTTTGAATTACTCAAATGAAGAAGGTTTTTATTTAAAAGAACTTACAGAAATCTTAAATAAATTCATTAAGATACGAATAAAGTGATTTTTTCTTTTTATCTTTATATAAAATGAATATATATATATATATATATATATATATATATATATATATATTTCTTACGTATGTATATATTTGTAGTAAATAAACTGCTTGAAAATTAAAATGCCAATATTAAGTCGTGCTTCTCTACTCCACAAAACAAACTCTTTTGTCACTGAGAGAGGGATAAAGTTATTGTGTTGCAAGAATGAAGAACAACTCCAATAATGCCTCTCTCTGATTGCCGTACTTTATTTGTAATTCCTTGGGGAAATATTCTTGCGCAAAGTTCATCTCTCTGGGATTTATATCTCATCAAGTAATTGATGAGACAAGTAAGTAAGATCTGTCATAAATTCGATGAAGCTACTTGGCAAGGTGCCTATTCATTTTCCTCACGTAACCTAATTACACACACACAAACACACACACTTACATATATATATATATATATATATATATATATATATATATATATATATATATATTAGTAAATAAGGTGGGAGTAGCATAAATATTTGGACATTTATTTGAACATGTCTATAAGTACTCACATGCAGACATATACTGACGGATGTGAACACACGCATGCACTGATATTAAGATGATTGATTTTCTTTAATTTATAGAAATGTATTTAGAATACATTGAACCAGACCTACAGGGTATTTTCTTAGAGCAACGATAAATCCTTGTTTAAGGGTATTCATTTCCTTAATTTTCTCCTTATTTAGCACAGCAAAACACCCTGGGGTCAGCTTATTGTTCATGAAAGGAAGTCTTGTGTAGTTAATATATTAATGCAGTCTTTATGCTGTAACGACTGACCTAACTTTGGGGTTGGGTCACTTTACCTGAAGGTAAATGGGGAAAGTGAAGTCAAACTTGACTATTACCGGCTCATTGGCCTTGTGGGTAGAGTGCTCGCCATTGGTCTGGGAGACTGGAGTTCAATCCCAGGTCGATTCATACCAAAGACTTTTTAAAAATGGTAATTGATACCTCCTTGCTTAACATACGTATCAAGGGTAAATTGGAGCAATCCAGGGAAAGGAGTTGCGTTCTCCAATTTTTAGGCTATGAAAATATATAAGACAATTATTATGTAAAGAGTGTTTTTCTCTTTATACAGAAAATAAATGAGTTCATGCCTCTTTCAACCAAATGATTATGCCTATCTACCGAATTTTTTTGTCTTTCATTTCGCATCTTTAATTTTACGCTTGTTTTCTTCTATTCCAGCTCTCAGATAATATTCTTCTCCCTCCTTTATTTCATTTAAAACATTCAATTCTGTGTTTTCTATCCCTTCATTTTCCCCACTCTGAATTATCCAAAAATGAAACAATTGGCTGGAAAGTTAGGAATTGTATTTCAAGAGAGGTAGATGTTCTTTTAATGATATTTAAAACCCTAATACGATCTCATACATAATATTGTTCTAACGGCGTAGCCCATTCTCAAAATGTGGGATTTTCAGCGCAACATTCAGATTGAATGACATGTAAAACAAAGTATGGCAAAATAATAAAAACTATAAAAGATTACACTTATAGAGAGACATTAGATAAATTAGAAATACCTTCTTTACTCGAATGGCGAATGTGGGGTTTTCTAATTGAAACTTTCAAAATTAATCAAATTAAATTTATATTCAATATCAATATGTTTTCATTATTTCTCCTCGAAATGGAAATTTACTATAAAAAGAGATTTCGGAAAGTAAGTCTATGGACCAAATGGATTTTCGCTCACCGTCATAATCAGGTATTACAAAATATCACGGATTTCCCTGAATCTCTCTCACCATCAGTCCTTGTCGTCTATCTTTCCAGGCAGATCATCTAGATGGCACAATGTGTCCTAAAAGAGCTAATCTATGTAAATCATTTCTGGTCGGCTTACACTGATGCATCAATAAATCCTCATCATCATCATGTCGTGCCACAAGCACGGATATCCCTGAGCTTCTCTCGCCACTTTTCCCTATTGTTCATCGCCTCTGGCAAGTCTTCAGGGCTACATTCCGTATCATCACATTGCTGCTGAATGTATGTTCGTGCTGGTCGTCCTGCTTTTGCCCGGCCATATGTAGGGGTCCATAAGAGTACATCATTTATGAGCTCGTCCCTGCTTCTCCAGCAGTGTCCAGACATGCAGGGCACTGCTGGAGAAGAGAGATCCATATGTACTAGACGCTTATGAATAAGCCTATACTGCTTCTGCACTGCTCCATTGTCTTGGGTGTCTTACTTAGATCGTTTAGGGCACCTCCGGTGGTATAATGAATTGCAAGCTAAACTAGCAAATCTTCCCGAGTGAGTTCAATTCTTATTGGATGCCCTATCTTAGCAAAATAGTCTTATAAACTACTCCTTTGATCATTGGTGAGATTGGCAGTAGGTAGCCATACAGCTGCTGTTCTGAAGAGGGCTGTTTCAAAACAGCACATATCATTCTTACATAGTTTGCATCTAGTCTTTTCTCTATACATTGAACTATATTACACAAAGTGCATCCATAAAGTAATATTTACAAAGCCACATCTTATTAAAAGAAATGACTTTTTATTCTCTAAAGATCATATTTTCATATGATCAATGACCTCTCAATAGCAGTCTAGACCTTCTCAATTCGTATATTGGCATTCCCTTCAATCGATGAGCTATTGCTAATGAGGTAATGTTTTGGTCCAATAATATTAGAGGCTTCCCAGTTAAACTGCAGATGGCTCCTTGCTTAAAACATAAACTCTTTTATTTGCGTTCTCTGGTATACAGTTGGAACTTAGCTTAGGCTGGAGTATTTGCAGGAAGTTCATAATCATGGGCGTAGACTGAATCTATCTTAGTTTATGTGGGATATTGTTTGCTTTTTGTCTTTTCCAATGTGAAGCCGTTTTCTTTAATTAGATCTTGTGTCGTTCGTCATACGTAATCTGAGCTGATTATAAACATATATAAGACCAATGTAGCGTTTCGCAAGTCACCGGTGACAATGTCAAAGCAATCAATGTCACTGTCGGATAAAAGAGATATCGCTTTCGTGTTTTTATGAATCATCATAAAAGCGGTAACAGTTTAATTGAGGAGACACTACTCGTGTTGTATTTGTTTGATTTTTTTTCTCTGAGTATAAACTTGAATGTTTTGAGAATTCTACGAACAATTATGTTGCCTAGAGAATATTTTCCACGTGTCCGACTCATTGGTTGAGTCGGTATAGTGTTCGCCAATAGCCGGGGTTCAATCCCAACTAGAGTCATGCCAAAGACTTTAAAAATGGTACTTGATACCTCCTTGCTTGACACTCAGCAATATAAGGTATGTATCAAGGTAAATTGGAGCAATCCAGGGAAAGGAGTGCCCCCCAACACCTCGGTGTCGTAGCTATTGAAAAGGGAGCCTTCTGGTTACCCTCGACTATGGTCACCAAATAGTTTTTACCATCGATAATTCGACGGATAGTCAAAATCTGTGATATTGTGGAAATCCGTTTTAATTTTTCACACGATTTTTAAAAAAAATTTAAGGTTGAATACGATTACGAATCAGAGCATAATAAACCAAATCAGCTACAGCAGTAGGTTTTGTTTCTGTCATTGTTAATGATACCTTGGTCCTATTTTGGGGGAAGAGTAAGAGGCAGCATTTTGTCCGCTTTTTTTTGTATTTTGTTTATACACAGCAGTACATGATTGAAGAATTATGTTGTCAAATTTTCTTGTCTTCCATATTTCAAGAGTTATTTCGACGAGGCCAGTGTTTTTAAAAAATTTTCAGTATCATTTCAAGATACTCATCAGTAAACTCGATGTCTTGTTGTCTATAATTATTTTTTTCGTTAGGTTGTCAGTGATTTCCAAGCAGATTTTTAATGTTTTTTCCCCTCTTCTATGGACTTTTGACTTGTCTGATGATTTTTAGTTATTCTCTTGGGGTGCTTTTCCTTCTGTTTATTTCATTTATTATCTGCCATGCTAATCATGATTTTCTATCTTTCACAGAATTTCTGATCTTATTGATTTAGCCTTGAATTCATTATGGTTGTCCTTTTAGGTATCTTTTTAAGCTTTTTGGTATTTTTTAAGCTTTCTTGATTTTCAGCGCAATATCATTTGTTGGATTTTTTAATCGATAAAGGATGCTTTTTGTTCATGTTATCCCATTTTTCCTACCTGCGGTTGACTCTCCCAGAAATAAGTAAAATTGGTCACTGTAGTCGAGGGCAACCCGAAGGCTCCCTTTCAATAGCTTCTACGCCGAGGTATAGGGGAGGGCACTACGCCTTCTTTTGGATTACTCTACTTTATTCTTGATACATATCTTATAATGTATCAAGGCGGTATCAAGTACCATTCTTTAAGTCTTTGGTATGACTCAACCTGGGATTGAACTCCGGTCTCCCCGGCCATTGATGAACACTCGAGCCACTAGGATTTTGGGCCGGTTTATTTACTCAAAGAATAGTTACATATTTTGGGGAAAAAATTCCTAAATCAGATCATAATTAGCAATAATGGAAAAAAAAAACTTCAAGACTAAATTGTATTATTTCAGAAGAATTGATGAAAAAAATTAAGATGGCACTTTTGGGAACTATCGGACTTAAGAGAATGTTATCCGTACAAATGACTGATTGGTTGGGTTTTATGGCATATCAACCCTTGTAGGTTATTTAACGCCAAATCCATTTTATTTAAATAATCAGTTTATTTAAAACAATTCAGTTTAGCATGAGTACATAGTTAAATTGTAAAAAAAACTTCTATTTCAAACTATTCAGTTTATTCAAGCAGTTATTTATAATAATTAAGTTTAGTGTAAATACAGTTTCAATGCCAAAAACAGTTCAATTTCAAACAATTCAGTTTGGCATAAGCATGCACTTTAGATATAAGTACTATCTAATTGTGAAAAACATTCCTTTTTCAAGCTATTTAGTTTAGTCAAGCAGTTCTAATTCAAACAATTCAGTTTAGTATAATTACAGATTTTGTTTACATAAAGTTAAATGTCAAAAGAGTATAATGTTAAACAATTCAGTTTAGTGTAAATAAAGTCTCAATGTCAAAAAACAAATCTATTTCAAATAATTCAGTTTAGCATAAGCACTCAGTTTAAATGTAAGTACGGTTTACTAGTCAAAAACATTTCTATTTCAAACTATTCAGTTAAACAGTTCAGTTTAGCATAAGTATGCCGTAAGTTCTATTTAACCATAGATAGGGCCCGACCAGTTGCTACCATGCCGGGCTAGAGTGGGCCTGGGAGCGATTCCAATGAAGGGGTACTCCGCATTCCCCAAAGCTCCAGCCATGCAGGAACCTCACCATCAGATTGTTTAGTATCATATCCAGGACACTCGTAGGAGGTGTCTTACCGCTCTGCAGAGAAGCAGTCGGTATATTTTACAGCCCCAGCCGACTGGGCAATGTACAAAGATATTAGGTTAATAGTACATATGATCTATGCAAAAGGTACAGTTTTAAGTTTGTTATAAGATTATAGTAAATAGAGAAATACCCAAAGACGCATAACAAATAACTTAAAAATAATAACAGCTATTTCACTGTTTCTCTTTCTATATATACAATTGTTTCAATTGTTTTCTTTCTACCTCCTATAATCAACCAAGTATTGCTCAGTTTTGCATACAGACTTCAAATTGCTTACATATTTGAGGTCACCAAGTCACCAAGTACTATACAGGAGGTTTACCTCTTAATTTCGGTAATCTGACTGCAAATTGTTCTTTAAGCTTGACTTGATCGTCTCCTAATTCTTACCCACCTCTCTCTCTCTCTCTCTCTCTCTCTCTCTCTCTCTCAGTCCCTTTAATTACTTCTTATCAACGGACCGGGTTTTTTTTTCACTCTCCAAATGTCCACGTCTTACTCATCCCTCCCATATCTCGATATAACTCATTTACGTTTATAAATTTTCTCTTCGCTTTCCCTCCTTTGTATCTGGTAAATTTGAGGAAGGCGGATATTCCATTTTTTGCCTTTATCGGAAGACAATCTGGAAGCTTTTTTTTTTTGACTTAGATCGACAGTGGATATGGATTGTTTGAAATCCACATGGTTTTTATTCGATCGAAGTTATCATCATCAACATCATCATCAAGGGATGCCGACACGATAGATTTCTTTGATTCTCAATCACTCTCTCACTTTCTCTGGCTGTTCATATCAGTCTTCCAGTACGTCTTCATATGGATATCCAGAGTCCGCACAGAGCTAGTTTA
The DNA here is from genome assembly GCA_963585895.1 of Sepioteuthis lessoniana. NCBI lineage: Eukaryota > Metazoa > Mollusca > Cephalopoda > Myopsida > Loliginidae > Sepioteuthis > Sepioteuthis lessoniana. The sequence goes on along the minus strand of OY757930.1, from coordinate 25,098,615 downwards.
TGTAAGTTTTTGTTGGTCAGCCAGCATTAGTGGGTCCATGTGAAGAAGCCCATTGGATAGCGTTGCTTTTGAGTTGATCCTTATTTCTCCTCTTATAACCGGGGTTTCTTGTTCGTCTCTGTTTTTGTTTTCTTTGGGGGGGGTCTTCGTTTAATGGCATATCAACGTTTGTAGGTTAATCAAAGCCAAAGCTATTCTCCTAGAAGAACAGTGGTGGTACTATTTAACCCATGACTGGGGTGGGCAAGGGGGTTCATACCTTTCCCAAGGGTATTTGCCCGAAAGTGAATGTAAGAGAGCGACTGGAGTTCGAACTCGCTTACTATGATTCTACATTCAATCTCTTTAACCATTACACCACGAGGACACGGCAATTGTTTGTCTCACTTCGATGGTTTGCGAGATGGGAGGTTAGTGATCATACAGCTGGTGTTTTGTTGGATAATGCTTCTAGGATTTATTCAAAATAGCAGGCAGGTTTCTTGCATATTTCCTATTTAGCTTTTACTCGGTGTTTCGTTAAAGATCAGTGGTGCAGCCACACCGTAGTTTGTGCTCGAATACATCTCCGAAGAATTCCCATTCTGTTTTATTGTATGGATCAGGTTTCCCTTTGGTAATTAACATTTCCGATAATGTAAACTGCGACATCGTAATAAGCACGTTTGAACGACAGTAGTGCCATTGTATTTAATTCGGACGAATTCACTTAAGAGTCGCATGATTACCACAAGCTATAAGTTAAGAAACACCCCTAAATAATTTCAACTAAGTTGGATATGGCATTAAATAACCGAAAAATATTGATAGGGCATAAAACAAATAAATCAGACCAAACTATCCTTCAGAAAAAAAAGGAAAGATCTTCACAGAAAAGACGATAGTTGCCGTTGAATTTTAATTGCATATAAACACTTGAAGACGATTTACTGCCAGATCTTATATATATATATATATATATATATATATATATATATATATATATATATATATATATCAGATTTATATATCTAATTCCATGGAAGTTTGTTTGCCCTCTTCGGTTTCATGAAGCTTTGCAAACAACAATCATCAAGAAATCTAAGGTCGCTGACAAATTTCCCTGGCATTATATATATATATATATATATATATATATATATATATATATATCATTATTATTATTATCTCTTTTAGAGTTTTTCACATTAATGTTAGTTGATGGTTTTCCACTGGAGTTTGAGTGACAGCAAGTCACCTTATGTCTCCAGGACTCTTCTCAGTATTCTGGCTGTTTTCAATAATGCTGTTTTTTGGATTGTCTCCACTGGGCTGCCAATTTCCAAATCCCCCAGGGCCTTTAATAATCCTTTTGTTACCTCAGATATTGAGGTTATTATTATTATCATTATTATTATTATCTCCGATATTGAGCTCCAAATTATATCGCACTTAGTTCGCTACAAACCCACTAAGTGAATTAGTGACAATCAACACAGTTACATATATATATATATATATATATATATATATATATATATATATATATATATATTAGGAGGTCATTTTGCAATCAGCCTCTTTCTGTCTCTCTTTCTCTCTCTCACTCCCCCCCCTCTCTCTCTCTCTATATATATATATATATATATATGGAATATATTTTTTACTTCACAATATATTGGGTGGTTGGTTGGGTTTAATGTCATATCAACTTTTGTAAGTTATTTAATGCCAAATCCATTTTAATGGAAATAATCAGTTGTATTTCAAGCAATTCGGTCCCTCCAGAGTACACAGTTTAATAGTCAAAAAATATCTATTTAAAGCTATTCAGATTAGTTAAAAAGTTCTAATTAAAAATCCAGTTTAGCGTAAATACGCAGTTTAAAAGCCAAAAAAAAATAAAACATTGAACAATCGCAACCACTGTTTAGTTCTATTTGACCGAGGGATAGAACCTTTATCAGGAGCTATAACTCCGGGCTTGACTAGACCTGGGAGTAATGGCAATGAAGGGGTAACCTTCATTCCACAAAGCTCCTGCGTTAGTAGAACCTCATCATCAAACTGTTTTGGGTCATCTCCAGGAAACTTGTTTGGGGCGGGGGTCTTACCCCTCTGCAGAGGTGCGGTTGGTATATTCTTCGACCCTAACCGAATAGTCAATCGCAATATATTTGATACTATTTATATATATATATATATATATATATATATATATATATATATATATATATATATATATATAGTATATGTTTAATACAACAAGATGATTCTTAAGGAGTCTTTCTCGCTCTCTCTCTCTCTCTCTCTATATATATATATATATATATATATATATATATATAATTCGACTTAATACTAAAGGATACCTAATAAGGAGCAACTACTTCTTGATCATTATGTAATATATATATATATATATATATATATATATATATATAGACTCCTTAAGAATTATCTTGTTGTATTAAACATATACTATATATATATATATATATATATAGTATATGTCTAATACCACAAGATGATTTTTAAGGAGTCTATCTATCTATATATATATATATATATTACATAATGATCAAGAAGGAGTTGCTCCTTATTAGGTATCCTTTAGTATTAAATCGAATTATATATATATATATATATATATATATATATATATATATATATATAGACTCCTTAAGAATCATCTTGTTGTATTAAACATATACTGTATATATATATATATGTATATATATATATATATATATATATATATATATATATATATATATATATATATTATATGTTTAATACAAGATGATTCTTAAGGGGTATATATATATATATATATATATATATATATATATAATTTGACTTAATACTAAAGAATACCTAATAAGGAGCCACTCCTTCTTGATCATTATGTAATATATATATATATATATATATATATATAATATATGTGTGTGTGTGTGTGTGTTTGTGTGTGTGTGTGTGTGTGTGTGTGTGTGTGTGTGTGTGTGTGTTATTCGGTACAGTTAAACCAGAGTTGGGAGTAATTCCTTCTGTTTTACTTATCCATTAGATCTGAAGAAGTTCTGTTATATATATTTTCGTGTTTTTGGTTCACACCCGAAACGCAAAACAGGATGGAAATAAATTTATAATTCTAGAATAATCGGTCTTTGGTTTTCTCTTTAAAGAAAGAATATATATATATATATATATATATATATATATATATATATATATATATATATATATATATAACATGATGATCAAGAAGAAGTTGCTCCTTATTAAGTATTAAGTATATTTTTTTAAAAATATAGACATTTTATGATTAGAAATATGTGAAGCGAATATTTGAAACTATATTTCCATAAGTTAATACATGTCTTGCATAACATTTGCTTTGTAGTAAAGATTTATAACATTGTAAAAAAAATAATTCAAGCTCTACAGTCTTGAAATCTTTTTTTTTTTTTTCAATATCAGCATTCCAAATTTATTATTGATTTTTGATCTCTTTGACTGTTTCAATGTAAAAACGCAGTAATAGTTTTCTAATTATATGTTAACAGAAATTTAGTTTATTTATGATTATACCGACACAATAATTATTTACATCACGTGCCATTCTTTGTAAAGGATGATGGTAGTTCTACTTAAGCCATAGCTTGAGGGATAAAAGGTCTCATGACTTTCATTAATATTTTAGTAAATAAATAGCCTGACTTGATTGGTCTGGTTTCTTTGTTTCGTGGCATATCAACCTTCGTGGTTAATTTCAATGCCTAAGCCACTTTGTAGAATAACGGTTACGGTAGATTTTAACACAGAGTTTAGAAGATAAAGGGGTTTAATACCTTTCCCAAGTATATTAGTCTGATGCTGAACGTAGGTTCGAGACTGGAGTTCCAACTTGCTTACTTCGAGTCAGTAGTCCAGTATTTTATTCATTATTATCCCCACAGCCTGACTGGAGCTCAATCACTTACTATGATATTGCTTTACAACAGGTTAACCCCTACGCTACGAGTATTCATCCATGATCATAGAGGTATTATTGTGTTATTGTTTTTACCAAAATATTTGATTATTCCTTACCAAAGTAGCATTAACTATTACCAAGACAGGAAAATATAATTCTAAGAATTTACTTCAATTTGTAATGAGGCGTCTCCTTTTTATTTAAGATTATGGTTTCTTAATCCTATTTACCCAACCCCTCCGCTCGGGCAGGATATGACACAAGGTCATTTTTAAGCGGAGTTTAACAAGTTTGAATTCAGAGTTTTCCTTCTCTTAGACTAGTTGCCTTACCAAGGCTGAAGAACCTAGTCTGTCCTACTATTTACTCATAGCTGGAGGGAGAATACTTGGATTCATACCTTTCCCAAGGGTATTAGTGCTATGTGAAATCCAATCAGTCTCGTCCAAGATTTGAACTCGTATCGCCGTGTCCAATTCATACGACGATAACCATTACACCACGGACACCTCCATTATGGTTTCTTAATGATTAATTTATTTTAACGTCAGTTCAATCTGTCAAGTGTGACGGCAAAATCTTTAAAATCCCTAAACGGGACTTTATTTTTGCACGTTTGAAGACGGGGCAGGTTGGCACTTGATCCCTTGTAGAATAAGTCCTTGTTCTGAGTTTTTTTCTCAGGCATATAAGAACTGGCATATTATGTGGAGGATCAATTTATGTCCAGACTGACCGCTGCTGGCAAGGGGTTCCAAATTTCACACTATACACCCACCCACCAAGGCCACTAGACTTCCTCCCCTAGACAATGGAAGATATGGACCTCTAGGTTGAGACGTAATAATATTAATTATAGTAGTCGGCAATTTCGGTTTCCCGTGTGATATTTTAAAGGAATTAATAGGACAATTTCAAGCAAGATAACATAAGGCGAACAGAAGCTGGAAAAGAAATATGACATAACAAACTCGTAGAAGACAATGCAAATAACAACTTCGACCACGTGGGAACATTAAAATATATCAATCTTTTACTACAATTATATATCTTCAAAGTGTCAAATATATAATAAATGAACAGTCCATGAACATAAATGTCTTTCTTCTTTTCTTTTCTTTCGTTTTCCTTCAAATAGAGAGAGAGAGAGAGAGAGAGAGAGAGAGAGAGAGAGAGAGAGAGAGAGAGGGTATATAAAATTGGGTATAAGGAGAAACAGTCCCAAAGGTACTTATCCTATTTTCTTTGATGGAGTTCCTGTGGAGAATCTTTCCTCTTTTACGGGCTAATAGACTTTATGCTATTTTTAACACTGGCTTGAAGAAAATGGCTTCTTCAATCCGAAATATTTTAATGTCTTCTTCTACCCGGAGTACTGGATTTGGCTCCGTCTGCCACGAGCCCTGTCCAACAACTAACTTTTTTCTTTTCTATTTCCGCTGACGGGAGGGAGTCCCCACTTCCATTTAAGAGTCCCAGCCAATCGTTTGGCTTCTACCTTCCCGTGTCAGGCGACCCGAGTGAGGTCACCAAGTATAAACATCTGGTCTCTCCTGTGACCCATATTCTTTCTTAACGGTCATTCTCTGGTGGCTTGCTACTGTTAATTCAAACGAGAGGATAGTAGTCATCCCACTTCCATTGTCTCAGTGGGAGACCACGTGACACAAGGAATATTTTATGACAATAGGTTATGGAATTTTGGTCATGGTATGTTGGTGTTTCCTTATTTTTTTTTTACCGTCTGGCTAAAAGAATAAGCATCGAACAAATAGATGGGAGCCTGTCTGACCTATACATATGAACCTAACTAGTACTATCACTTCTGACCTCTGTGAACCTGAGAGTAATGGCAATAAAGTGAACTTTACGATTCCCAGATTTCCAGGCCTGAAGCCTCATCTTCAAACGCATTTTACTGTTAAATCTAGGAAACCATTTTAGTGAGGGTCTTACTCATCTCTTGCAGATGCCGTCAGCGTATTAAGAGCCCCAGAGACAAGATGACACAGTTTGTAAATTGAAGCAAAAATTGCAGTAAAATCACCAATGACCCATTACTTATTTTCAAGAGAAAATACTTTGTTAGTTGATTCTCTTTTTTTTTAAATTTTAATATTCTATTCTTTATTAATTATTTTAAAGGAATTATCGGCTCAAACTAATTTAAACCGATTCTTTGTGTCATTAATCTTGCAAGGCAAATTACCCATAATTCAAATTCTGATCCTGTAATCATATTTAACATAAGATCTAAATTGACTTTAATTGAAAATAGGCAATCTATAGCTTGAGATAAATTTGATGTCCGGCTTTTTTAATTATCAAAAATAAGATATCATTTTAATGACTGTAAAATTACACAAAATATTTTTTTATAGCGAAGTTTTCAAAAATGTATTTTTGCAACTTTAATTTAAGTCACGTGAAATTAATTCTCGAACTTTTCTTCCATATCAGATTTTGATTAATGATGCTTAAATAAACATATCTCCAACATCAGTTTTTACTCATATAAATTTCAGAGTATGAGTTTCTATAGCTGTAAAATATCTTCAAAATTTTCATTACCCTGACTGTTATATTCCTTGTAGAAATTTAAGACAACTCTTCTAAGAAAAAGTTGTCCATTGCATAAAACTTAACTACATCTGCTGTTGAGGAACCATTCTTTGAGATCCGGAGATGAAGAATACAGTCTTTTTGCTGTAACTCCCATGTATATTTGATCTGTGGAGGAAGGACCTGTTAGAATCCTGTTTAGAGTTCGAATAGTTCTATTAAAAAAATTATTTGTATTTGCTATGACCGTGCGCATCACACACACACACACACACACACACACACACACACACACACACACACTCACACACACACACACTCACACGCTTTATAAACAACAGCACAAAAATGAAAATATGAATGTACAATGTAGGGGAATGACCCTAGTTGTGTTGATGTGTCGATAAAATCATTTAATCAATCAAAATATGTTGCGAAGTGAGTGGAACCCCCACCAGATAATGAACTGCTCTGAGGACTATATAATGTTGTATACCGTACTGCCATAATGAAGACACAATAACGATTTTCTTTATATAAAAATATAACTCTCCCTTTATATCTCGAAAGGATCTGAAGTTGATTGTAAATATCATTGAGAGACGGAGAAAGGGAGACGAATACAGACGGAGGACTGCTATATTGACCCTTAACTTGTTATATATCCTATACTTCCATATTTAGGGCTCTACTTACCATTTCTACTTCTCGGCCGGGGAGCCCTGACCCTTCTGGGCCCTCACCTGCCACTCTTTAGAGTTCGCCGGACATATTGACTGCGCGACCGTTAATCCAAGACTGACCATATCTGATGTGGGTACACGTATATAAAATTTCTTATGGCCAACTGATTGTTTCAGCTGTTAACCCACGTGAGTGGCTTCTGACTGTTTACACAGGAGAATCCTGTGTAGAGAAATCCCTCATTGTTAACTCAATCAATCTAGGTATGTCAATAAATCTGATAGAAAGTCTGATAGTGGTCTGTCCCGACTGTCTTTCCGATAACAAACGACTAACTTTGTTTACAATAGACGGCGAAGTAAATTTCTTTCCGTACTCAAATCTTGTATATCGTCACGATATAAGGGAGGATTATGAAGAAAATGAAGACGCATAACGTTTCTTTTACAAAAATATGACTTTCTTTATTACTTCTCAAAAGGGCCGAAGCTGCTGTAAGTGTGAGCGATCTAGAGACAGGTAAACGACGAGAGACGGAGACATGAGACACAGACCCGAAGGCGGACTATAACTTCTTAACCGTGTTGTGCCTTATTCAGTGCCCCACTAAGCAGTTTTCCTGTTTCCCAGTTTGAGGTGTGTGGGGGCATTGTAACTTCTGGGCACTCGTTGGCTACTATTGTGACTGTGTCTCTGTTACTGTCCGAGACTGAACGTTTCTAGGGCACGTTTCTGTGTATCTATAATTTCAGAACGCCTATCCGGTTGTCAACCCTTATGAACCGCTTCTGCCTGTCAAGCAATTTGAGCTACTTACACCCAAGAGCGATATCTTCCAATTTACGCGCTTAGAACATGATGTCTCTGTCAAAGGTCAATATTTACACAGATGTCTTATATTAAATGTTTGTCGACTCTTAAAACACACGACACAACAAAACATATATTTTTCAGTGTTGATATATTGTTCACAATATTTTTCCAGCTAAGTTATGCGTTCTGGATGTCACTTTTTTTCTTTTTTTACAAAGAGTGTATCGGTGAGTATAGGTATGTCTAATTAAAATGACAGTTGAAATGTACTCCAAAGGTAGAAACAAACCTTCTTCAAGTAACTGATCAAGAAATTAGGGCAGCTTAAGATTTCCAGTGCTATCGTCTTCCATTATTGTAGAAGGGACTACAACTATGTGATAGCTTTTGAAATTCTGGTTCCACTTTGTTTATTGTGTACACTTTCGAAAACCTTATATTGCTAATAGTAAATAAGAAGACTATATGTAAAAGTCTTTTGTTCAACTGTTGATTGATTGGTTTTAAAAGGATGTCAATTCGTCATGAGTTATTTTATGCAAAGTAGTTTAAGACTCTTGCTCATTATAAGTTCATATTTACTTTGTACAGTTTTTTTTGTAAGAGATTTTTTTTTGCACGCTGTCTTATCGAATTCAGATTATGTTCGAAAAGATCTATATGACCCATAGATAGACCCCAATTTTTTCCGCTCTGTCGGCTGGATATGTAGAATAAGCTGACAACATCTTTGCGACTGTCTTGGATAAGACACGAAACAATCTGATGCTGAGGATTCAGCAATGCTGGAGCTTTGAAGAATGTGGAGTATCTCTTCATTGCCATGGCTCCTTGGCTCACTCTGGCTCAAGCACCTGATATGGTATTATCTAAATAGAACTAAACTGTGTAATTATGCTGAACTGAATTATTTGACATTGAACCTTTGTACTTATGTTAAGCTGACTTGGTTGAAAAAGAACTGGTTTTGTCATTTAAAATGTGTTCTTATGCTAAAGTGAATTGTTTGAAATAGAACCGTTTATATGCATAAAATGGATTTGGTATTAATGGTTGAAGGGCTATGAAACCAAACCAAACCAACCCACAACAGTTTCTAACATTTCCAATTAGAGTGGATCTGGGAGTAATGGCCATGAACAGTAATCTAGATTGCCATGAAATGTAGCATCACCATCAGATGTATTTTAGGGTGATTTATTTTGAATAATTTTCATCGCTATATCGATAAAACAATAAAATTAGTTTTTGGTAAAGTTCAAAATTATGAAAATACCTCCAAAAGTCTGTAGATCCTTGTCAGTGAGATAGGATTATATGTAGGTATTTGTTAGTGGCATTTTCAATAAAACTTGCTTTAAACTTAAAAAAAAGTAACCATTATTATTTTGTCTTGATATTTCCGTCATTTAAAGTGTGCTGTATGCATTCTTAGTGTAATCTTTTATATTTACCATCTGTAAAACTTACGTCATCATTCTCCATTAACACAGCTTGCAAAGGAAACTATAAGACTAGACACCCCCCCAAAAAAAATAAATTTTCGAATTTTGTTTATGTCTTATCTGTAAATAAGGTAGACTTTATCAATTGCAAACATTCGATTCTGCACTCAACCTCACCAACAACACCATAGAAATGTATTTCAGTAAAAATATAAACAAATAATTCAAGTACTTATTTTGAATTTACTGTCAGCCAATTTTCCTCGTCAGTTTTTATCTCTTTTGTTTTGTTTTTTCTTTCTTCGGATAACTTATCTGTTTATTATTTTTTCCACGTTATTTCGTTTGCAGCAGCGTTTCCTGGCGCGGATGAATCGTGTGTCATGAGTTACCCTATTATTTCTGGCATATTGTTTCAGTAAATGATACTTTACTTAACATTATTACTAGGATTATTATTTTTAGCTGGTTCATTTTTCATCTATCAATTTCTTCTTCAGACTTGGTAGTTTTCAAGTTGCTTGGTACAAATTTCTTTTCTTGGTTATCATAACTCCAGAATTTTGAGATAAAGCAGATCACCGGCAGAAAACTAGACTTTGTGATATTTTTTAAACCGGACAACAGAGTGAAAATAAAAGAAAGCGAAAGGATAGAAAAATACTTAGACCTTGCCAGAAAACTATAAAACCTTAGAATGGTCACCAAAAGATTGGAAAGGGGACTGGAATCGGAGAAAGAATGGAAACCATTAAGACTACTGCATTGTTTAGATTGGCCAGAATATTTTGAAGAAACTCCCAATCAAACAGACTCCTGTGAAATACTAGCTGTAAATACGCTGGTGTGAAAAACTCCTAAGGAGCGATATGATTATATAGAGAACAGACAGAAAAATACAATAGACAGAAATGTTGGTAATTTAAGTGCTTCACAGAGAGCAATCCACACTGCTAACATTCATTTTATATTTTTAAATCATAAAATCAATTAATTACACTCCACGTTAAAAAGATAAGCAAAATACAAAACCAAACCAAAAAAAAAAAAAAAAAAAAAAAACACAAACACACAGACTAAAACTATGAAGAAAACTGTCGACGACAAAGATTAAAGGAATAAAATAAATCGTAAAGCTAAAATGATTATTTTCACTGTAGGGATATGTTATAAGGATTAAACTAAACAGTTTGATGCACCTATTTTGAAATTTAAGTCTACATCTTACGGATTGATCAACTCAGAAAACCGGATTGAATTATTATAGTTAAAACTTAGAAATCTAAATAAGGCGTGCATTTTTTGGCTTTGTCTTGTTTGGCTTGCTTATTTATTTATTTATTTATTTTATCTTTTTTTTTTTTTTTTTTTTTTTGTTGTCTGCGTGTGAAGTGAACATTGCTCTCCCTACGGAATCAGAACTGGAAAAAGATCAAGTTAGAAACTAAAAGGTAATTAAATTATTAAAAAAAGATACTAACACAAAAGCATCACCAAACTAAACGATCTTATTCATGCTGGATAAAATGTAGTCAGTGACAAAATAAATATCCTTCAAAGAAACCCAAACAGAAATACAGAAGCTGGATGGAAAATGAGAGTAGTACGAATAAAAATAATCAAAAATATCCTAAGAAAGAAAAAACACACAGTAACAATTCATGTAAAAGAAAACCTTCCAAAATAACGAAAGAAAATTCTACAAGAAATTTGGGGTAGAAAACATGAAAACAAATAAGTAAACAAAGGTAAGGAAACCAAACCATTTTGGAGCAAGATATAGACTAAAAAGAACATACCAAATAGATCGATGGATATATAGCAAGAAACATTTGCAAGGACTTGAAGAAGGTCTTGAGATGGACACACAATTAGACTCACTGAAACCATCAATGAGAAACTACCAAATTTGTAAACACCAGTCGATGATGCCATGTATGGATTCTGCTTCCGAAGGTTCACGTCTATTAACAACATATAGTCTCAACAACTGAATAATCCTATTTACCAACCCCTCCGCTCGGGCAGGATATGACACAAGGTCAATTTCTAAGCGGAGTTTAACAGGTTTGAATTCAGAGTTTTCCTTCTCCTAGACTAGTTGCCTTACCAAGGCTGAAGAAATCAGTCTGTCCAACTATTTACCCATAGCTGGAGGGAGAATACTTGGATTCATACCTTTCCCAAGGGTATTAGTGCTATGTGAAATGCAATCATTCTCGTCCAGGATTTGAACTCGAGTCGCCGTGTCCATTTCCTACTACGATAACCATTACACTACGGGCACCTTCAGCAACTGAATAATTACCAACAAGAAGCAATGATAATTGAAGGGAGGACGAAAGGGAAAAGTACTCTGATCCAGAAAGTTTTCCGAAAGAAATAATTCTCATTAATAACAGACCGATGATTAGAAAAATCCAAACCACCCAGATATTATTTACTTGAATGCCGCAAACTATTTCCGGCATAACCGAAAGGATACTGAAAAAGAAAAAGAGCAATAGACGACCTACAATATTTAGATTAGTTCAACCCCAAGGAGTAAATTCCAAACGAGAAAGTGTAGCCATCGGATGGATATGCTAAAATGTGCCTAGAATAGGCTACTGCAAATTAGAATAATAGTATGCCTAAAAGTATTCCAAATATCTGTCAATGTCATAAAATTTATTTTGAAAGCTATGGAAAACGAGAAAGTCGAATTATGAGCAGGAGGACGAACCCTAGCAGAGGTAAAAAAATGCAAAGAAACATCTTCCACGGAGAGTCACTCACGCTATTACTATTTGTTTTAATAATTCAACTATTGTGTTATAGTCTCTAAGATGCATCGAAGGCTAAGGATTCACAAGATCACAGGAAACGGTAAACTATATCATGTATATGAATGTTTCAAGATTTTCTTCGAGTATAAAAAAAAAAAAATGAAACCCTTAAACCAACTCCAAGAATATACAGCCAGAATATAGGAATGGACTTTCGTCAGGAAAATGTACAATGGTGATAAAGGAAAAAAGAAGCAATTGAAGGAACTGAATTGCCAAATAAAGAAAGCATCAGAAGATTGTCTTTAATTGGAATCATTTTGAGATGAGGCTTCTTAATCTGAGAATTAATTTTTTTTCTCATTTTTTAAATTTATTGCGGACCTTTTGTCCGCATATTAGTAGTTTTTGTGTTGTTTCTTTTTCACTACGTTTCGGCCACATTTCACCTCTGGCCTTCTTCAGGTGATTTACCGCGACCTCGGATAGGAATGCTGAGTCTTGTAACCGTATCCCCAGTAATTATTATCTTCCATAGTTGTTGTCTATCGCACCACATTTTTGATCAAGTAAACCTCTGGCCGGATTGGGTAGGAATTGAAGCCGATATCTTCTGACAATGCTCACCTGGAACCGTAGAGACTCAACGCCTCTATCCGCTGCTCCACGGGCCCCGAAGGGCGATCAAAGTTGGATTTTTTGGTCTTATAGATCCAATTATTTGTTTTCCTTATGTGGTCCTCCATCGTCGGGTCCGTACCGAATTTGTAATTGTCTTTAATTGGAACCATTTTGAGATGAGACTTCTTTATCTGAGTATTAACTTTTTTTATTTATTGCGAACTTTTTGTCCTCATCTTAGTAGTTTTTGTGTTGTTTCTTCTTCACTACGTTTCGGCCAAATTTCACCTCTGGCTTTCTTCAGGTGAGGCTGACACCATCAAACAAGCAGAAATGAAAGAAAAAATTCAGAAAGAATATCTCAGGAGAAAACCCAATTGCAGAAATCTTATCAAAGGAATAAATACATGGGCTGTATGTTATATAGTCATCCACAGCATCATAACGACACGATGATAAAACAGACGCAAGGACAAAGACGCAGGAAGGAAGAAAGACGCAAGAAGACTTCTTTACAAACATATTCACCTCTCACTTTATTGCAAGGGTTCGAAAGGGTTATTCAAGGGTTTGCATGTGAGAGGGTGCTGGAGACCGAACATAAACTTTATATTTTGACCGTCACGTTGTGTCTTTCTTGTTCTCTTAGATGCTCAACCAGAGGTCTTTAGGGTCCACTGCGTGATGCTGGCTTTCTTTACTGCATCTTAGCATCTTCTCTGGACCCCAGCTCATCAGGGCTTCAAGCCCCATCGGCCTGGTGGGGCTTTCCTTACCACATCTCGTCTCTAACTCTCTGGAAGTCTGCTGGCAACTGCTTCGGGAGTTTTCCGAGTGCCCCCTCATCTGGTCTCTACTGTCTAGAATTCTACTGGCAACTGCATCGGGGGTTCCGAGGTCCCCCTTGGTCGGGTGTGGCCTTTCCTACCACATCTCGTCTCTAACCCTCAGGGAGTCTGCTGGAAACTGCTCTGGGACCCAAACTCAACTGAGTTAAATAATAACTCAACGCCCACACGATCGCCTACTGGATCTTTGAAATCGAATGTTTCATCGTCATCAAGCGGAAATAACTGTCATGCAGTTCAGAGGTTACTCTCTTCCGGTGCATGACTGTAATGGCACAATGGGACCTTCACCTTGTCCCATATCATAAGCCTTGATCCGCTCACGCGATCTCTTTCGATTACTGGCTGTTGGAATGTGTCACTTCCTTCCGGTGTATTACCTTGGAATAGTATTTTGGGGCCGGGTCGAAGGTCAAAATATTACATGTACCTCTCGTTAGATATTCCGGACCCTTTCTCTAGTGGACCAGAGACGAACTTAAACAAATGGACCAAAACACAAGATAACTAATGACAATACATAAGGCTTTACATCCCAGAGACGACGTTGACAGACTATATGTTTCAAGAAAAGAGGGAGGTAGATGACTTGCCAGCATTGAAGACAGCGTTGACGTATCGATACAACGACTCAAAAACTATATACAAAAACACGAAGGAAGATTCATTACAGCCACCAGAAACTAAACTGGGAACACGATGAACAACAGAATGACAATAACTAGGAAACAAAAATGGGAAGGAAAACAAATCTATGGGCGGTTTAAACGACTAATAAACAATATCTCACATGACAAAACTTGAACATGGCTAAGAAAAGGAAACTTTAAGAGAGAAACAGAATCTCTCCTAATAGCAGCACAAGACAGCGCCGTAACAACCAACCATACCAAAGCGAGAATAGATAAGACTCAACAAATAGCAAATGCAGGCTATGTGGTGACAGAGATGAAACCATAATTTATAAATTAAGCGAATGCAGCAAATTAGCACAGAGGGAGTATAAGGCGAGACACGACTGGGTCGGCAAGGGTATTCACAGGGAAATGTGTAAGACATTTAAATTCGACCATACTAACAAATGATATATGCACAACCCAGCACCTGTCCAAGAAAATGTCACGCATAAACTCCTATGGGACGTTAACATACAAACGGATCACCTAATCCCGGCAAGAAAACCAGACTAAATAATAATCAACAAAAAAAAAAAAAAGAAAAAAGAAAATCTGCAAAATAGTCGACTTTGCTGTCCCGGCTGACCACAGAATAAAACTGAAAGAATGTGAAAAGAAGGATAAGTACATTGACCTTACTCGGAAATTGAAAAAAACTGTGGAACATGCAGGTGACGATTAATCCAATTGTAATTGGTGTGTTTGGAACAGTAACTAAAGGATTATTAAAGAGACTAGAGGACTTGGAATTCGGCGGACGAGTGGAGACCATCCAAACGACAGCATTATTGAGAACGGCCAGAATACTAAGAAGAGTCCTGGAGACTAGAGGAGACTTGCTGTCACTCAGACTCCAGTGAAAAACCATCGGCTAACGCTGATGTGAAAAGCTCTAATGAGTGAATAATAATAATAATTATAATAATAATAATACCAGAAGACAAGACATAACGATAACCTCCCCCCACAAATAAAAACGAATGAAAAACGCAAAAAACAAAAAAGAACTTGCCGTATAGTATTTTTGCCGTCCAAGAGGACCACTGATTGAATATCAAGGAATCTGAAATGATAGACAAGGACTTAGACCTTGCAAGACAACTAAGAAAGCCCAGGGACATGAGTGTGATGGTCACACTAATTATTATTGGCGCACTTGTAACGGTCGCCAAAAGATTGGAAGGGGGTCTGGAAAAGTTGGAAATCAATAAGAATGACTCGAGACCATCTAGACTACAGAATATTTAAGATCCATTTGTATTTAAAAATTCCATTGAATTTTATATTTCTAATCTTGTAGGGCTGGTTCAGATATTAGTTATTCCGTTTACTCATTGTGAGTTTTAACATCAGACTTAGATGGTGGTCTTTCACTGAAGTTTGAGCGACAACAAATCTCCTCACATCTCTAGGATATTTATCAGTATTCTGGTCGACCTCAGCAATGCAGTAGCTTAGTTCTTATATAGCATCGACTCTATCTCCGATTTCCAATTCTACCAGGTTCCTTTCATAGCCTTTAGGGATGGTTCCAAGCATGCCGTTTACCATCATATTCATAATCCATAGCATTTTTTTATCTTGTCTTTCTTATCATTTTTTATCTTGTCTCTCTTATAATTTTTATTGGTTTTCACTCTGCGGTCTGCCAGGACGGCAAAATCCGCTATTCACCCTTTTTTTTAAATATTACGAAGTTTGGTCTTTTAGCCAGGATTAGATAATCTGTTTGTATATCAAAATCCCAGAACATTTTGTGTTTAATTCTACTGATCGAATTCTGCTTTGTGCATATAACAATAATTACAATTATTATTATTACAATAATAATACGGATCACCTTGTCTCGGCCAGAAGACCACAGCTTATAATAATCTACAAAAAGAAAATCTGCAAAATTTTCTATTTTGCTGTCCCGGCTGACGACTGAATAAAACTGAAAGAATGTGAAAAGAGAGATAGATACCTCGACCTTGATAGAGAATTGAAAAAAAAAACTATGGAATATGAACGAGACAATTATACCAATTGTGATTGGTGCTTTTGGCACGGTAACTAAACGATTATTAAAGAGCCTGGAAGATTTGGAAGTTGGCGACCGAGTGGAGACCATCCAAACAACATCATTATCGAAAACAGTCAGAATACTGAAAAGAGTCCTGGAGACTTGAGGAAACTTGCTGTCACTCAATCTTCAGTGAAAGACCATCAGTTTACGCTGATGTGAAAACATCTAATGAATAATAACAATAATAATAATTATAATAATAATAATAATAGTTTAGCAATGGGTAAGTTTGAAGGAATGTGTTTATATTTCCATTGGATCCAGTAGAAATTGGCAGCACTGTGTGTATCCCGAATCATAAGGTGTAATGGCTCAACTTATGATCAAGCATTCGTGAAATTCATAGTAGTGAGGACGCTGAGAAATATTATGTCCTGACATTAATATATTCATTCTACATTTACGTGTATTGATCACTTTTCTTTTCTTCCCATGAGACAGTTTTACTGGCAATTCATTTATCATCTGTTATTTTTATAGTTATAATAATAAAGCGAAAATCGATAAGCAACAGAATAGCAAGTATACGTTACGTGGTGACAAATACGATATGGTAACTTGCATAAAAAGGGAAAGCAGCAATGTAGGATTATAAAACTAAGTACTGCTTGTTAGGAAGGCTGCTTCCCAGGGAATGATGCAAAAAATTGAAATTTAATTATACCACTAAATGGTGTATGATCCATCCGGAATTCGTTCTTGTAAATAAAACGCAGAACTTTTTTTTTATATTGAGAAACAAAAAGATCAATTAAACATGACAAAAACACAGATGTGGTAAGTAAAGTAAAGTTGGTGACCTTAGTCGAGCATGACACGAAGGCTCCTTTTTAAATAGCTACTACACCAAGGTATAGGGGAGAGTGATACTCTTTCCCTGGATTGCTTTACTTTACTCTTGATGCTTACCTTTTAATACTGAGTGCTAAGGAAGGTGGTATCAAGAACCTTATTTAAGTCTTTTGTATATACACCACTTGGGATTGAACGCCGCTCTCCCGGACTGTTGGCAAACACTCTACTCATTAGACCAATGACCCGGGACAAGTGTAGTACTCATTCATAATAATTCATCTTGTGGGTTTCGCGTTTCCAACGGACCGCAAATTGGAGAAAAAAAAGAAAGAATGAAATGAAAGCATTTATTTGTTCTTGTGTGAGACCAAAGAAACCTGCAGAAAATAAAAATTACGGTTAACAATTGTAGTTGGTGTACTTAGCATGGTCCCCAAATGCTTTGAAAAGGGGCGAGAAAAACGGGAAATCCGAACGTGAATCGCGAACATCTAGGCATTGTTGAGATCCGCCAGAATACGTAAAAGATTTCTACAGACATGAAGAGACTTGTTGTTACTCAGACTCTAGTGAATGACCACCAATCATCCCAGGTGAGAATAAATCAAATAATAATCAGACAATCGATTTTGACATTTTGAAACTGAGGGTTATCTTAAAGGGCATCTAATGACAATAGGATTTAAAAAAGCTTTTTTAAATGATTTTAATTATTAATGAGTACTTGAATTTATACTCTCTCTCTCTCTCTCTCTCTCTCTCTCTCTCTCTCTCTCTCTCTTTAAATATATATGCCTAAGTGTGTAAGCATTTACAATGAAAAGTTAAATGTAACTTATGTTGATCCTTCCATCTGATATGGAGCAAGTATCGGTGTTTGTGTGTCTTACAATTTTTATTACTCAGTTTCGATTTAAAGATTATTTTGTCTCTTCTTTAATACGTGTATATTAGGCATCTCCCATTACCGTCATTTTACGAATTTTTGCTAAAAATTCATAAAAAGTTATAGGTATTTTAAAAAGGAAGAGCATGTTAGATAACAACAGGAAAATGTAAACAAACATCTTACAGTTTTTCTAAGTATTCAAAGAGTTTCATTACACTGTCACAAGCAGAACACAAATCCGTTTATCATCATCTTTTTTTCTTTGTTCACTCTAATGGATGGAATTTAACACAGACAGAATTGATAATTACCTTCCCTGTTTATGAATTTTTTCTATGAATGGGTTACGTCAACTGACTGTGGAGAAGTTCCGCTGTTAGACACCAGGATACATAAAACACCAGAGCTTCCGAATAGACCATTGGGAACGACTCATATCCGCTAACTGACAACGAAAATTTGAATATAAAAGAAGGGCACAACAAAGTTAAAACACTTCTTTCTGTCTGGACAACGAAATATTTCACACGGGTGTTTGCACCCCTGTCCATATGGACAGGTT
The DNA here is from genome assembly GCA_963585895.1 of Sepioteuthis lessoniana. NCBI lineage: Eukaryota > Metazoa > Mollusca > Cephalopoda > Myopsida > Loliginidae > Sepioteuthis > Sepioteuthis lessoniana. Next base: position 25,079,925 of record OY757930.1, on the reverse strand, counting down.
TTGGTCCTAACAAATCTAGTATCTCGCTGCAAACATAATATCAAGTATAAAACATGTTAGTCTTTCGACACCTCTATTCACAAACATATATAATTAAGGAAAGTATACGTCTACATAAAACTCTTTCAACAACATCAGTTTGTTCTCAAAAATGTACTCTGATGGTAGTTCATGGCATTTCAGGTGAGAACCGTAAATGGGTTAAAGTCGTCCACCCGAATAAGGTGATTGTCTCTCTTGTTCTGATGCTTCTGTATGGTCGAGCGTTGCCATGTGGAAAGAGGACCTTATAAATTTGCTATATTTAACGCTTTCAGATTATCCTCTCTTCGACGTCATAATAGAGGGTTTAAGAGGGAAACACTATGCCAGGGACGAGGAAGTAAAAACTGTTGAGATAAGGTGGTTCACAGAATAGTCAAACGAATTTTACGAGGTAGGAATACGTGCTTTGATTTGAAGAAGGAAGATGGCTATCGAGAGAAACGGTGACTATGTGGAGAAGTGGGGATATGATCCACTGAGAACCAGCTTCATTTTGATGTGTGAAATATATTCATGTGTCGCTAATTATTCCTTAACTAAAGAAAAAAGATTACTTTTTGTCTCACTCTCGTACACATTCTCAGCCACATGTGGCGGAATTATAATCCCTCTGACAAATAATGTGGCTATGGTGAGATTGTAAACATATCAACGCAATATTCAATCGTTCGGTGTCGTGGCCTTTTGCTATTCTTATCAATCCATCTCTCCCAGAGTAGGTGGGTCAGAAAAAAGTTCACAGCTGAACGAGACACTTTCATGGAATATGCCCAAATGAGGTTTATTTTTATACATAGAACCACTTGCGTTCCACACACTTCTTTCATCATTGTTGCAGTGCTTGGACACTTTCGTCAAAAAGTCATGAACAGCTGTTTGACGTTATCACATGGAATTTTCAGCCTACCCTCATATGTATGTATGTATGTATGTATGAGGAAGAACGATGTTTATCGTAAAAATTCATGTGGTGAGTATTAAGATTTTTACTCGTATAAGCTATTTAAATAAGCTCATCTAGCGAGACCATGTATTTTGAAAATCTGTTGATGGATAAATAATCAAATTTTGCTTCGAAACACACACACACACAAAAACACATATATATATATATATATATATATATATATATATATATATATATAAAACAATAGCTTAGTTCTCAACTACATTTACAAAAGTGTTACTTATATTAATTCTTTTTCCCCGTCTGACTTACCTCCCTTGCCGCCTAGTGAATAAATAGGGCCTATTTGTCGTGTTTGTGCATTAAAAAAATCAATTTGATATATTATTCTGTTCGAATTCGATATTCAACTAAAGAAAAAATGTGGGCTAATATACATAAACAGATTTCATTTTTTCTTCTTTTTGTGTTCATTGATTTCCAACTAAATCTGCTTTGTTTTTTGTTCTACATAAGCTTGGTCATTTTTTTTTCTTTTCTTTAGTTTTCTTCTGAAAGACTAAAATATAATGTTTTTTTGAAGCAACGTAAATTGAATTCCCTTAGGTTTCACTAACGGAAGTAAGATAATACATTTCTGCGGTAAACTTTAAACAAACATGGCTGGTCTTACTGCCAATATGTATTTGTCTTTAAATTCTCTGATATTTAAAAGAATGAGAAATAAAAAGGTTTCGATATTGAGACTATTGCTTATTAATAGAAAAAAAAAACAGATATATACGCACAGAGACATATACAAATACACTGACACAGACACATGCACACATAGATATAAACTTTATACAGATATCTATATGGAAATATAAATCAAACATACACACGTCTCCCCACATACTTATACAAATCTTCACAGAAATATACCGGTACACACCCACATACGCATATATACATATACACATATTCATCTCCACTTAGATAATCATGGACATGTACTCATACAAAAATATTTTCTTCGAACCAAAATGGACCAGGATTTTATTTTTTAGCAGAATATTATACAACCAAATCAAGTATTATTAGGTGTATAAATAAGTAAGATGGAGTCTCCGTGGCGTTGTGGTTATTGAAATTGAATAGGACTTCGTAGTCAGCGATTTCGAACTCCAGTCATGTGACTAAGTTTCTTTTTGGACAAATGCCCTTAGGAAAGGTATAAGCATCCTTATCCCTCCAGTGATGGATTAAATAGTTCCTCTACTGTTTATCTACAAGGATGGTTTAGGCATTAAAAACCAACGAAGGTTTCGTTATAAAGAAACAAAGCCACACAAAACAAGTTGCATTGAAACTCTTTTACCAAAATAGGATAGCCCAGTGGGTTGGGACTGTGGAATAACTATCTGTATTTCCGCAGACGGGAAAGATTCCTCTAACGAATGTTTTTGATACGACACTGAACAATCTGATAGTGACGCTGCAGTCCAGGAGCTTTATGGGAACGTCGTGTTGCCCTTAATTACCGTCTCTCCCAGGTCCACTGTGTCCCAGAGAGGAAGCACTTGATAGGGTCCTATCGGTGGTTCAAATAGAATTGTTTGACATTTAAACTGTGTGCAAACAAATGACTCTCTTTGAATTGTTAGAAAGAGGACTGTTTGATCATTTAAATGTGTGTAAACAAATGAAAGATATTTAATTGAATTGTAAGTGATACATAATACTTAGAATCATTTAACCGTGTGCAAACAAATAAGCGATGTTGAATGGAATTATTAGTATCCAATAGCAATTCTTGAAATCTTTAACTGTGTGCTTTAATTGAATTAGTAGTATTTTATACGTGGAAGTATTTGACTGCATAATAAATGAATAATGTTGAATTGATTGATTAGTTGAAAAAACAAAGAAACTTGAAACTACTTCAATTTTCATACGAATGATCAAAATTGAATAGAATAATTTCTGTTAGATAACAGAAAGTGAAACTATTTAACTACGAAGAAACAATACCAATACTTATATACAAGCAAATTAGTTCTAACTCATTTAAAAGAAAAATACTGAAAAAAACTAACTCATTTAAAAGCAAAAATACTGAAAAAACTATTAAACTATACTCTAACATATTACACACACACATATATATATTTATATGTATATATATATATATATATATATACATATATATATATGTATATATATATATATATATATTTACTAATCTAATATCTACCAGTATTCACGGTACCAGAAAAAAAAAAAGAAAACCCTGGCCAGGAACAAGAGATAAAAGTATCTCGAATCACTGCCAAGGGGGAAAAGAAAAAAAATTGGGTCAAAAAGAATGAAAAGGCCAACCTCATCCGACCCCTTGAAAAAAATCAAGGGATACGCAGTCAGTGGTCAAAAGAAACCCAAAAAACCCTCCGCGAATCCTGCAATGCTACAATTACTAAAGTGCTCAACACAAGACAATGGAGCAAATTATAACATTTTTTTTAATTTTATATATATATATATATATATATATATATATATATATATATATCCATTTAGATATGTGCAAATAAATAAGGGATAATGAATCATTGCCATTGCATTGCACTACTTAAACTCATTTAGTTCAAAGCAAATTGATGATCAATATTAATTAGAATTATTTTTGTTTGATAGAAATACTTGAAACCATTTAACAGAGGCCGAAAAACGAGCGCAACTTCATTTAAAAATGTTATCAATAAAGCAATATTACAAATCATATATTTAATGTATGAATAGGATTTGGCATCAAATTACCGAAAAAGGCTGGTATGCCATAAAAAAAAAACAATCCAGACTCAAAAAAGGAATATGATGTTGAAAGAGTATTACAATTCTTTCTATATTCAAGTAATTTTATTTTTTGTTGAAGAGATATATAAAACGTTTGGTGTATTTATTTACACAGTTAATTTTTGGGATAAAAAAATAGTAAATATGTATGGCGAAAAGGAAAAGGTGTTCATGAGTGAGAGCCACCAAGGGTCCTACTCAAGATAGCAACCAAGGGTCCTACTCAAGATAGCCACCAAGGGTCCTACTCAAGATAAAACAGGGATATCGATTTTAGATTACTTTTATTGAAAAAAGTTTTTTTTTTCAATGAAATTAATCTAAAATCGATATCCCTGTTTTATCTTGAGTAGGACCCTTGGTGGCTCTCACTCATGATTATATTAATTCAACTTTATGTCGATATTTAAGCACAAGTTTGTTACTTGCTTTAATCAGTCGTCTGGGATCCTAAAATATAATTATTCTATTTTTTTCTTCGATACACGAGTGACATCTGTCATTGAAGGCATTTGCAGTTGAAGACAGCCTGACTATTTTCCATTCTATTCGAGGGGTTAGACACTGATCCTTAAGATTTCCAAACATATGTAGATAGGGTGATTTCTTTTCTAAGTCGCAGATTATTATGTATACGCTGTTAACAAGTGTCCATTATATGAACCTGGAAACAGAATATATAACAATAGGCATGAATCGAACACTCGTATGGATTTGTTTGAAATTCCACATATATTCCGTGTCTTCGGACGCCTTATATATATATATATATATATATATATATATATATATATATATGTGTGTGTGTGTGTGTGTGTGTGTGTGTGTAATTACGCTCCCCTACTCCTGTCGGCTTGAGCTCTCTAGCAAGGGATGTAATGGTTGCAACTACAGTAAAGAAAGGCTCTTCAAATGAATTGAGTTTTCGGTAGCTGTTAAGCGGATATATGTAAACAAAACAAATGTGATACATAAGCGTTTATATTTCCTTCGCTTGCGCAAGTGTCCTCGTGGCTGAGTGGTACAATCTTGGATTGGCCTTAAAGTCAGCAGGGTTTCGATGCCATCTTCAGGACTTTGGCGTTTCTAGTCACACTGAAGAGTTGTGATACAACGAAACAGTCCGTCTGTAGATGACTATATATATATGTATGTGTGTGTGTGTGTGTGTGTTAGATTACTTTACAATGGAACAAAATCCATATTTTTCTTGGGATGTGCAAACACTGTTTAAATTTGTAAGATAGATTTTTATAATGTTGCCTCTCTTGAGTTAAAAGGGGAAAAAAACAATAATTTGAATATATAAGTAACGTTAAATGTAATAGGTTGAAGTCTTGGACGACGGTCTTAAAATAGTTCGAATTCCTGTCGCGCTATTACGTTCACTTTCGGAATAACACCTTTTGGAAAGACATGAACCTTCCAATGCCCCCAACTTTAGATTACATAGTATTATTGCTATTCATTATGTTTGTCTTTGTCATTAAATACCCCATCAAGATTGATATTTCAACAAAGAAAACGACACATTAAAATATTAATGCTGTCTTTGACGTAAATGATTTCCTCTTTCCCATAAATAAAAGATGCTTTGTAAAGTAGACATTGTATATTCCTAACGGTTGATATGCCATTAAGCAAAGAAACCAAACCAAACCTTATTCAACACTGACTGCATCTCTGCAGAGGGTTAAGACCCCCCCCAACGAGTGTCCGGGATATGACACTAAACAATCTGATGGTGAGGTTCGAGCAATGCTGGAGCGTTGGAGAATGCGGAGTACTCCTTCGTTGCCATCGCTCTCAGGTCCACTCTGGTCCGGAGTGGTAGCACCTGATAGGGCTCTATCTATGGGTTTAATAGAACTAACAGCATACTTATGGTAGACTGAATTGTTTGAGTAAACTGAATGGCTTGAAATAGAAATATTTTTGACAATTAAACCGTACTTACATTTAAACGGCGTGCTTATAATTAACTGAATTATTTGATAGAGAACTGTTTTTCGACATTAAAACTGTACTTACACGTAACTGAATTGTACAAATAAGTGTTTGAATGGTTTGAAATAGAAATGTTTTTGACAATTAAACTGGGTACTTATGCTAAACTGAATAGTTTTAAATAGAACAGATTATTTACATCAAAATGCTGTAGGAGTATTCTCCAGCCACCGCTACCGGGGCTGAAAAAGTGTTCTGTCTGAGTGTAAGGATTTATTAGAGAATTCCGCTGATGGGTTCGTATCTACTTCTTCCGCAGTGCCGCACATGTCTTGCTCGTCTCAATAATTGGATAATTTGTGAGGAGGGATTTAAGCGGTCATGCAATTATTGCTGCTCCCTGAACTTGTTAAGTTGTCGATTATACGGAAGTCTGATTTCTCTGATAAAATTAAACTTGATTTCTACCTATCTGTGGCCGTGTCAGTACCACTGTATAGACCCTCCACCTGGATTTGAACGAAACGTATAGTGATAAAACTAGATTTGAATTGCTCTAGAATAGAACTGGTTGTTTAGAAGAGAAATGTATTTAACACCGATTAATTATTCAAATTATTTTTTCATGAATCGCATCAATGTCAGTGTTCTTCTGGTGAGATTGTTTTTGATATTGTATTCGGAGAAACAAATGCTAAGATTCTGTTAGGTTTGTGACGTTATTTTAAAGTGAATCTTCAATCCGTTTTAAGAATTAGGAAAATGAAATAAAAGGGATTTAAATACTTTAAGCTTTTTAACATTTATGATAATTCGCTTTAAAATAGGACCATTGTAAATTATGTTGCTATAATGCATGAAATTATTGTAGTACTCAACACAAACGTTCGAAAACATTCAGCAGAGTAAGAATCATTGAGGGTTAATATATGTATATTGTTAATAAGCCGAGAAAATATACCAAAGCCCTTGAGGAGTTACGAGAATCATTAAATAATTTTCCAGCCTTTTTTCGTATGGGCACTTTTATTGACACTACACACATGAAACTCTAGCCCCCTTCGAAGTAATCTCCTCCGGTTGCAATGCACTTGTTGTACCGTTCCAACAACGTCTGGAAGGCCCCATGGAAGACCACTTGTGTGTGCGTGTCAATGACCTTTGTCACAGCCTCTTTCATCTCCTCAGTTGTCTCATAATGTCAGCCTGTGAGCTTAGGGAATAAGCAAAAGTCACAGAGAGCAAGGTATGGACTATAGGGAGGCTGAGGAACTGTCTTGATGCCTATCTTGGTCAAATAGTCTGTGACAAGGATGAAGTTGTGGACTGGTGCATTGTCTTGCTGGAAATGCCACTGACCCGATTTGAAGATTGCTGGCATCTTCCGACGGAATCTCTTCCTGAACTCCCTTAAAACCTCAACATAGTAACCCTAAGCCTAACCCTTTGGCTAATCAACCCTGCTCTATTGGCTTCTTTCTCCTCCCACACCTCTCATCATCCCTCACAGACTCCCTGCCTTCCTTGAATCTCTTATGCCCCTAAAAAACTGATGCTCGATTCATGCAAGATGTTCGAAAAGCAGTCCGAAATATTCCATACATTTTTGTGTCATTTTTCCAAGTTTAAAACAGAATTTTATTGCATATCGTTCTTCTAAAGTGTCCTCAGGTCCTGATTGCATTTTTGAAATTGACTAGCTGTGACATTCAGGGTGCATTCCAATTCCAGCATTAGCTGTTCATTTGAACCGGAAATTATAAAAATTGGTTAGTCATCTCGTAAGATTTATAGCAATAACATACTGAATTTCCAAGAGCCTACAACAATTTTAAATGTCTGCACAAAAAAAAAAAAGACTGGAAACTTATTGAATGGACCACGTACTTATTAACTGAACTAGGAAAGTCCTTGTAGCATAGCGGTTTACATTTTCGACTGTGACATTTTATTAAGAGAGTTCGAACTCAACTCGAGCTATTACATTTACTTTAGGATTAAAACCCTCAGGAAAGCTAAGCTTCCTCTTATTTTCCTGGTATGAGCTGAATAGTACGATTATCTTTCTACAAAAATAGGTCTGGCTTTATCCGACTATTTTTGCTCTGTGATTAAACAAAGAAACTAGACCGAATCAACTAGAGTGATTTAAAAAAAAAAGTGAAAATGTATTTGATGCATTTTTATACTGGGATGAATCAAAAGTTTTGATATATTTTGGTTACGTAAGACACAATTCATCTGCCTTAGATTTTTTTGCCGAGGTTGTAAGGCTGATGAACCACACTGGATTGTGATATACCGAGTTCACACGATATACTCCAAGTGATATTTAACGAATTTGTCAATGGTTTAGAGCACGGCCATTGTTTTAGGCTTGCCTGACCTTCCGTGATCGTTAAGGGTCTTGCAAGCTAAATGAAATTTTTTGTACCATCAAGTTAATAATACCGTAATCGACTGCGCCTTTACTCTTTGAAAAGCAAATAATTTTGGTTCCTTCTGCTGCATTATGAACCAGTTTGAACTTGTAAAAGATTATAACTTTTCGAATTAGACTACGTTGCAATTCATCAGCTCAGCTTTTGAGTCATATACACAGTGAAGCTGGCCAAATGAGTAGAGTGTTCGCTAATGGTCCGGTGGACACGCGTTTAATCTAAAGTTGCGATATACCATATCCTAAAAAAATGGTATTTTATGCATTCTTACTTAACACTCAGCGTCATAAAGTAAGGATCAAGGATAAAGTGGAGCAATCCAGAGAAAGGAGTGAAATCCTCTCCTACACATCGGTGTAATAGCTATTGAAAAGGGAGCCTTTAGGTCACCCTCGACTAATGTCACCAAATTTACTTAGTTCTTCTTTACAAATGTCAGCGCACAGGCTACCACGATATTACCTCTACGGCCTTAACTGTTTCAGTCATGTGATACATGTGACGCAAATAAGCACGTGCTAAAAATACTGCAAAACTTTTGACTCAACCTAGTAAAACAAAGACTTTGTTCATAATATTGAAAAAAAAGATTTATCTATCGTGACTGGTTAGATTGGTATCTCATCTTTCCTTGTCGAGTATGGCGTCTTGTAAATTTGCGATGAAAAGAGATACTTATGAATTTACTCCTAATTTGATTTATTGTTCAGACATTATCTATATTGTTATTCACTTATTTATTTTCAGATCAATGATTTCAGAATATTAACATAAATTATGGAAGCTTTTATATTAAGCATATAGATGATGTAGATGCATGTATTTCTTCACTGTCAACAGAATTTCATATTAATTACTCAATATAAAATATATGCAAATTACATTTAGGTAAGTCCGTGTTTTGATTTCGTATTTGGTTTTACTTGAAATAAAATGTATTAGTATATTTCTGAATTAAATTTAATTATATGGACGCAGTAAAAAAAAGTCCCAAAAAGCAAAATGTTAAACAGTTTTAAAATTTGGCGGACATTGACCAACCACTTGATATATATATATTTATTTATAAGGAAGTAAATAAGGAAATTCATCATCAGCAGCAGCATAATCATCATCATGTCGTGCTGCTAGCATGGATATCTCTGACCCTCTCTCGCCACTTTTCCCTATCGTTCATCGCCTCTGGCAGGTCTTCAGGGCTACATCTCGTATCCTCACATAGCTGCTGAATGTATGTTTGTGCTAGTCGTCCTGCATTTACCCGGTCATATGTGGGGGTCCCTAGGAGTACATCACTTAGGAGCACGTTCCTGCTTCTCCAGCAGTGTGCTGTATGTTTTGTTCGTCTAATTTGGATAGTTTTCGTGATAGAAGGCAGGTGGCCGTATAGTTGGTGTCTTGTGGGGTGTTGCCGCCAGTACTTGTTCAAGATTGCTCGCAGCATTCTTGTGTAATTGCCGTCTAGCTTCTTCTCCAGCCGTTTAGTTAGCGTCCAATTAGTGCATCCATACAGCAGTATCGATACGACAGCTGCCTGGAAGAAACTGCGTTTCATTTTATCGGTTAGGTCTTATTTCCATAAGATCGATAGCCTATTGATAGCTGTCCATGCCTTCGTTAACCTCGTGTCGATGTCTTTTTCGGTTGATGAGAGACTGCTTCCTAGGTAAGTGAATTTGTCAACTAGTTTAAGTGGGGTTCCGTCTAGTGTGGAGATGTCAACTGTTTGATTAGAGCACATATATTCCGCTTTATGTGCATTGACATGGCGGCATATGCCTGTGGCTGCTCGTTCCACACTTTGCAGTAGTGTTTCGGCTTGGTTGGGTGTATTTGCCAGTATCGCTATGTCATCAGCCTAGTTGGCGTCGGTAATTGTTTTTGCGGGGTATCTTCTGCTTCTTTTATTTGTCAGCTCGAAGCCGTTTTCTCTTAGAACAACAAATAAGGAAATTAAAGCCGACAATATAAAGAAAATTTGAAAGAAAAAATCCAAAATTTGATGAACTTATTATGAAAGATGATGTTGAACGTTTCGGTTGGAATAACCTTCTTTAGGGCATTAAATTCATGTAAAATGTTGGTAAAATAGCAATTGATATTTCTCATGTTATTTCATTAAACGTCCATTGATCTTTTAATAACACTTTTCATATATTTAAAGTCATGTAAAGCTATATATAACCGAAAAAACATATTTAAATTCATATAAAGTTATATATAACCGAAAAATTTATCGTCGGCTTTCATTAAAAAATTGATCAAATTTTGAAGTGTTTTGTCTTTTCAACTTTTCTTCTCTCTCTCACACACACATACGCACGCGCACGCACGCACACACACACACACACACACACATATATGCATACATACTTATATATATATATACACACACACACACACACACACATATATATATATATATAATAAATATATAAGATTTATTCATTATTATTATCATATAATAGCTCTTCCTATATATTGAGCACTATTGAGCAATATTCTATTGCACTTGGTTTGACGCAAACCTACAAAGTGATTTAGTGACAACCAACACTGTTATTATATATATATATATATATATAGCAACAGTTTTAAAGGATTTGACATGATTTACAAAAATAAAAATTCAGAAGACTCCATACCACATTGTTTTCAAATAACGTGACCAATTCTCGCTACAATGATCTCAAATTTGGGTAGTTCGTGTAGAAACAAGTCCAAAGTCTACGTCAAATGTCTGAATACATTTTCTTTTTCTGTGAATTTATTTCTAAACCGGAAAAGAAAGAAAAAACATCAAACGTCAAATTTGAATTGTTTTTTTAGAAATCGAAATAATTTGAATGAGAATGGGTAATGTTATTAGATTACGGAATGATATTAATTTTTTTGAAACACGCGATGAAAGAGATTTAACGAAATCTCTATAACTTTTAATACAAATATATGTATATATATATATATATATATATATGTGTGTGTGTGTGTGTGTGTGTGTGTGTGTGCGCTCACGCGCGATTATCTATGCGGTTGTGTAAGAAAACATATATTAAATTATCAGGGCATTGTTTCAGGAGCTTCTTTATATGCATACAGTGATACAGTTCCGCCATTTGAGTAAACTCTTCGTTCTGATAAAGTTTAACATTTGAGCTGATCTTAAATGCCTGGCCACATATTTTATAACCAAATCTGTTTTCTGATATTTTTGATTTTTTTTATATTTTACAAACATTTAAAAAAAATTATATTTTCTTTTCAATTTTTTAGAGGTATTTTCTATTATACTCACCCTTTCTATCTCTCTCTCTCTCTCTCTCTCTCTCTCTCTCTCTCTCTCTCTCTCGCACGGACATCTATCTATCTATCTATCTATCTATCTACTTGTTTGGTTTCCTTGTTTAGTGCCAGAAGAACGATGTTGGGTTATTCTGTGCTCAAGCTAATTTTGTTGAAGGACGGTTGTTACTGTTTAACCAATAGCTGGAAGGAATAAGGTTGTCTAAAACTTCCCCTACGGTATTAATCTTAAAGTGAACGCAATAGCACTACTGGAATTATATATATATATATATATATATATATATATATAAGGATTTTCCCATTCCGATGGATGGTATTCGTCTTTACGTCCTAATTTACTTGAGAAAAATAAACACGATGCATTAGATGATAAGGTAGTAAGATAAATGTATGTGGTTCGGCTATACATTGATACTCCAATTATTAAATTCGGTATTTATATAGCTACAGCCGAGTAACAAGTACAACTAAATAATTGGTGATTATGCAAACTGCAGGATACTTTCAAAGCAGAAGAGCTTTGATCCTGGAAATACTTTCTCCTGTTTTAATTCTGGAAACAACTTCTGAAAATGTTCAGCACGCCTTAATAACTATATGGAACACCTGCTACCCGTCTTCTCTTGCTTTATCTTTCTCTGTGTTTGTCTTTCTCTCCCTCCACTGTCTGCATATATATATATATATATATATATATATATATATATATATATATATATATATATATATATGCAACCCATTATCATGATATTTATATATGAAATAGCAGTCATTTGGTCATGTTCCGTAAAAAAAGCATCCTTTGAGCAGGAGACATCAAACCAATGATTTTTTTAATTGTTATTATATTAGCTTCCAGGACATAAAATTATTTTTTTTTAGTTTCTTGTCTCAGTAATAAATGATCATATCAGTAAGTTGCATCTATTTTGAGACAGTTTTGAATGGTTTTTCTCCAAATAAGAAATGATGCGAAATATTTTCCTCTCTTGTTCCAGGCATAGTTGTTATAGTCTACTATTTTCAAATCTGACATAAAAAGAACTCAACATAATTTATAGTAGAGTTAGTATCAGTCATATGGATCCTGTGTATATTGAGTCACCCTGTATATCATTAAGTCCTGGTGATAGTCATTCATTCATGTCGGTCATCGCACCTGGCAGGGATTCTAGTCTGCATTCAGAGTCCACACAGAACTGTTGTGTGTAGGTCTTTGCAAGTCAACTAACACTGGAGTGACCATGTATAGGATTCATTTGTATGACCTCACTAATTAGATTTCTTCCCTTTACCCGCAGTGCCCAGTATTTTTTGTTCGTCTTTGATGTTTTGCAAGATGGTAGATAAGGAGACGAAAACTAGATGGAAACAACTTACGCTTTCAAAAAATTGTTGAAGCAATACCCAAAAATACAGCTGATGTTCAGCCGTACAAGTAAGTAAAGTTAGTGACCCCAGTCGAAGGCGACACAATGCTCCCTTTTCAATAGCTAAAACAGGAGGTGTAGGGGCAGGGTGATACTCCTTTCTCTGGATTGCATCACTTAGCCGATGATACGCAACTTACAATGCTGAGGGTTAAGCAAGGAGTTATCAAGTAGCATTTTTGAGTCTTTGGAATGACTCGACCTGGAATTGAACCCCGGTTTTTCGGGCTATTGACAAACACTCTTCGCACTAGGCATGTACCATTTTCACAGATTGGATTTGTTATTTTGGGGAATTGAACAGAAGTTTACCTTTTAAGAAAGACCATAATTTTCTTAAAATTGGTCACTCTTTTTCCTACATTTAAACAAAGACTACAATCATAAACTTTGGCCAGAATATGAACTGTATGTCTAAAGTTTCTATAATTTATCTGAAACTCCTAATTTCCTCATAACCTGAAGTTGCAACTGTGGGTCAACCAAATGACCTAAACCAATCATCAGCCGATATCCCGCAGACTATGGTTTCGTTAATTCCATTATTCTAACCGACGAGACATTGTACAGGTAACTTTAACTTCAAATATTTTCACCTGAATAAATTAGTAAACAGAAAATGCTTTCAAACAAACATTACCTTACTTTTATGATGTACTGAATTTTATTCTGATATTTTTCTAAAATCATTCAAGCAAAAAATTGTTACGTGTAACATATACGTGGTAAATTCAATAAGTTTCCAGATTTTTTTGTACAGGCATTTAAAATTGTCGTAGACTATTGATAATTCAGTATGTTATTGCTAGAAATCTTATGAGATGACTGACCAATATTTATGATTTCAAATTCAAATGAACAGCTACAGCAGGAAGTGGAATACACCCTACGAAAGCCTGATTGTCACAGTTGTTGCATTTCAAAAATGCAATCTCGACTTAAAATATGCAATAAAATTCTGTTTAGAACTTGAAAAAAAATGCCATGCGATGAAAGCTAGATCTATTGTTATGACCTACAGACCAAGAGACAGAGTTCCCAGTGGAGGCATGCTGGCTCTCCCAGACCCAAGAAGGCCAGACAAAGTAAATCCACCCAAAATTTTTGATGATCCCTTTTTTTAACAGCACTGGCATGATCTACATGCACTGGGTTCCTACTGGACTGAGAGTCCACAAGGAATACTATGTTGAAGTTTTAAGGGAGTTCAGGAATGAGATTCCTCGGAAAAGACCAGCACTCTTCAAATCGGGTCAATGGTATTTCCACCAGGACAATGCACTAGTCTACAACTCCATCCTTGTCACAGACTATTTGACCAAGATGTGCATCAAGACACTTCCTCACTCTCCCTATAGTCCAGACCTTGCGTCCTGTGACTTTTGGTTATTCCCTAAGCTCAGAGGCTGTCGCTATGAAACAATTAAGGATATAAAAGAGGCTGTGACGAAGGTCATTGACACGCTCACACAAGAGGACTTCCATGGGACCTACCAGGGGTTCGTTGAACGGTACAATAATTACATTGTAGCTGGAGGAGATTACTTCGAAGCAGACTAGAGTTTCATGCGTGTACTATTAATAAAAGTGCCCATACGAAAAAAGTCTGGAAACTTATTGAATGATTCTCGTATTTGCCCAATCCCTCTGCCACGGACAGAATGTGACCCAAGGTCAATTTTACGCGGAGAATTGCAGTTTTGAATAAAAAGATATCCTTCTACTACATTAAGTGCCTAACCTAGACTAAAGAACCCAATATATTCTTCTATTCACCCACAGTTGAAGTGAAAGACGAGGACACATGCATTTCTAACGAACATTAGTGAAAATTGAAACGCAAAAGACCTTATCCAGTTGATGTTTAGTGGCTTTAATGATGGACAAGGACATCGGAGAAAGAAGGTTCGAACAATCGTCACGCAATCACTTTTACAGTTCGACTAATATTCTCTGGAAGGCATAAACCCACTTATTCCTCCGACTAAAAGTTAAATAGTACCACAACTGTTCTTCAATAAGGATGGCGTTGGAATTAAATAACCTACGAAGGTTGATATACCAATAAAAAAAAAAAGCCTTGTCCAAGATTTGAACTCGGGTCACCGATTCTATTTCGTTTGTCGATAACCGTTGCTTTAAGTGACCCTAATTCAAACGTCAACGATATATATATAGAAATATTATTTGATGCGATTATAGGAATATAAACTGGCAACGTTATCATATATGTCTACTTTGATTAAACCTGTTGCATGACAGCGTGTAAAACACAAGATAGCTGGTGATGAGATGTTCATTCATGAGTTTCTTAAAAGGTATTCGTTGAAAAGTGATGGAAGCAAGTTCCTGAATAGCATATGTACTCAACTATGTGTATTACTTTTTGTTTATTTATAAATTCGCTGAAAGAGCAAGAAATAACACAAGGCCAATTTTTAATGCAATTTTGCAAGTTTGAATTCAGAGCTTTCTTTCTTCTTTACTGATTTCCATACCAAAGTGAAATAGCTTAGTCTACCCTACTATTTACCCATAGATGTAAAGAGAATCGTTTTATTCATAAATTGCCCCGGTGTATTAGCTCTCAGTGAAATGTAAATTGCCTAAGACATACGAAACCTGCAATCTCTGTCTCTCTTTCTCTATCTCTCTCTCTCTCTCTTTATATATATCACCTAATCAGCAATAGCCTACTTAGTTGTTCGAGGAAGTTTGGTGTTGGAAGATCTCAAACCTCGGATGAACCCGTTTACATAGCATCGGATGACGCTTTCAACTGCAATATATATGTGTGTGTGTGTGAGAGAGAGAGAGAGTGAGAGAGAGACAGACAGACAGACAGACAGACAGATGGAATTGGACGTTGCTTCTGCGTTTGACTGTACTTTTCTATCATTTGTTTGCCGCTTCTTATCATCAACGTCGGTTCGATCATTACATTCGATCAGTACATTTGATCTTTACATTAGACGGGTGGAAAACGAAGGGACATGTATCCTAACCTCACTGTTCTGCTCATTAATAGATTATGTCATTTCTTACATGAATAAATTCATGAAAATATACATTTCCTTTTTCTATTTTTTCCAGGTATGTGATATTTCCTTACGAATCAGCACTTGAAAACACTTCAGTATGGTAAATATTCTTTATTTCTTTTGTTTTAAATCACCAATCTATCTAGTGCATCATGCAAATACAGCTGCTCATGTCGACTCGCTGCTGCATAGCCTGGAGCAGGCAGCAAGACGCATTTCTATCCACGTGAACTTAGATAATACTGAGTCCATGTGTTTTAATCAAGATGGTTCCATCTCTTTCCTAGAGAAAGCGATCGCAAAATATGCAAAGGAAAGACTTGGACTGCTATTGGCAGGTTAATGACTACATGGAAATCTGATCTCTCTGACAAAATAAAGCGGGTATTCTTCGAAAATATTGCTGTGTCAGTACTGCTGTCTGGTTGCATCAGTAAGATTGTAACGAAACGCTAGGAGAAAAAGCAAGACAAGAACGACACTGAAAATATCTTGAACGTAACCCCCTGCAAAACAGATGATGTTTGGTCACCAACCTCCCATTTCACAAACCATTCAATTAAGATAACCAAGACATGCTCGGTACTTGGGGAGAAGTTAGAATGAACTCATAAGTGTCGACCTCCGATGGAGTCTTACACATAAGTGCCATGTTGTGAACTTTCCAGAGTCGATAGGGAGGTATGACCTGAGAGAGTCAGTGGAATCCATGCCATCGACATACGTTGATGATGATGATAATGAATTACCAAATTATCAACTAAAACTAACACCAATTTAATATTCTTATGCTGAGAGAAAAAATAAAATTACAAATCCGTGAAAGACGAAACTACTATTGAATATGAAACACTCTGGTGTGTTTTAGTAGATATTATGATAAAATATTTTAATACATTTTATACATCCTGTGACTTAGTAAATAATTTATTACCACCAACACCACCTAGAGAAGGCCGGGGAATGAATGGCCGAAAATAAGAAAAATAAATGAAACAGAATATATATATATATATATATATATATATATATATATATATATATATATAATCCTACCAAACAAATCACAGACAATAAAAATAACATTTGCAAACTAGAATTTTATTCAAGAAAGATGTACAGTTAAGAGTTTAATAGACTATCAGAAATGTACTTCTAATCTTACACGATGCTTCTAAAAGATGAGTCATATATATATATAGTTTAGTTTCTTTCTTCAATGGCATATGAACTTTCGAGAATTATTTAATACCAAAGCCAAAGAAAAGCAATGAGACAATTTAAAACATAGCTTGAGAGATAAGTTTCTCTTAAGGCAACAGTATAGGTAAGAGCACGAGTCAAGTTTGAACTCAGTTATTGCATTGTTGCAATCCAGTACGTTAGCAACTACATTACCAAGACTCCCTCACTCTGTTATATAGTATTTATCCAATGACTCTTGTAAGAGGAGGATAGGACAAATGGTCAACGTTTCAATGTGGAGAACGACTGGTTTGAATTAGGACTTTGCTTTCTCGTCGACCAGTTGTCTTGAGAAGAATAAAGAGCCCAGTATGCACTATTATTTACTAATAGCTAAAGGAAAAAGAGATAAACCAATGCCTTTTTCAAGGGCATTAATTGTAAGTGGAACATTAACACCATTGTTCAAGGTTTGACCTTGCCAAATCGAGTCTATTTCCGACGATAATTAGCATTAAGCCACGGATACCTCCAAAATTTGGAGTATGCGTTTTATTTTACCATATTAATAGTTCCCGTGGAGCAGCGATTAACGTACTGGACTGTAATATCGATGTGAGTGAGTTCAAACCCGTCACGCTATCATGTTCACTTTATCACTCGTACCCTTGCGAATGGGATGAATCCCTTAGTCTCCCAGCTATGGGTTAGATATTACCAGTACTCTCCCACACTGACTGCGTTGGCATTAAATAACCTACGAATGTTTATATACCATTAAACAAAGAAACCAAACCAAACAGGATCTTATAAAAGGTCACTATAGTTAATATTCAAGCTTGCTATCAGGTCACTTCTATTTATAAAAGTAGTGAATACAAAACATCTTTATATGAGGTTTATTCGGCAAACATCCAGCCATTTAATAATCTTGGTCTATCTGATTGAATGTAATCATAAATAAAAGGCCGGGAAAATTGACTCTATACATTGAAGAAAGAGGCGTTTGTTGGGTAATGGTTATCGTTGTAGGAAATAGACATGGCGACACGAGTTAAAATTCTCTACTTGACTATTTGCAATTCCCATGGCAATAATATTCTTAAGAGCTGTAAAAATCCAGCTATTTTCCCGCCAACGATGGGTAAATAGAAGGGAAGATTAGGCTCTTCAACTTCCGTATGACGATCGATATAAGAGAAAGCTTAAATTTTAACCAATTACACCCGGATTAAAAAAAAGGATTATTATTATATTGAGTCTTATCAATACTTAGGTGTAAGTACATATATACATTGATGAATAGTAAATTTTCTTTCTCTCTCTCTCTCTCTCTCTCTCTCTCACACACACACACACACTATATATATATATATATATATAAGCTCATTCGTCTGTGGGTAGAGTGTTCGCCAATGACCTGTGAGACCAGGGTTTTATCCACGTCGAGTCATACCAATGACTCTAAAAATGATAATTTATGCTGCCTTGCTAAACACTCACATTTATAAGGTACGGATCAAGGGTAAAATGAAGCAATCCAGAGAAAGGAGGTGCACCCTCCCTAGCATCTCAGTGTTGTAGCAATTGGAAAGGAAGCCTTCGGGTCGCCCTCGACAACGTTCCCCGACTTTTTACTTTATATATATATATATAAATTGCGTTCATTTGACATACGAGAGTACATCAAGTTGTATCCTACTTGGTACATTCTTTATTAACTGATTTGTCATATGATTGTTTAACTGTATTTTATGATTTAAGAGTTTAATATTGTTGTATACTCATCTACAGCATCATAACGACACAATAATAAAGACAGACGCAATGACAAAGACGCAGGAAGACACAGGAAGGAAGACTTCTTTAACAATATTTTACCTCTCACTTTATTTGTAAGGGTTCGAAAGGGTTGTTCAAGGGTTGCATGTGAGAAGGAGCTGGAGACCGAACATAAACTGTAATATCTTGACCCCACTGTTATGACTGTCACGTTGTGTCTTTCTTGTTCTTTAGTGCTGTTCAACCGGAGGCCTAGGGCCCACTGCTGGATGCTGGCTTTCTTTATTGCATCTTATCAGCATCTTCTCTGGACCCCAAACTCCATCGGGGTTTCCGAGGGCCCCCTCGGTCGGGTGTGGCTTTCCCTACCATATCTGGTCTCTAGCTGTCTGGAATTCTACTGGCAACTACTTCTTGGACTCGAACTCAACTGAGTTAAATAATAATTCAACGCCCACACGATCACCCACTAGATCTTTTAAATCAAATGTTTAATCGTCATTAAGCGGAAATAACTGTCACGCAGTTCAGAGGTCACTCTCTTCCGGTGCATCAGTCTGTATTGGCACAGTGGGACCTTCACCTTCTCCCATATTATAAGCCTTAATCCGCCCACGCGATCTCTTTCGATTACTGGCCAGTGGAATGTGTCACTTCCTTCTGGTGCATCACCTTGGAATAGCATTTTTTTGGACCGGGTCGAAGGTCAAAACATAACAATATATCTTCTTCGAATTAAGTTTTCTTTGTATAATCTCATATCAATCTTCATCAGTTATTTAATTCGAATGCCTTCTTTCTAGAAAAACAGTGGTGTTGTGTGGAGTCGATATGCCGTCATGGATTAATTGCTATACCCATCTCTTGATGTAAACATTTTTCGAACTCCAGTTACGCCAATACGTTTACTTGAGGACTGATTCCCATGGGAAAGTTATGGGCTCTTATCTCTCCAGCTATGTGTTAATAGTACCTATCCTGTTCTTCACGAAGATGGCTTCAGCATTAAATTACCAACAAAGGTTGATATTTATCATTCAGGGTTTTGGGACTATGGTCTTTGTCTTTATTATTATTATATTCACAACGTTTAGGCCAATATGTCCTCCGCCTTTTTCCAGGTGTTTCTTGTTGAACTCAAGAGCTTACACGGAACTTCGAACCACGTCCTTTATTTAATCCAAGATGGTCTCTAGCTCTGATTCCGTTTAGAAGAATCGGGTAAAGTTTTAAGTAATTCTGCATTGTTACCCGCCTGCTCAGGAGCTTACACGGAACTTCGAACCACGTACTTTATTTAATACACGAGGGTCGCTCGCTCGGAATCCCATAAGTAGAATCGGGTAAAAGTTTTAAGTTATTCTGTATTGTTACTCGCCTCCAGTCAGCATCGAACCTGCAAATTCCAGATGACTGTCTCTTTAAAAGCTTAGAGAAACCAACATCTATAACCGTCACGCTATGCGCCCTGACTCGCAAGCGAGTAACAATATAGACTAGTGCTTCTCAAATTGGTCAATACTGACTCCTGGGAGTTAATGAAATGTGGCAGGGAGAATAAAAAAAAGCATAGGGGTCCCTACTTGGAGAGTTTGCATTCCTAAATTCTATTTTAAAAGAAGAAGAATCTCCTGACTATGTAGACTATTTGCTAAATATCCAAAACAAGCAAGATATCCCAAGCTTTATTAAACGTCGCAGCCAATTTTGCAAGTTTTTCGACTTCCTTATCCGGGTGTAGCAAACATAGAAGCATTTTGAACATAGACCATGGCAACTTGTGACTCAAACTCACAAAACTGCAGCCTGGCATTCTTGATCTTCTCTGTGTTGTTGTATAGCCATGACCATTATTAACAATGCAAATACATAATACATATACATATATACATAATACATATTGACGCAATGAATAACAGACGAACAAAGACTTCTTTAGAAAAATATGTACCTCTCACCTTATTGTAAGGTCTGCATGTGAGAGGGAGTTGGAGTCCGAACAGAATAGCAATATATTGACTCCCACTTTTATGTGTCAATCGTTCTCTAGGGCTGCTCAAGCGGGGGGTCCGAGGGACCCTTCTGCCGGGTGGTGGCTTTCTCTACCACCTCTTGTCTCCACCTCGTCTGATCTCCAACTCTCAGATCTCCAACTCAATCGGGCGTCCCGAAGGCCCATTCTGCTGGGTGCTGGCTTTCCCTACCACATTTTTTCTCCAACTTCTCTGGTCCCCAACTCTCACTGAGTTATATAATAGTTCAGTCGCCAGCTCAATATTTGGAATGGCATGTTTGCTATCATCAAGTCGAAATAACTGTCATGCAGTTCACAGGTCACTCTCTTCCGGTGCATCAGTCTATGAGTATACCATGGGATTTTTACCTTGTCCCATTTTTTCAGCTAAGCCCGCCTCCGCAATTTCTTCTCATAACTGCCATCGGAATGTGTCACTTCCTTCCAGTGCATCACTTTGGAATAGCATGTTTGGCCGGGTCGAAGGTCAATATACAACAGTGTCTACTAAATCCATCCTCGCCATTAAGAAATGATTTAAGAATTAAATGTGCATTTACAGTTTACTGATTCTTTTCTCATGTAGATTGTATAAACACTGGTAGGAGGTGCCCATAGTTTAATGGTTATCGTCGTAGGAAATGGACATGGCGACACGAGTTCAAATCCTGGACGAGACTGATTGCATTTTTCAATGCACTAATACCCTTGGGAAAGGTATGAATCCAATTATTCTCCCTTCGGCTATGGATAAATAGTAGGGCAGACTGAATTCTTCAGCCTTGGAGATCAATTAGTCTAGGAGAATGAATTCAAACCTGTTAAACTGCGCTTGAAAATTGAACTTGTGTCATATCCTGCCCGAGTTAAGGGTGTGGTGTATATGATAAAACAGTGGTAAATTGGTCAAGTTTTATAAAGTAACATCCAGGTTAATTTTGGGGTGTGAATGGAAATTAAGATTGGTTAGAGTGATAGGGAAATGTTTGAGAATATCTGGTAAATAATGAATTTACTCGAGATCGATAGGTCAGGATTAAAACTGAAACACGTGTGTTTTTGTGACTATGTGTCTGCTTTTCCTCTCTTTATATAAATAAAGGTTTTTTGTCTCGTTAACTTACTCTGACAGCCTTTTCTTCAAGCCAACAACGACACAAGACATCTATCTAACGATGATCTCTATACCTTAAGCTTTGAGAAAGTGGATTACATCTTCATTGTCATTACTTCCAAGTCCATTTTGACGCAGTGTGATAGTATATGTAAGATTCCCAACTATGACTCAAATAGAACTAATTCTTTTAACATACAGGGTGTGGAAACAAAATTAAGAGTTTTTAAATATAACAATAAACGATTCTATAATAAAACATGTCTTGTTTTTATTTTAGAAAAAAAAACAGCAAAAAAAGAAGGACACAAAAATAAATTTACTCAATATGGCCACCGGTTTTTCAAATATAGAATCAACAAGCCTTTAAAACGATTTTCATGCCTTCAAAATAAATTCACCGCACATTTTATTCCATTTCTCCTGAATAGTAGTCTTAAGTGATCGAATATTTGGATGGGAACGTAGATTTATTTTGTTTTCTAAAAGTCTCTATATAGCATAATCAAAGGGGTCTGGGCTTAAATCATGTTTAATTGCTCAACTCACTGTTATCATGTGGACTTTTAATTCATTAGTGAGCTTTCCTATCGATATTGTGGGATTTCTTCCCAATCACCGTAGCGAGGAGCAGTTAACAAAGCTTTCTCTTCATTTTTTGTTCAATCCTCCGCTCTTCCTTTTTCTTGAAAATTTTCTTTTTCTGTAAAAATATTTTCTTTGCTTTGTATACAGCTTGGCTTCGGCCTAAAGCAAAATATTGAACTTTTATCGTTTCTTTTCTTGCTAGCTCAGAATTGTAATAAAAAAAGTGCTTGCAAAATAGAATTAATCGTGAAAATTTAGATTTATCACGTTTTCTTTTTACAAAAATTGGACTAAACGGACCAAAAAAAAAAAAAGTTTGACAAATTATTCAATATTTGAAAAAAAAAATCACAATTAAAACATTCTTTTTAAAAAGTTATCTAATAACTGGGTCGTAACTATTAATCTTTAAATAATATTCATACTCAAATAATTTTTTATTGCTTTTTTTTTTTTATAAATCTGTTATTTTATTCATGGAAATCGAATACATGATTATGTTTGTGCAAATCCCAGTGAATTATATTTCCTGCCAAATCAAGTTTATTTTATTCTGGTAAAAAGTTAGAGAAGCTCCATAATGGATCCTGAAATTTACTTGATTATTTTTCAATGCAGACAATTGAATAGAAATCCAAGGGCTTTTTATCGACATAACTAGGGATCTACAACAACATGAGGGTGCATGAAAACAAGTATTCTCTTGATCGCTTGGGAAAGCAATAAAAGTAGAAAATTCTCGGCTATTTATGCATCGGGCACCCAAATTTGTTTATCTTGTGTATGATTTAAAAATCTAAATAAATTTTATTTGTTGGTGAAATGGGAAATTGAAATTGTCTTACTAATTTATCTAATATATATATATATATATATATATATATATATATATATATAGTATTATTCGGTCCAGTTAAACCAGAGTTGGGAGTAATTCCTTCAGGACAAGAAAATCATTCAAATTTTCCTGGTACAGAGCTCAATGTGACTAATATTACAGAGCAATACTTTCTTTAAAGAAAAAACCAAAGACCGGTTACTTTAGGATTATAAATTTATTTCCATCCTGTTTCTGATGTGAACCAAAAACACGAAGAAAAATATAACAGGACTTCTTCAGATCTTATGTATAAAATAGATCAGAATAGACACGGGGGCGGGAAGTTATCGAACTTAACTAAAAAAGAAAATAAATTTTAAAAAAATTGTTAAATTTCAACAGACGGTAAAATTAGAAACATAAAAAAAAAATAAAATAAATAAGCAAATAAAAAAACGGAAGTTTAATAAAACGAGGAGATAACTCTTCACCTCTCTCCCCCACGTGTCTATTCTGATTTATTTTATCCATAAGATCTGCAACATCATTATGACCCGAATACTGAGTAGAGTCCTTGAGACTTGAGGAGACTTGTTGTCACTCTGACTGCAATGGAAACCAGCAGTTAGAACTCATATGAAAAATCTCAATGAATATAAATCATATATATATATATATATATATATTTAAATGTGGTAGTTGCCAATAAGCACCCATGCTATTATATATATATAAACTAATATATATTTTTTATCATATATATATATATATGTGTGTGTGTGTGCGCGTGTGTGTGTAATGCCGGTTGGGGGGGTGTTCAAGAACGTCTTTGTTATTATTTGTTTAAAAGGAAAAAATTAACAGTTGACCTAGATCGTATACGATTGAAATAAATAATTTGGAGAAAAAAGATAATTACAACAAACATCCAGACTGGAACACACAAACGGTTCATTTATTTTATAAAGATATAAATATTTGCTGCATCCTATTTACTTACGACCCTACCCTTGATAGAAAAGCCATACTTTTGATATTCGTATTGCTTTGCCAATAAATTGATCCTTCCATGAGAGAGTTCTACTTCTAAGAAACATTAGCAGGCTACTTTCAAATTGTGCTACTAAAAAGACCGATTATTTCTATTTATGTAGTAAAACATTTATTGTACATCTTACTGCGTTCCTTTAGGGGATCATGTTAGCACTTAGAAATTTTGTATATTTTGATAATTATATTAACGCTGTGAAGATTTCACGTCTGTTTTATTGTTATCAGTTTCTTATTGATTCTGTTGGCGGAAAAATTATGGAGAACCTTTCCTAAATGTTTTAAATGAAATATTTGATCGTCCAAAAAATAGGAATAAATTCTAAACGTCTTCCTTAAGTTTTCACTATATTTCAACCAGTCCATTCACCTAAGCCTCCAGTTAAATAGAACCACTGCCATTCTACTTCTAGGATTAGTTTGGCATGGAATAATTCACGAAGATTAATATGCCTTTAAAAAATTCGAAACAGTACCAAATAAAACAGAATAAAATCTTCGCTGGTTATATATATATATATATATATATATATACGAGGATAATTAAAAAAAGTTTCCAGACTTTCTTTCATATGGGCACTTTTATTGAGAGCACACACATAAAGCTCTAGTCTCCTTCGAAGTAATCTCCCCCGCCTGCAATGCACTTATTGTACCGTTCCAACAACCTCTGGAAGGTCCCACGGAAGTCCTCTTGTGTGAGCGTGTCAATAACCTTCGTCACAGCCTCTTTTATACCCTCAACTGTCTCATAACGACAGCCTCTGAGCTTAGGAAATAACCAAAAGCCACAGGGAGCAAGGTCTGGACAATAGAAAGGGTGAGCAAATGTTTTGACGCCCATCTTGGTCAAATAGTCTGTGACAAGGATGGAGTTATGGACTAGTGCATTGTCTTGGTGGAAATGCCACAGACCCGATTTGAAGAGTGCTGGTCTCTTCCGACGGAATCTCTTCCTGAACTCCCTTAAAACCTCAACATAGAAACTCTAACTCTAACCCTTTGGCCAATCAACTCTAGTGTAGTGACATCGTTACTCCTCCCACACGTCTCATCATCCCTCACTGACTCCCTGGCTTCCGTGAATCTCTTATGCCACTCCAGAATTGATGCTCGATTCATGCAAGACGCTCCAAAAGCAGTCTGAAGTATTCCATACGTTTCTGTGGCATTTTTTCTAAGTTTAATACAGAACTTCATTGCAATTTGTTCTTCTAAAGTGTCCTCAGGTCCTAATTGTATTTTTGAAATTCACCAGCAGTGACGATCAGGCTTTAGATTGGTGTATTCCAATTCCTACTGTAGCTGTTCATTTGAATCTGAAATCAGAATAATTGGTCAGTCATCGCATAAGATGAATAGCAATAACATAGTGAATTTCAAAGAGTCTCCGAGAATGTTAAATGCCTGTACAAAATAATCTGGAAACCTATAGAATGCACCATGTATATATATATATATATATATATATATATATATATATATATAAGAAAAACTTTTAAAAATTACTAATATTTTTGTCATACTACTTATTTCAGCAGACCGTATATTTTTAAAATATATATATATATATATATATATATATATATATATATAAAAGGAGAGAGAGAGAGACGGAGAGAGACAGAGAGATAAAGAGAGAGAGAAAATATATATATATATATATATATATATATATATATATATATATATAATGGATGTCCTCCTTATAAAGAGACCTAGTTACTGTTATTACAAACAACGACGTAATAATAGTAATACCATTCATTGCTTTAGACGACAAAATGGATATTTCATACACTTGTAATATACTGTTGGAGATTTGCATGAGATAACCAGCTAAATCTACAAAGTATCTTTAATGCAATATCAGCCATTTTGCAATGAATGGACATATTTTCAATTGAAACAAGAACCGTTTCTTTATGAAAGAAAATAGGATATTTCAGAAACTTAATGTAAGAGCTTAGACAAGCATTAAAAATATATTTCTGAGTCCATGTCTATATATATATATATATATATATATCATCATCATGGTAAGCACGGATATCCCTGACAGTCTCTCGCTACTTCTCCCTTTCATTCATTGCTTTTGGCTGGTCTTCAGGGCTACATCCCGTATCCTCATATAGCTGCTGTATGTATGTTCGAGCTGGTCGTCCTACTTTTGCTTGGCCATATGCGGGGGTCCATAGGAGTACATCACTGATGAGTTCGTCCTTACTTCTCCAGCAGTGTCCTGCGTGTCTGGTTCGTCTAACTTGTATAGTTTTCATGATGGGAGGCAAGTGGCCGTATAGTTGGTGTCTTGTAGGGTGTTGCCGCCAGGACTTGTTCAATATTGCTCTCAACATTCTTGTACAGTTGCCGTCTAGCTTCTCTTCAGACGTTTTGTTTGTGTCCAAGTAGTTCATCCATATAGCAGTATCGATACGACCCCTACATAGAAGAAACTGCGTTTCATTTTATCGGTCAGGTCTGATTTCCATATGATCGAGAGCCTATCCATAGCTGTCCATGCTTTCGTTAGTCACGTGTCGATGTCTTTTTTGGTTGATGAGACGCTGCTTCCTTGGTAGGTGAATTTGTCTACTAGTTTCAGAGAGGTTTCGTCTAGTGTGGAAATGTCGCCTGTTTGGTTGTAACACATATATTCAGTTTTGAGTGCATTGACGTGGAGGCCAATGCCTGCGGCGGCTCGTTCCAAACTCTGCAGTAGTGTTTCGGCTTGGTTAGGTGTATTCGCCAGTCATCGGTGTAGTCGGCGTCGGTGATTATTGTTGCGGGGTACCTTCTGCTTCTTTTCTTTGTCAGCTTGAAGCCTTTTTCTTTTGATTTTGTCTATCGAAGTTCTAAGCACGTAGTCTAGACAGATGATAAAGAGGTATGGGACTAGCTTGTCCCCTTGTAGTACTCCTGCAACAATGTCGAAGTATTCTGTGTCTCCATCTGGTGAACGCACTTTCAGTTTGGTGTTTCTGTAGAGAATCGTTATATATATATATATATATATATATATATATATATATAGAACAATTTAATGGAGACTCAAAACTCTGTTAAATCGTCATAATAAATTTATTTCAGCGGAGAATATTATTGCTATACTCTCCGACTCGTCAGATGACTCTTTACATGCTTTCCTCCTGTCGCAAAGTAGCGAATGTGGAGTTTCAGTTCTTATTCAGAAGATAATTTAAGGTAATTAAAAATAAAATAAAAAATAAGAATCAGAAAATAAAAAAAATAAAAATTATTATATATATATATATATGTGTGTGTGTATTGGTGTGTGTTCGTGTGTGTGTGTGTGTGTGGAAATATGGAAATATATTTTTGACAGTATATGGAAATATATTTTTGACAGTATGGTTTATAGGAATAAAGACGAATTGGAAAACTCTTTGGCAAAAGATATTTATTTTCCGAACATTTTCGGTATATTACATAGTATTTTCAAGGACACGTGTGAAAAAGGAATGTTTTTTTTTAATTTTATGCTGTTGTTGGTAACAATGTAGCGTTTGTGTTTGATTTAACTTAAATGTTTGTTAACGTTATGTTCTGCATTATTAACGTAAAAATAAACAATCCTTTTCTTCACACTTACAGTTGATAAGGCTACGTAATATAACCAAACATGTTTGGTAAAAAATTAAAATCTTTTACAAAAAAATTTTCCAATTCGTCACTTATATTACACATTACATATATATATATATATATATATATATATATATATATAGTGAACTGCGTAATATAGTCAGCAAACGAATGTATGTTTTATTGGAAGAGATAAACACTATGTTGTTTCGGCAATTTTGTCAGCTGGGAAGAGAAACACAAAATTCAACCCTACTTTTAACATAAGGGCATTTCATTGTTTTATTCTTTTTTCTCGTCTAGTGTATGGAGCTGTGAAAGCATTAAAAAAGAACAATGGAAACTAATGGCACGTTCTTTGTACGAGGAATTGGCTCTTCTCGAATCTTTAGTTCTTCATTTTGCGTTCACTCATCAAGCACTAAAAGACAAATATTTTCAGATTCACAAAATCCATATACATCATCATCATGTCATGCCACAGGCACGGATATCCCAGACCCTCTCTCGCCACTTCTCCCTATCGTTCATCGCCCCTGGCAGGTCTTCAGGGCTACATCCCGTATCCTCACATAGATGCTGGATGTTTGTTCGAGCGGGTCGTCCTGCTCTTGCCCGGCCATATATGGGGTCCATAGGAGTACATCACTTATGAGCTCGTCCCTGCTTCTCCAGCAGTGACCTCCATGTCTGGGTCGTCTAACTTGGATAGTTTTCGTGATAGGAGGCAGGTGGACGTATAGTTGGTGCCTTGTTGGGTGTTGCCGCCAGGATTTGTTCAATATTGCTTTCAACAATCTTGTGTAATTGCCGTCTAGCTTCTTCTCCAGCCGTTTAGTTAGTGTCGCATTAGTGCATCCATACAGTTGTATCGATACGACCGCTGCTTGGAAGAAACTGCGTTTCATTTTATCGGTCAGGTGTGGAAATGTACCTGACCGATATATATATATATATATATATATATATATATATATATATATATATATATATATATATCAAACTATTCAGCACGAAATAGATGCGACAAATGAAAAGTCTTTAAGCGTAGTTCACTAGGTTTGCCTTTTGAGTTTTCTCGATCCTTGACCAATTTTATACCTTGTGAAAAGAGCATCGTCTCTCCTACTAACTAGCCAGTTAGAAAATAATTTTATACATAAGATACCCAAGGGCAGTTGCGCTACATGAAACGCAAACACCCCAGTCAAGAATTTTATCTGGAGTTAGAGTCTCCATTACTTCCAACTAGGATAACCATCGTATATATATATATATATATATATATATATATATATATATATATAGTATCCATTCGGCGTCTGAAGACAATGGCTGTAGATTATTCGTGTATAGAATATGAGGAATTTCTTACAAATCTAAGGGAGTGCTCTATGTATGGGTATTGTTAAGTATTTCTTTTCCGGGTTTATATAATATAACTCACATGCAGAGCGTATAAAATCTAACTGGAAAACTCCAACCTGGTCAATTTGTCATAAAATTATTTCAGCCAACAATATTTAAACCTTAGACGAAGATTATTCTATAATGACAATCTAACTGGATTTGAGTTTTCTTCCAGTCACACACACACACACACACACACACACACACACACACACACATATATATATATATATATATATATATATATATATCATAATCATTGTTGTGGCGTGCCGCTGACCATCTCCTTCTATACCAGTCCTATTGCTCATCGTTTTCGGCATGTGTTCCATTCTACATTCTGTATCAGTACAGAGCTGTTGTAGATAGATTCTGGCTGGTCTCCCGACCCTTGCTCGTTCGTTTGAAGGGGTTCAGCGGTATAAATCTCTTATGAGCTCACCCTTACTTCACCAGCAGTGTCTTGCATGACTTGTTCGTCAGGTTTGGATGGTTTTCGATATATATATGGGATTCACAGGATACTATACTCCTAACTTCTACCTCAGGTGTGCGACTTTTTTAATATAAGGCCGTTCAAAAAAGTGCTAGATAAAGCGTATCATATTACTGCCAGCGCACTAGAAGATAGATTAAACTTTCTAAACTGGCACCCATGTAGTCATTTGCTTTCAATGTTGAAGCAAATCTTAACGCACAAATCGTTTAAAAATGTTTGGTAGGTAAAATAATACGAAAATGAATGTTCTTGAGAATACTCGTTTATGAGTGAAACGTTTTGTCATCAGACAATAATAAAAAGAGGAAGAGATTATAATTATTTTATATATTTTTTCATTTATATTTTTCTTTTATCAATTCATTCTTTTCTTTTTTCTCCTATTCTTTTCTTTTCTTTCTTTCTTTTCTTTGCTTTGTTTTACTTTTCTCTATTTTCAAAATATTTACACTATTTTATGCTTCTAATTGTCCAGTACGAATTCTTGGTTGTGCATATGCCATTTATTTATAGCTTAAAATTTCAATTTCTTGCGCAATTCCAAGTGAATCACCGTTCTTACCCAGTCGTGTCTAGTCTTATACTTTTTAGCACTAATTTTTCATCATTCGCTTGTGATTCATCATTTTGTCTTTTCTATCACATAACCTACATTTGCTATTTTG